>VXBZ01000925.1:315448-493410 GCA_013399135.1 Heliornis fulica
TCCCTCCCTCCCTTCTCCTGCTATTGTTCTGTTACTCTGGTTTCAGTAATTTGAGTGTTTGGCACACACATTTCCATTTTCTTACACAACAGTTGGATTTATTAACTTGGCAATCAAGAAGGCTAAGACATTGTATCTCCCCAAGCAGTTGAACATATGGGCATAGTTGAGAGTGTTTCTAGGCAAATCTTGACAGTAAAACTAATGTGACATGATTGTCACAGACAGATGTGCAAATAATGATATAAAGGAAATGGATCTATTTGTGGAAGTGATTGGAGAAACTGACAAATCCCTCCAGTTTGAATCATTCTTTTTTCTTGCTACCTTTTATATTTGATTTCTCAAAAGGACCCTATTATGCTCCACTTAGGTGAACACAGTTTTACCCACAGGACTGTCAGCTACATGAGTTGACTATAGGGCAAATGAATCCTCCTAGTATCTTAGAAATAAGCAGGCAGCAACAGGGTAGTCACTCTTGTGCTCTGTGCCTGGGTCTGCTTGTGAGCCAGGAACACCAGTGGGTGACATGCAGATATGATTCTGTCCTTCCTTACCAAGTTACACATGTGGCAGCTCTGTTCTGGGCTGGCCTCCTTCACCGAGGGCCTTTCACATCCATCTCTAGCGGCATTACACTTGAGTAAATTATGAATGATGAAGATAAAAAATATCTGAAAATGCCATCCATCAGGCTTGCTCACTGCATGGTCTGTGGCTTCCTTGTCACATAATTATGTGGTAACCACTGTTTGCCTCCAGGAGGTTTTTGAGCTAGTCCTCAGTGTTTGCTAAGGAACTGTGTCATTCAGCCGTGAGCCAGAGCCATTACTCTTCATCTTCTGGGAGGGCGCCATAACTCTCCTCTGGTTTGTCATCAGTGATGACACACTACAGGCATGGTTGTGAATTCCAATTAGAAATTTTAATTACAGTTAAGAGGCAAACAACAACAAATAGCCACTTCAGTTATCTCAGTTCACTGTTCACCACATCAAGAACCACCTTTTAATGTCAGCGGCAGTTCTGTATAAATGAGAGAGCAGCAAATAAATGATGGAGGGAAAAGGTGCAAGGGAATCTTTCCTGGACCAGATTCTGCTCTTTTCCAGATTACATTGTCGTGTCTCCTTCCCATTACTGTGTATTTTGTTTTGTAACTAATGATGTTCAGAACAATCCCCAGAAACTCCTGTATATGAGCACGGTCCTGGTAATGCGAGAACTTCCTTTAAAAGAGCAAGACCTCCTTTGTGTAAGGGACTGTGGTGTTAACAGGGAAAACACTAACAAACATTACTGGCATACTTCTGCAACGTTTTCATTGCACATGTCCGATCTCTTCCTTCAGCAGAGCTGCAGCCGTTTACATGTTCCCTAGCATATTTGGAACATTTGAGTAAATATTCCTCATAATCTCAGTGAACCTGCCAGTAACCACAGAAGGTACTGGTGTGAGATGCTAATTTTATTCTAGTAGTGGTGAAATGTTATATAAAGGGGGGCGGAAATGGCTTAGATGACATGTTTGACATCAAGTAATAGTTTCAGAATTGTATATACAGCTACTGTTTTTAACAAGAAAGAGATCACTGGAGTCAACAGAAAGGGAACTGCGTACCTGACAGTAAAAATTCGTACTACATTTTGCAGATGTCATCAAGAACATTGTGTGTAGCTTCATAATTAAAAGCAAATCAAAATAGCAAGAAGATATCCTCAAATATTGTCAGGATCTGAAATAATTTTCTCTTCAGTGCTTCAGTTTCATTTTAAATAGACACCACAATTAATGATTGTAAGGCTTCTCTGATTCAGATTCCCCAACCTTGCAGCAATCCACTCCATATGTCTAATGTGACTAACATTAGTGTATTCATCAGTCATTCCTGCAAGTATCTTAGAGTACTTTATAACCGTGTTTATTTTATGGTACTGTTCTACAAATAGAGAAAACCATGCTAATCTCAAAGGTGGTTAAGTAGTAGGATGGAATGGAGAGTCAGAACATTGTCTGTTTCCTTAGTCCTCTGATAGTACTTATGAGAGAGAATTTCTCACAGCAGAGTACTTGACTTGATCTGAGAAGACAGATGGCACTTGAAAAACTGAAATTCACGATTAGGTTTTTCACCCTCCTTCTGTCTGAAAGTGCTTCCCAGGGTAGCCATATTTTGTCCTCATCCCAAGGAGCCTGGACACTTTGTGAGTTAAGATACCATCCACTAAGTAGAGCCATTTACATGATCAACCAGTGAAAAGAAAACACAAATCAGTGGCAATCCTTCAATGTGCTCTCATGAATTCAAGGGAAGAATTGCTATTACTTGATCTTCAGTAAGAATTACTTCATTGCAAAATGTTGCCCAGGTAATTACAGATTCTGTTGAGAACTTATTTGTCTTTCTGAATTGTAGCATCTGAAGAGCATACCTTCTCAGGTGCTCATCCTCCCCCAGTTCTGCTGCTGGCATGTATTACTTCCTAAGCATCACATCCTTCCATTTCTGTCTTTAGTCACTACCTGTCCAAAGTTAACACTGTTGTTTCTACTCACACCTGTACAGCAACATACATTATATTGGCAAAACTCTCCAGACTCTTCAGGAAGAACAGCACTGTCACATATGAGCATCTGCTGTCACTTCTTGTAGGCACCACAGCTACTGAGCAAGTTGGTCGATGTACATGAAGCAGGAGCAGAAAGTGGGTTTGCTACCTTCGGTGTGCTGATGGTCAACTGTTCAGAACAGGCTTTTAGTGTACATCTTAGCCTGTCATACCAAGCCTTTTCTGCTGTGCAGTGCTGCTGCTTCTTAGAGCAGCCGAACGAACTGACTTCTGCGACTCTTAAAATAGCTAGCATGGTAAAATAGTTAACAACAGCAGTTACAATGGGTTGCTGCCACACTGTCAGGCATGGTAGAAATCATGTTGCTTTAACTGCATGAGAACAGCTCAGAGGTTAAAGCACAACAGCCCACAGTTGTTCTTAGCCAAAGAGACTACATTGGAGACAGCTGGGGGTTTGAGGAAGCAGCCCCCCCTTCAGTGCAATGCTAGAGGGAAACAGGAACACTGGGAGATGAGGTGGACTGGCAGCAAGGGGGGGATCTGTGACATAAGTGATAATGTGTCAGGAGATGAAAGGAAAGAAGGGAAGACAGAAGAACAGTAGTTGCAAAACAGTACAGAACATAAATTCCATGTGAGGTTGCAAGATTTTTGCTGATTTTGTGAAGTGGTTCATGCAAAAAAAGGATACAGGTGCTGTTTTATTTCTTGAACTTGTTGAAGCAAAGCTTCAGTTATACACTTAGGACCTTAAAAAGTCCATTTCCAGCAGTGCCCCCATTTTGCATGCAGAGGGTGTAGCAGGTAGGTGTAGGTGCAGCAGGTGCACGCCCCAGGCCCGACTGCGCTCTCCTCCCAGTTCTGAGAACTGCCTGAGCCAGGGTGTTTGGTGATGTTTAAGGCTGCTGTCTAACCAGGCCTGTAATCTTGAAGGCAGACTGATGACAGGGTGTCACTTGCATTAAAACTACTCCAGAGGGATAACTTGGAAGATTCTTTGCTGAGAATGAAACACCACATTATCAGAGACTTTATTGTATAATAAACAAGTACCATCAGTCAATGAAGTGATATTTTAAGTGCGGATTTACCTTGAAAAGCGCTTGTGATTGAGGGGATAATGGGCGGTTCCGTGTTCCCTTGCTCAATAGCTTCTGGCTCATATATTTCTCAATTTACAAGCAGTTAAACCACAAAGCTCATCCAGGGATGTGAAAGTCAGTACAAACCCAGTTAGATTTTGGGGAATTCAAGCTGAGGACCAGGGTCAGAAGACAAGGCTGGGAGAATTACTAGAAAAGAAATGCAGGTGAGAAGGGACACCCGTTCATATCCTTCTATATTCTTGTAAGAGATTGCAGAACTGGCGCTCGGCAACCAGTGACTGCGGCACTACCAGGAATGAGATGAGTTACGGCATCTCTGCTGAAGGCAATGAAAGGAAGTCATGCCAGGAAGGACAGCTATGCCAGTTTACACTGTATGAGGCTCTGACCTGAAAGCTTAATGTAGTATTCTAAGCACAGCATGTGAAGTACTGGAAACAGCAGTTACAAGAACTGCCACGAAATTCTGAAATCTCTTTGTATGATTCATGAGTGCTCTTCTTAAAAATGTTATTCATATATATATATTTTTTGTAAAAACTATTTTTTCTTCAGTGAAACTTCTTTACTGTGGTGGTTATTCACACACAGATATTTGTTAATTTTTAAAGAATATATGTAAGCAAAAATGGCTATCACCTGAAGGCATTTATTTTAAAATTATAAAAAAGATCACAAACCCCATATAGTTGTTAGTCCAATTACTAAAGCCCAGGAGAGGGAACAGTTCATAGATGTTCAGCAAATATTTATCAAAAGAATCAAAATAGCTTTACGAACAGTTTGAAGGGAAGAAAACACGAAATTTTTCAGTTTATTTTAAATAAATAATTTAGACATCTCTAGAGCAAAGCTAGTGTGATCTTAAAGTTCTTGAGACAGCACAAATACAAACATCTCAAAATTGAGTTTTAATAGAGCTTTAATTTTACTAAGTTTGTTGCAATGTTAAAAATTTTCTTCAGATTCCCGTGCCTAAAGAAATTCTCATCGTACTGGACAATTGTCAATGCCAGAAAAGCTGGGAGAAGAACCATGTGCTTTGTCAACATGACTGTAAGGGAATTTGCAACACTTGTCCTCTTAGGATTGGCTTTCTGTATATGTGGAGAATGCTGACCAAGAAGCATTAAATACCATTTTATAAGGAGAAATTAATAGATAAAATGTGATTATATCATTTCTACAGGTCAGGATTTCCATGCCAATTTTTCATTTGCTTTAAAAAAAAAATGGAAATACTGATTGCTGTGGCTGCTTTTTCCTTGACGGTCCTGACACTGCTGCTAACACAGTACCACAGTACTGCTGTCCCAGAAAGTATTAGGTGAAGGCATTCTGATGCTTAAGAACAGTGTATAGCTGTGATAACTGTGAAACAGAGCTGGCTTATGGATATATATTCTTTTGTCCTACGACTGAAAATTAAACTCACAGTGAAATTGTAATTATTCTAGGCCAAAAATACAGCATTCTAAGAAATGACTATGAAACGCACACATACTTCAAAGAGGTCATCTGTTATTTTCAAGTAGGACCATGTTCTTAAGTGTGTGTAAAACACATGAGCACTGCAAGCTCAGAATCTCTGCAACAAAATAGCTAACCAGCAGCCCACCCATCGAGCAGCTGCTGATAGCAGCACATTTCAGAGGTTGTCAGGGAGTAAGGGAGAAAAAACCTGCTGGTGTGGATCAATGATTGACCCTTCAAACTTGAAAAATCACTGCCCTGAAGACGAGATGTCTACAATCACCATTCTCAGGGAGTCTTTAAGCAATAACAAGAAGCACAGAAGTCGTTTATGCAGCTGTCAGTCACATGCAAACTCAGGGTTGATGTTCATGTTTGTCTTCAAGGTAAATGTTAGACACATTCAGCATCTGTGTAAGACAGTCTGGTCTGACACCTGCTCTGTGTAGTACTGTTTCTGGCTACGGACCCGCTAACTCATTGGTCAGCAGTTAGCGATAGCCTGCTCAGAGATGACTATTTTAGGTAAGCGGAGCCATACAGAGTGCTGGGCAGAAACAGAGCGCTACAGCACATGCTGTTACGTGCATCTACAGCCAAAGCAAATATCTCATTTTTTCATGCAAAATGAAGAAGCTACATCAGGAGTGTGGAAGCTTTGCTGGTTGACCCAATTCTTAGTGACCCTGCACAGGGGTCTGTGCTTCTCTTCACATTCTTCCAGAGCACTGTCAGGCTCATTGTTTTCCTTTGCCTTTTTCACTAAGCCTTGTGGAATACTCTAAGCACTAACTTTATGTACGTACAACGTACTTTCTGGGAACAAGGGCATTTCCACTGTAAATGCTTCTGGAACTAGAATAGCGCTTTTTTAAAATTTTATTTTCTTAATATTCTAGTAGCTCAGTTCAGTAAATGTCCAAGTAATAGAAACTAAAGTTGCATAGTTAGTGAAACCACCTAGCAAGTATGGTTATAAGCATTAATGAACTCTAATTTTTATTTTAAACATATTCTGTAAAGGCCCTGCTTGCTGTGACAATGAATTACTTATATAAGGCACTCCTGCTGAATAGTTTATTGAGGCTATTTATATATCTGTTAATTTCTTTCAGTACATAAATCCTGGGTTTGATCATAGTAAAATTAATGTAAACTGTGACCTTGTTTGCAACTAAAGCAGAATCTGGTACAACTTTTTGCAATTCCTTTCCAAGTAGAGATGCCTGATGTATGCCTGAGAAGCTAAATCCAGTGAAAACCTTTTAGATGGTTCAGCCTCATTGGAGTATGATGGGTGTTATCTGGAGTCTACAGACATGTTTCAAAACCAGACAGTCCTTCTCTTGGCCTAGCACAAACAAGGCAGTATAATAGTACAACTTCTTGGGGATGAAGACTGTAACATATCATTTCATGTTGGAAATTATTTTCTCTTTTAAAATCTTTTTTCCAATCCTGGCAAAATTCACATTACTTACTTCAGTGCAAGATTTCAGAGACAGAATCAGTTAATATGATTTCCATTTCTGAAGCAAATTCTGTAGTGAACCATTTGCCAAGAGTAAATTATTTCTGTACTTGCTGTGGTTTGATTCAAGAGGCTTTCTGTTGATAGAGATCATATGATGGTTATCCGTTACCTGTACTGCTTGCTTCATTCAAATTCCGTACCTAGGAATTCCATTAGGAGAGGTTCTCTTAAACCAAACAAAGTGGTTCATTCATAGATGAAGGTCAGTGGTGTTGAATTATTGGCTTGTAAAGTACAACTGTAGATCTGATCAGTAGGTCCCTTACCTGACCATAGACTGGTGAGTGATTTGTGGACTGCATTTTATAACTGACCACAGGTCATTATGACAGTAGGAGCAGAGACTAACCTGTCTCTTCATTTTATGAAAGTATCAGAGATAATGAACGCCATTCTCTGTTAGCAGGGTAAAAGACATCTGGTTTCAAAAGAATGAGCACAAGAGGTCCTTCTGGTTTCAGATCTACTATAGGTCTTTTGTGTGTTTCACTTCACTGATTAAAAACAAAAGTAAAGAAAAAAAACCCCAAAGCTGTAGAACATTATTCTGGATCAGAGGGAATATCTGCTACATCCTTCAATTTGGACATAACAGAATAGATATTGCTGCTTATTTATTTCGTGTTTGAAACTGTGTAGCGTAAAACCACTGTACATGCCCGTGAGAATTGAGAGAACTTATTACTTGGAATTGAAACTCCAGCCATGGTGAAGTGAAACAATTGAAAAGCAATCCATTTTTTTTTCCCAAGAATAACATTGATTTTCTCAAGTGGGAGCATATAGCATTTATGTAATCTTGGAGAAGTGGGTTTGTTCCCGAGACTTTTTTGTTTTGATAGGATGACCTAGAATTAAAAGACTTAGAAAAGTCTTAGATGCTTTTGAAATCTAGTTTTGCCTAATGTACAGGACCACTGCTGATGGTGAGTGTGAATAATGAAAAAGAAGAATACTACTATAAGCTGAAATCAGGGATCTGCTAAGGAAGTAATAGTGGCATTCAGGTTCCAAGACCCAAGTTGAAGTTAAGCAAGAATTCAAAAAGAAATTAGTTCTTTTGAGTGCTATGGATATTTAGGACCAGAAGAAAGAACATTAAGATATTGAATTACTTTAAAATTTAGAGCTAATAAATGCCTTTTTTAAACAATATTGGCTAATTGATAAGCATTTTTCTGACTAAGAAATGACTGCTTGTTTTATATAAGTGGATGCAGCAGAAGAGTCAAGGGTAACAGTTTTCCATAATATACCATATCCACTCAATCACCTAGTCTTCTAAATGAAAGGAAAATTTTGCTCACCTTGGAGAATGAATAAGGGTTCTTTTCAGATAGCTGTACCGTTTAATATTTTACACTAGAGGTACTGGTCTAATTCTACACACATTCCAAGATGTGCTGAAAAGATACAGAAGCACAAGTTGACCTCTAATAGGAGGAAAGATTGCAAATGCTGATCAGAAGTAATGTCAGAAGGGTACTCAGAAAGTGCTATCAAAGGCATTTAGTTCAAAAACTTCTGCCTAGTAAAGCGGGATTTCCTTAGAGATAATAGAAACTTCAACTGGCAAAACCTCTGATGGAACCTACCTGGCTTGATAAATGTAGATTTCATCACATCCCTGCAGTAAAGAATAATGCATCATATCAGCAAATAGTAAGCAAACTTGTGGAGTGCATAAACGATGCTTGTGCACAGAAACTACAGGATTAATAAATTAACACCTCTGTTCTCCTCTGATGTACCATATGGCTCACAGAACTGGGGCTGTGTTTTCAGGTGGGTGTTTAGGTTTTTTGAAGAAAAAAATGATTAGTTTGATATTGGTGAACGTTACATAAGGTTCTTCTGTGAATTTTCCTTCTTTTAATAATTTATGAAGTATTTCCACTTCATGTTTTGCATATTGTCTTATCATGAACTTGCATTTTTTCTGCATTGCCTTGATTTCCGTACTTGCCTCTCAGCCCTTGGGTTATCCTCTTCATCTTGAATTCTGTTGTGTCTCTATATGACCTAATCCTACTTTACCATCATTATCATCATTCTCAGTTATCTTGTCCACAGTTGATATGTCTGTTACTGATACAGGAGAAGAGGGACATACATCTGCTGTCTCTGTAGTTTGACTGGAAACTGTTCGGCATTTTGTTAAATAGGTGAGGCTGATGCAGGAAGAGGGAGTAAGTGGAATATCAAAGGAGTTGGTTTTCAGACTACTTAATGGTTTCTTTTAATTTCTTGGATTTTTAAGATTCAGATCATCATAACTGAATTTGTAATGGTCACTGTAGGAACTTTACTCCCTTGTTCGAATTTTTAAGGCAATTAGCCCAGAATATCGGTAGTAAAAAAAACTGCATTTAAAATGTAATTGAAAGAAACTGTTGTGAGCAAGTGCATTACTTACGAATTTAAAATTATCAGAGTATTTCAAGTTCTTATGTACTGTTTTAATTTAGAAGAGATTAGAGTTGTTAGACTGAATATTATACAATAGTTCAAAATTGTTTTGAACTTTGTTTTTTTTTTTTTTCTTTTCTCCTTGTGTTAGAGTATGCAATTTTCTGTAAGTTTAGTTTTGGCCAAAAGGATTTCAGTAAGATAAAACATCAAATTATTTGAAAACACGAAGGTGAAATATTGCTGAGCTTCCTGGAACTGGATTTAGATTCTGTGCTTTTTGTGTTGGACACTAACCTGATCAAAGGCATTTGGTTCAGGTTCAGGGTACAGTCTGTTACATCCCCCCAGTGTAAGTAAGACATGTTTAGCTGGTGCCAAAGGGCTGTGGAGCTAACAGCCCCAAAATACACTGGCTGTTGTGGTTTTGAAGCTGTTGCTGACTTCTGCGGTGGTTGGCTAATACACCGATCTGGGCCTGCTCGGAGATCTCGCTCAAGTACTTTGCAAAGAGTACCTCTTCTTGTGTGAAGTGGCCACATACAGTACCTTAATATTCCATATGCTGCTTTAGTGTTGAGTTGAAATATTTTTTAAAGTGTAAACTTCCCGTTTTCTAGTAACAGTCTTTTTCTGCCAGGTAGAATAGGTGTAAAAAATGTTAATAGTTCACTTGATTTCTATCTCTGAAATATATAGTACAATCAAAAAGAGCTTGCCTTTGCTAAGTTGAAAATGTTTTTAATTCATGCTTTTGGAGAAGTAAAAACACATTGGGTAGCTGCAGCGTCTCCTAACCTAGTGCTCTTTGAGCATTCTACATTTTGCAAGTGCATTAATTTGAAATAGATCAGAGTTGCATATTATCTTGCAATTGCATGAGTTACCAATATTTTAAAGATGTCTTTTCCCACTGCAAATCAGCAGTTCAACCGGCAGTTTTTAAAACCAATTGCTACTTACAGTATAAATTCAGCATAAAAACAACATAGCTATTTGAACACATATATATCACTTGGGGACAGGTCTTGTAGGAATTGTCAGAAGGTTGTCAATTTAGACAATCTTTTGACTGATGTTATACTGTGTCATTTGTTACTTCATCAGTGGTAAACTTCTGAAGGTCAGATTTCTTTTTCTGAAATTCTTGACAGCATGTGAATAACAAAGAAGGTAGTTAATACTGTAGATGGAAGATTCACTTTATATTTTTTTAATTTTATTGATCATTTTACTATGTCATTCCATTAATTGAAGTCATCCACTGGCTCATTTAGAATTCATGGACTGCATTCAGTCCCCATGAAAGCATATTTAACACCCTCTGTAATTACATGAGCCGTATTACTTCCACAGCATTCATTCAAATTCTGATCAGTTCAGTTTCAGCTTAGTTTCTCTCTGGTTTTGTGCACCATTTGCAGAGTAGAGTTTGTATCCACAGTGTCTTTCTGTGAACAAGGATATTTTTTTTTCTCCTGCTCATTAACCATCTTTAGTCCAATAAGGAAGCAGACAGAATGTCCTAAATAATTTGTTCACGCAAAATTTTGATTGAATATTTATGAGTAACTGGAAAAAAATAATTCTACATTGATTAATAAGCCAAGAGCTGTGTTTGTCAGATAATTTATTTGAATCTGCAAACAAACTAGCTCTTTGCAATGTTGGGTTCGGTCTAAACCTGGTTACATTTAGAGAGTTAGATGTATTTTCCCCAAAATGAAGACGGGATACTAGAGACTTTAATTTAGCCTTCTTTCAAGAACAAACAGCTAGGAATTAAGGCCAGTCAGATACAAATTTGGAATACAGTGCGTGTTCGTACCAGAACAGATGACTAGCCATCCTAAGCAGTGACAGTAACTGCTGAAGTCATCAAGGGTGATACAGTTCTGGAAACTGTAATTTAATGTGATAAAAGTTATTGGACTTAGTGGTAAGCAGGTGGAAGTATATAGCTGGTGACATATGGAAGACCCAAGTAAAGAAGCTAACGAGCTTCTGTGGCTCTTAAATCTAGTAACATGTCAGCTAAGTGGCAATCACAGGTAGCACTATGAATTTTATGATTCAATTCAGAATGTACAGAAATAACACTGTTAGACTAGAGAAGAACAATGCCTTTAAAGAAATAGGTTGGGGTTTTTAAACAAATTTTCACAAGGTAAAGAGCCTTATAGCTTTAAGAATAGTTGCTAAATTTCTTAAATAATTTGCCCTTTTTCCTTCCTTTTCTCTTAAAGTGTGATTAAGCAAATTATACAGGGATAGCTCTGTTGTGCCCTGCCTGTCTGCTCAGCTGACTGTCCAGAAAGGCTGAGAGCAATGAAATGAAAAAGCTGAAGAATGCATTTAAGTTGCTGAGATGTTACTAAGATATTAAATCTGCATTTGTTTAGCTGGGCACTGCAGTGATTGTGACCATCAGAGCTTTGTTGTTCTTGCTATGTTAAAGATGTGGTGATTTATTCAGCTTATATATTCTGTTCAGCATTTATTTTAGTGCTTTAAAATTCTGAAATTAATCCTTAAGATTGTGATGTTTGCATGGACTGACTCACTAATGGTACCAGTTTGGGAAGGAAAAAATAGTACAGCTCATGAACTCACAAGTTTTGTTAAAATAACGTGAAGTTTAAATAAATAAAAAAAATAATATAAAATAGAGAGAGGTTACCTTATTAAACCTGGAACCTTTCTAGATCGTGCTGCTTTGGACTTAGTATGGAGGTCTGAGACCAAAGGGCAGGGACAGAACTCAGTAGGTAACAAGGAGATCCTGACAATGATGGTTAATCAGAGCATTGATTTTTAGATTAGTTTAGTCAGATCTTCTATTTTATATTAACATAGAACCAAATCCTTACATTTTTCAGTTGTCTTTAAAAGTATTCAGATGAGGAAATCTCTCATTGTTCAAATAGAAATTATCAAATACCATTACATTAGTGCAGCACAACGTGATAGAAAGATTTCCTTTGTTATAAAGTACCTGCACAATGTTTTCACAGTATGGGCATATAGTGGGTACCAACTGACTTCAAAATGTGTGATGTCAGTGTTACATAAGCATCAGACAATTAATTAGTGTTGCTGGATAAAACTGTGGCAGTGATGGACTAATTCCAGTTCCCTACAGGAACCTACAGGCCCTACAGGAAAGCTGGAGAGGGACTGTTTACAGGGCATGGAGTGACAGGACAAGGGGCAAGGGGTTTAAAATAAAAAGACTAAAAGATTAAATATTAGAAAAAAATTCTTCACTCTGAGTGTGGTGAGGCCCTGGCACAGGTTGCCCAGAGAAGCTGTGGCTGCCCCCTCCCTGGCAGTGTTCAAGACCAGGTTGGATGGGGCTTTGGGAAACCTGATCTAGTGGAGGGTGGCCCTGCCCATGGCAGGGGGTTGGGACTAGATGGTCCTTGAAGTCCCTTCCAACCCAAACCAACCTGTGAGTCAATGACTAGTTATGCTTTTACTTGTGTCCAATATAGTCGTGACACTAAAGCCTTCCACCTTTTATCCCTTCAAGTTTATATTCTTTCTTGTTAGTAACTATGAGATTTGGGGTTTTTTGAAGAATTTCTGAAGCAATCAGATTGCTTTCTTCCCAGAGTGCATTATTTAATATGATAAGTAACAGGAGTAGTCATAAGTGTTTGCATAACAATGGACTGTGAGAACTGGGACCTTCTTCAGCACTCAAGGCAAATTTAAATATGAACTGTCAAGTGAGCTAAACATTACGCTGCCAGATGTGTGATGTACATGGTTAATACTCTGAAGTACCTAATTTAGACATTTTCAGTAGGAGCTATGCTGAATAATTATGGATTTGATGCAGAATGCCAATTTTCATCTTCCAAATTTATTTACTTATTTTTAATACCCTACGCAGCTTATTTTGAACTAAAGTAAAATCTGCCCACTCTAGACTCCATTCATAACTGCACTTAAAAGATTTTAAGGAATATTGTAAACTTAGAAACACTACCTGAGATGATAACTTCAGATATGGTCACTAAAAGGAAAAACCCCAACGTTTACACAAACTGTGGCAGGTTTGATCTTTCACAGAATGATAGAATATTTCCGTTTGACTCCCTGTCCTTTTTTAAACTTCTTAATATCAATCCTGATTAACTTTTTTTGTTCTTCAGAAAAATACTAACTCTTATGATTGCTCCTGTCCCTCCAGATTTGTTTCTCTCCAACTGTTGGCAGCCTTGCAATTATGGGAGATTCCCAGAATCACAGAATGGTTGAGGTGGGAAGACATCTCTGGTGATGACCTAGTCCAACCCCATTGGTCAACCAGCACCAGCCAGTGCATACTGCCACCTCATGATACTTTCTTTTCCTGTTCTGTCAATACAAAGCAGGTGATAACCCCACTCATCTTGGGCAAGTGAAGATCCCCCTGTATAGGCAAATGTAAGTGGAACTGAAATAATTCTGTCTCTTCCTGTATTTGCTAGCCACAAGACAAGGATTGTGTCTGATCAGGGCTGAAGAAAAGTTCCTATCAGGAAAAAAGTTCTGTGGCCTCAGGTAACCATCACTTCCCCTAGAGACTAAAAGTTTCCAAGGAATTCAGACAGATATAAAACACTAATATTTCTGACACCTGTCCTTAGCTCTTTAAACCAAGTAAGCCAAGCTTTAGGGATGTAAAGTCATAAAATGTTTTTAGTACAAAGAAGTAGAGGCTGTGATTCAATACTATACACAATAATCAATAAGTGTATATATAATACAAATATACAATAAATGTAGGCTATTGCATCGGGGGAGAAACAACCCCAGGTACCAGTACTGCTCTCCAGCAGTGTAGGTGAGAGGGACCTGGGGGTTCTGGTAGCTAGCAGGATGACCATGAGGCAGCAGTGTGCCCTCGTGGCCAGGAAGGCCAATGGCATCCTTGGGTGTATTAGAAGGGGGATGGCCAGTAGGTCAAGAATGGTCCTCCTCTCCCTCTGCTCTGCCCTTGGTGACACCTCACCTGGAGTATTGTGTCCAGTTCTGGGCCCCTCAGTTCCAGAAGGACATACAACTTCTTGAGAGAGTCCAGGGCAGGGACACCAAGATGATGAAGGGAGTGGAACATCTTCCTTATGAGGACAGGCTGAGGGAACTGGGTCTCTTCAGCTCAGAGAAGAGGAGACAGAGGGGTGACCTCATTAATGTTTATAAATATATAGAGGGTGAGTGAGTGTCAGGAGGATGGATCCAGGCTCTTCTCAGTGATGGCCAGTGATACAAGGGGAAATGGTTCCAAACTGGAACAGAGAAAGTTCGTTCTTAATGTGAGGAGGAACTTTTTCACTGTGAGGGTGACAGAGCACTGGAACAGGCTGTCCAGAGAGGTTGTGGAGTCTCCTTCTTTGGAGACATTCAAGACCAATCTGGACACGTTCCTATGTGATCTACTCTAGACGATCCTGCTCAGGCAGGGGGGTTGGACTGAGTGATCTTTCGAGGTCTCTTCCAGCTCCTAATATTCTGTGTGATTCTGTGACTCAGGATGAGGCTCCCAGCTGACAGTGAAGGATAAACTTTGGCTAACAGGACAGTGACTGAAGCTCTGATTTCAATGACTGTCTCATGAAACACTACCTCACTAACAGCCCTGAAATGTGCATCAGGCTTTAAATGTAGAGCGGCTTCAGACAAGTCAGAGATGTACTTTGTGCAACCAGGAAACCAAACCTGGTGCCCCATGTGCTGCTGGGAACAGAAGGCCAGTAACAGCTTTATTAAAAGATGGCAGATCGCTTCATGTGTACTTCTTGAGATAATGAAATCTGAGGAGGTTTAAGCTGATTCTTGAGGGAAGAGAGCATCAAAATAAGGTAAACAAGGATCAGTACTCCTGTGAATAGGAAACACTTTGTGTCACAAGTGCAAGTGGATGCATCTAAGAAATGCAAATTAGTAAAAAAGATTCCCTTTGAAAAACAGGTTTTGTGCAGAAGATTCAGGAGTGCTTAAGAAGAAATACTTAGGGGGAGTCATTAGAATTTGACCTCTCATACTCCGAGGTAGAAGAGCTAAGTGAGAAAGCTACACTACCGTACCTGAAAAGGCTTGCTTAGGAGCAGCTGTGCATGCATGAAGTTCTAATCTTAGAAAACGAATGAACTGATTCTCCAGGTTTGTAAACTAAAGGCTGGAAAGCTGGATCGGTGATGGGAACACATTGCTTTCACTTCTCTGATGCAAAAACAGATGGGTCCACATGGGCTGAAATTGTTTTTCTGCCATGTTTTCAAAATATTTTTCTTCCCTTCAGTGACTACAAGCAAAAAAAACCCAAAAAAACAGTAAATCCCTACTGTCAGATCTGAACAGGTCATATTGTGCTCAACACCTTATCAGGTTCGGGTGCATTAGTCTGCTTCGGTATCTGAGGTGAGGATGTAGCCTGTGACCCCCTCTTCCCCATTCATCTCCTGAGTTGTTCTTTGAATGCTGCAGGAATGGCATTTTCTGATACCTGCTTTTAGGGCTGATGTAGTTTAGTTCACAAGGAAAGGGCTTTGTTGTCTTGAAGCAGACCATGAGATTTCATGTGAAATTTCCAAGAAGTTCATAGTATAATTTTTAACTCTCCAAGTTTGTTTCCTGCCGTGACAAATGTAAGTCATGGAGTGAGTTGTACTGGAAATTCTCTGACAGATTGTTCCCTGTGTTTCTGCTTATGACAATCACAGTGTTTTCTGAAGCATGCTGAAGGAAGTAACTTCCAGGTAGCTGTAGTTCTGTCCTCCAGATGCATACCAGGGAAGGATCTGCACAAGCAGTTTGTTGACTGAACACCTGAGATTTTACTTGTCTGTTTTTGTTTGGGGAGAAATGCTAAGCACAATTAACGTGGCTTAAGGTTAAATATAGCTCTGCAAATGCTCTTTCATGGTTTTGCTACACTTAATTCATGTCATAGACCAACATAATATGCGGAGTACAGAGAAACCCACTCTGTGAAATAGGTTATCCCATGTTGTATCTTACTGTAAGCAGAGGTTCAGTGGGGGAGAAATCTCCTTTTTGATGAGAACTCCCAAGAACCTTGAAGTGCTGTGAGCCCAGCACGTGTCTACCACAGGACAGAAAGGTTTCCTATGATCCACAGTCACCTGCTCCACTGGGATACCAACAAAACTTGGGATGTAGGTGCTGGCTCAGTGGATTCCACTAGCTTTTTGTGGTTAATGACAACTCAGTTGTGGGAAGGACAGGATGCAAGTATTGAACTCTCTTTCATAAGCTCCTCCACAGGCTACCTGTCCTTGGCATGGGTGCATGGACTGCAGTGGTGCCTGTCCCCTTGGCAGTGCCCTCTGTCGTGGGCATGGGCCATCGTCCCCTGGCAAGGAGAAAATGAGCAGAGGGAACCATTGATTCTCAAACAACTGTTTGTCTGGTGTGTACCCCTGCACTCCTGGGGAGGATCTGGCCCCTGTGAGGACACGGGTAGGTGCTTTGGGGAGAGTCAGCTGCACATAATCGTACAAATCACTACATAGTTTATTGTGCAGTGTAATCATCCTTCTTAGTGTTTTTATTTATATGCAAATTAGGAGGCTGCTAAAAGCAGTCATAATTGTTGGTTTAGAGCAATTGAAAGGATGTCATAAAATGAATTTACTTAAGAGTTTTGAAAGAACTGTATTATTTATATTGCAAATATTCGAGTGACTATTAATTATGAGTGACTAATGTGCCTAGTTTTCATATTAATGCTAATGGGAAAGACAGAAGGCATTTTCTCTTCCTTAGGTCTGTATCCTGCAGATACTGTTACAGGATACTATTATCTACCTCAGATAATAAAATAAAAGCTCCTAAAACAGACAGAAACTGCAGGAGAAAATCTGTGACGTAATCTGCCTTTCCTGATGGAGGAGGTTTAGCCTCAAGGTCTAGTGATACCTCAGCTCCCTGAGGCTTAGTGTAGCTATTTTAGCTATTCACTGTGGTACTTCAATGCCATTTAAACGACCTGTTTTTAGAGTTGTTGGGTTTCTTTTGCTGCCTCATCCACCTGATAAGCTGGTACTCAGAAAAGCTGAGCCTTTTCTGCTTGGTCTGTGGGTACCTGTAAGGCCAGATTTGTATGCAAAGGCCCCAGAAATCAACCTAATGAATGAGAAAGGGGAGGGGAAGTATTGTACTGTTTGCACAATTAAGTAATTAAGTGCCTTTGCATATCAAAGTATTTCCTATTTCATTTCTTGCCAAGGTTTACAGCCTGATTTGTGCAAGAGGCACAATGTGTTGTTACTCATGGGAGAAATGAGGCTTACTTGTCTGAGTGCAGTACAGCTTCCCACACAGCTAGGACAGTTGGAGTGGCATTAATGTCCTGCTTCACACAAGAGCAATTTTCTGCTTTTTAAACAGCTTGTTTATTTATTAGTTCCTAGTCTAGAAAGTCTTTGAGTAACTTGCCTTTGTTCTTCAGGGGACTGAGGGCTCTGCACCTCTCACCCCTACCCACTGAGTAACCACACCAAAGGCCCTCATCTGTTAAAGCAAACTTACCTGCAAGTGACACTTTGACCCTTTATAAAAAGAGAAAAGCTCAACAATTCAGGACAGAAATGACCATCAAAAAATGGCACAGGTGCTCTGTGATCTGTTTTCTTCGGTGGTTATCAGTCATATCTGCATCATCATTATTCAATTCAAACTAACTCATCCTCTAGTAACATAGTTCTGAACTTGGCTGTTACGTCACAGAAGTCATTTAAAGGAAAGGACATCACAGCATAGACAACAAATGTCTGACATGTTATTCATATTATGACAAAGTGCTACTAGTGTTTTTAAATAGTAAATGTATGGCTGCTAAGCCTGGCACAGATTTCTTTTGCTATACAGTGATTTATTTAAAATAATGCTACTGAGCACAGAAGTATGCCAGTGTTTGCCTGTTCTGTAATTATAGACTGTATATGACATAAAAATCTGAGGTAAGACCTCTACAAACTTGTGATAGTATCAGTGTTTTACGCTGGAAAATGACTGATTCTAACCTGGGAAGTATCTAACCTACAGAAGTGTCCACTGAGCAGCTCATGCGTCAGAACTCGGTGGGAGAACTGCTTACCACTGAAATTACTGCACTAAATGATCCGTACATGGGAATGCACAATATACCTGTAGTGCAGGTATATTGTGCAGTGCAAGTAGTATGCCTTCAAGATGGGTTCCCAGATGGCAGTATGTCACACTCTCGCATGACAATTCCTGGAGCCATGTGAGAGACTAAAAACGGAAGAAAATTGTCTGTGCAAGTGCTGTGCATCTGTGCTGAATTTCCCTTGCATTTCAGTGTTTAAACAAAGTACAATTATTTCCTTGTCTTGGTGTGTGTGTGTGAGGTCCTCTGCTGCACTGCAGAGATTTTTCTGACCTAGTCGCTGTGTTTGTTAGAATGCTGCTAGTGCTGATCATCATCACACAGGTCACCATTTGTGCAGCAGGGCAAACAGGTGAAAGGATAGCGCCTTCCTGAAACACAACCTGAAAACCCAGTTTTCAGAAACATTCAGGCTGGTTTTGAAGAGGGTGAGTGTTGACATTAGTAAGGGAAGCCGGCGAGGGTCATCTTTGTGTGGAAAAGCTGTATTTCAGAGATGCTTTATAGGGGAAAAAAGGCTGTATAACAAGATTTTATTTCCTTGGAAGAGGTTCAAGATGAAGATGTGTGCTAAATAAACACATGGTTACCTGTGTGAGACTATACCCATCGTAATGTGAAGCATTGAGTGTAGCTGTGAAAAAGCAAAATTCTGCTTTTAAACCTGTTGGTGCTGAGCTACCACATGCTTATACACAGATGGCAGTGACCTAGCTCAGACCTTTATATGCCCTGAAGGAGTCAGATCTGGTATAAAGCGTGGACCAGTGCATCAGCATATGGGGATGCTGGCTGAGTTTGTTTGCAGATGACTATGCTGAGGAAGAGGAAAACAGGGTGAGACAGATAACCGATTGTGTAGGAATCCACAAACAAAAACATGAAGGGTAAAGAGGATTGGGAGGAGGGGGAAAAGAATTCAGATAGGACAAAGTCCCAGGGAGATGTAGGACAATATGCTTTTTTATTAAATAACACAGGTGTCTATGCTAGAATGGCTCTGATAATTTTGTTTTACTGCCTTTTTTTGGGGTTTTTTTTTTTTTTGCATGAAAGAGTTCTGGTGCAGTGATAACCAAAAGAGCTTTAGGAAGTGAATCAAGCAATATTTTAATTTATTCAGATCTTGTTAAATCTGTAGTTACCAACATTAGGAAAACTGTGGAAGTAAGTACTGAAAGCATATATAAAAACACAACAATTGATAGTTCTATTAAATTTTAAAAGTGGAGCTTAAGTAGGAGGATTTTTATTTGCTTGTTTTAAGTAAAACCAAAGCAGAATACCAAAGTAGGCAAGAGCAGAATTAGGTATTCCACTGCAATATAGGTTCATGAATTTAAATTAAAAAGTCTGGCAGTGAGTTCCAGTTTTCTATTAAAATAACGTTAACATTTTTGTGTCTTTAAGCCTTTATTTATAGCATCACACCATACTGTGTAAAGTTTCTGGGCACCTTGGCTTTATTGCTATCAAATATTGATTGTTGCTTAGAGTTCAGAATTAGTGCACAGGCATGAAGAGCAAGTAGGTCAGGTAATCAGTATGCTGGTGGGTTAATTCAGTAGATACCAATCTAAACACAAAAGAAATGGTGAGTAATTTCTTCTTAGATGCCTTACAATTTAAGTGTAAAATACGGTATCGCTACACTTAGTATACTAGCTGTTTGTCAGCTCATCAGTAAGACAAGTGTCGTAGTGAACAGATCCTCAGCATGGATAACATGGTTATAATCGGTTTGTAGTTGTATTATCAGGCTGCACCAGACAAAAACCTACCTCAGAGAGAGAAATAATTTGAATCTTGAAAGGGTTGACTTACTTATGGCTTCTGGGTAACTTTCTGTAATTCTCAGCCTGTGTTCTTATGCTTGCACTTTGTCAGCAGCAAGTTTTTAGGGCAAGCAGTACAAGATGCAGCAATGCTGTTGATTGTGGGTACAGCAGAGTACAGCCCCTCTTTCCTGTCACTTCCTGCATGAATACTAAATGGGAAAACGCTTGATTTTTATCTCAGTGATGTGTGTGTTTGTGTTATTCAGAATGAACTTGAAATCTGCAATAGCTTTCTTATCAGGGTCGGAAAGTTCTTTTTTTCAGATGTGTTTGTATAACAAGAAATGTTGGAATAACAGTCAGGAACAGTATAAATAAATAGCCAAGTAACAGTGACACTCACAAAGTCTGGATTTACTGGCATCTACGAGACTGCTCTTTAGCTGGAGTTGTAGTCAAGTATGAATCTGCTGTGAGACTTTAGACCTAATATGTTAATCTGTTACTCCTTACAATAAACGACTTCATGGATTCATTTGAAGAAAAATACGCCACAAAGATGGAATAAAGTGGTGGTGAATCAGGCCTCTTATCCCTCACCGTTATTATGCCAAAAGCAGGGTAGCAAATAAATACTGCTGGTGCTGAGCATTAAGTTTGCTCATTATAAATGCAGTCATGTACCGGTCTCCAGCGTGATTTCATCTGGGAACATTGCCATAAGGATTACAAATGGCTTTCAGCCTGAAAATTGGTGTCTATTGCTTTAAACTTTCCAGTGGGGAGTTGGCAATTTATCCTTCAGATAATCATCTTGTGTTAAGTTGAACATCTTACTGTAACTTTCTGCTACATGATAAACCAGCTCCTATGAATAATTTACTGCAACTGGCAACCCACTTCAGCTCTGAAATCTTTATCAACTCTGGTGGCTTTTCAAAGTTTAATAATAAACCTGGAGCCAAAAATCTGATTGTGCTTAAAGACTCAGTGCAATTTCAGTGCTCCTTGCAATGGGAATCACAATTTGACCTTTTAGGGCAAATGCCTCATGAATAGAAACTCTGTGTTGCATCACTGTGAGGACAAAGCTGTGTATTTGTGCCCAAGCAAGCACAGCTCATTTACCTTCCCTTGTACTCTACAGCATCACGGTTCTTTGTGCAGAGTTTGTTTAGTGTAGGTGCTTGGAAGGTTGGTTGGTTGAATTACCTGGGCTTTTTCTGCTCTCATGGCAGAAAGAGGGACAGGCAGTCCCTACATCCCCTAAAATGAGCATGTATGGCTTGGTCTAACAGCACATACAGGGTGAAGCGGCTGTTCTGGGGTGGTCTAAGTAGGAGTACTGCATATGACTTTTGTTTTATCAAGGATAAATACATTTTCTTCTTTGAGGAAAAAAAAATTGCAAGTAGGCCTTGACTAAATCTCACTCTTTATGAAGATTTTGGGAACCATTTTGGATACCATTAGTTTTATTGATGTGATACCAATCTCAGTTTGCTTGCCTTATATTTTGTCTTAATGTGAATAGTCAGATTATTATTAGATGGAGCAAATAGAAAATGCCAAGACACTTCTAACAAATTCAGGAAAGCTATGGTATAATGGTTCTTTAGTTGAAGCCATTGTTTCACAGGCACAGGACTATCTGCCAGCCAAATTTCTAACAAGATATTTTAAAAATAAATAAATAAAGAAGGAAAGAGTTTACAAAGAAACCCACTTTTTACGGTCCAGAGGAAGGTTAGTTCTGAAGGTGATTTAGTTATTAGACTTTTATTATTAGAATAATAACTATTTAGTTATAATAATGAAGGAATAATAACTGTTTAGTTATTATTCCTTCAAGAACTCAGGAATGTTTTTGACTCTGAAACTTTATGATTAATCAAATCCTATCTCCTTCCTTACAGAGTCTCTAACTGACAGTAATGCTGAATCCTTACAATTTTGCTCTTTGAGAAAAAAAGTGCCTTTTGTTGAACCTAACCGATTTCCTGCACAATGGTGCTTCCTTCCACTTGCTGGGACATACAGTTGTAGATCAATACTGTCACAGTGAAAGAACAAGATGGTAAAGTGCTATGGGCCAGAACAGTCTAATGAAATGTAAGGAGGCTTATTTGGCTTATTTTGTAATTTTTTTTGTTAATCATATGTTTTGGTACCGACACCCAAACAAGGTTCTTTCTGTGAAAATTCAGTAGCTTCTCAGGGAGTGTGTATGTGATGGTGTTGTAAAAATGCGTGGTCGTGTTTTGCTGGAGCTGCAGTGGAAGTGCAGAGGAACTTGGAATCAGTTGTGTGAATCAGGATATGGCAAGTGTCTCACCTCCACTGGAACTAAGCAGGTTTGTGGTTGTTGAGTGTCCAGTCCTTTGAACAAGGACTGCCGTGACACTGGCTGTTGTACCAGAAATGAAATGTTCAAGTTCTGAGTTCTCAAAGTTTCCTTAACTAAGCTACTTCATAGTCCATATTTAGTCATTTAGGCTTCCCAGATAGTACTGGAGGGATTTGTCAAAGATCAGGTTCCTAAATTACTGCAAAATTTCTATCCTGTGGTGTTAGTTGATGGTGATGTGGCAATAATGTAGGAGCAAATGTGCTGATAGTATGTGTTTTGCCTGTATCTCCTAAAGTGTTTTTAACACAAGTGCTTCAGTTGTTCAGTTTGTGCTGGAGTGGATGGGCTGCAAAACAGTCAGCAGCGTACCTGATGCTTCTTAAAAAGCGTCCTCTTGAAGAAGTACTGCTCTGGGCATTTATCTATTTAACAACTCGCTTAAATCACAAGTACAAACTGGTTTTTTGTAGGGCAACACATAAGATGATAAAACATGAACATGAGTTTAATCTGTAAGATCATAATTTACCTTAAGGTCAATTAAAATATGAACAATAAAATGTCATGTATGTCCATGCCTAATAAGTACGTTGTGAGATGTAGCTCAGTTCATGTAACTCAGCTGGTTAATCTCCTGCAGCCCAGGTAATTTGTGTACCATCTTTAAATAAACAAACCAAACCCCCCAAACTTAAATCATCAAAAAAGCTCCACATAAAAACAAAAAAATAAACTGAGAATGTTTTGTAAAATGAAAACAGTCAAATAAAAAACAGGGAGATAATGTATAAAGGCAATTAAAATATTTTTCTTAGGATAGGTAATTATTTAAAGGGAACCTTTATTGTGGCCTCACATTTAACCACTTGAGGTTCAGGCTAAAAGCATGATAAATAATAGTGTGAATTGTTAATTCTCTTCTGCCAAATAGATGTCCTTTCTTCTTCCTGACATAGTTACTATTATGCTGTCTCAGGGCAGGGACTGTTTCATTCTCGGGCAGGGGAAAGGAGACAGGTTTTAAGACAAGTTTTCTGTCAGGTGCTGCACTAACAGATACCTCACAGTTTGCAGCGTGCTGCCCAAGTAGAATTTGTAAGGAGTATGTGTTTTTGATGTGATCCCTCCACTAGAAACACACAGTAATCAAATTACCAGGTGGTGCCATGTTTTCAGTTTTTGAAATAAGATACAGTATTACTGGATAAGATGCTAAAATAATAATATATAAAATAATGGAATTATATCCATATTACTGGCCAAGCAAAGCAACATCTTGAACGAGCCTGGTTAGAGACCAGACCACAGTCAACAGCTCATGTGAGCTTCTTTTTACATGCCACTTCCAAGTGGAAAGGGGCCTTTCCCAGTGCTGGGAGAGTATAGGAGAGTTCACACCTCTTTTTCTAAATGAGTACACAGTGAAAAATTGAAGTGCTATTAGCAGGTAAGGTGAGCTCTCTAAAGACAAGTAACAACCTGCTAATTAAATCTATTCAGTCTAATTGCATTTGATTGTTCTATTTCTGTACAGTTTTGCCAACAAACAGAATTGAGTCATTTCCCCCAGCCAAAGGCATCGTTCTGTTTCTGCCCAGAAAGATTCTCAGACTGAACCATTGGTGACTTGACATTAAAAATAAGCTGGTAGCGTTGTACTATGACTTGGGCTTGCTTTATCCAAGAAGATGAATTGATTACCTGGAGCCTTCAGGCCAGGTGCTGAAAGGCTGAGGAGATGGCGCTCATAAAAACCTCTCAGCCTTACAGTTAAGCCGGCTCACTTCTTTTCAGTGACTCATTTGTTCTCTGGGACTTCTGGGTCTTTAGGAAACGTTTAAAATTTTAAAAATACAAGCCCCTTTGATTTTCTTCTATTATGTATTCTGTGGTGTGAATGAACTGAAAAAGTGAAACCAACTAATCACTTCCTGTTAGTAAAAAAAATTAATGCAAATAACTGACAATTTCCTGTAGAGTTGATGTGTCCTAACAAAACCCTTTAATGCTCATCTTGATCTCACCACCTTGCTTTAGAACTACCTCAATCTCTCTCTCTCTCTCAAAAAAAAACCAAACCAAAAAACAAACAAGCAAGCATCTGGATACATCTTAAACATCTCTAAAATAGTTGTTGTTTGTCTGTCTAGAAAGTGCCTCCTGAATTTTCATTGCTTTCTAAAGTATCGGGGGGGTTTAAAGCAATGTTATTTATAATTGGACTCAATCTTGAATGTCTTTTCCAACCCAAGTGAATCTGTGATTCTGTGATCTAACATAGGCATGGAATTTGGAGGGGGGGTGGGGGTGGTCTTGTTAGTCCTTCTGCAGTGCTAACGATTTGCTTGAGTTCAGTTGTGCTTCTCTTCCCCTGTGAAGCATGACTGAACTGTTCAGCTTTTCTCCACGTGTACTCCCAAACCCTATGCTCCCCTCAGTTCAGGCAGCTCAGATTTCTGGCATTGCTGTGGGGTGAAGAGCAGGAAGCTTGATGAAGGGGGTCAAACCTCTGATCAGTGTAAACCATTAATGGCAACTTCGTTAACTATTTGCTGTGAGCTGCCCTGGAAGTGTTCCAGGAGGATATAGTCTCGCACAGGAACACCGGTTGTTTAGATCTGTATTTAATCCCTGCACTGACTGATTTCAGCGTTCAAAGCTGGGGTTTTATATCAACGTCCCAAATCCCTCCTCAGTCCTGGTTCTTCTGGTTCTCTGCTTTCTCGCCTATTTGCAATTAATACTTTATCAGGGTTTTCACAAATAAGAATATGCACATACAAAGCAACCTACATCAACAATTAATTAAGTGATACCAGGAGATAGGACCTCTGGAAACAGAAAAGATTCCAAATACACACTGCATAATACACACAGCCCCACTTTTGTTATGGACACACAGAATGGATGCAGTGCTTCTGTCCAGCTCTTGTCTGTTACTCTGACCCCACAACTCTGTCAGAGCCTTATTGGGTAATGCTTACTGGGTAAGGCCGCTAAAGCATGATGTTGCTATTTCACCCTTCTCACAGTCCTCTCAAGATAAAGGTCTGAATTTTAGCAAAAGCAATTCACTTTGTGATTGATTAGCAAACAGTCAATCCCAGTATAGTCCTTTGTTACCTTTCTGGGCTATAAGCTGTCTTCAAGAGGACACGCTATCAGCTCTGTCTGGCAAGCTCATCTGCTTTCCTTTTCTTTCTCCTAGAGAAACCTGTAGTCAGAGTGGAAAGAATTTGTCTGATACAATAGTCTCATGCCTTCGCTCATTAGTGTAACCACTTGAGGCTGCTGAGAGTGCTCCTTTGCAAGAAATCCAGAGCAGACAGTATCTGGTCCCTTTTCCCAGTCTCTTGTGTCTCTGTTTACTGACACACACAAAACGAGAACAAATAGCCCAAAATACATCTGTTGTGTTCTCTCTCCTGCCATGGGTCTGTCACCAACTGCTAATAACTTTTTACTGTACATACTGGATTCTGCTTAGCTGCCTCAAGTTTATTTTTAGCATGTTTGTAGAAAACATTTATCTTCCTTTCTGTCATACAAAAGGTTGAGATCCTTCCTGCTGGGCTGCTGTTTGCTTTTTTACCTCACCTGTTAGGTATTATCCCTGGATGAAATAGTCTAACAGTAGTTGATGGCAATAGTCAAACTAACACCACTCCCTGCTAGCAGGTGTACATCTTGCTCTTTAAAGACTCATGATGCATATTTCCTATTAAGTAGTTATCCAGAATTTACTTGTTGGTAACAATTAACAAATAATTAATATAGAACAACTTTTAAAATGTTGTGTTACCTCCTGCATGAAGGGAAGTAATTGAAAAGCCACTGTGGGGTCAGCCTGCTGCTACTGGGCGTATATATCTTTGCTGTTAGCTTTTTGGTAAAAGTGCTGCTTCTGTCTAGGGGCCACAAATCTTGTTTGTGCTTCCTGTTGCAGAACGTTTATTACACAAGCAATCAGCAGCTCCATGTGGGTGTTCTGAGTCCCACTATCGACGATGATGACAACAGATGCCTGGTGGATGTGAACAGCAGGCCCAGGCTCATTGAATGCAATTATGCCAAAGCCAAGAGAATGAAGCTTTACTGGCAGTTTACTCAGGTAATTCTTAATCAGCAGATATTTCAGAAATTCCACAAGCTCTGTTTCTGTAGCTGAAGTGTGAGTAATCTGTTTACTAGCAGAACAGAACCAGATTTACCCTAGCTTTCTTTGCATGGAGCCAGGAAGCTATGTTTAGATTTGATCCCAATGTCAGCTGCCTCAGGAGGTTGTACAGCTTGTATTGTATTTTCTGAGTTCACAATTAACTGTTTATTTCTAAGGCAGAGTGATGGCTATGGAATTAATTAATTTTTTTTCCCCGGTAGAGTCAATAGCAAAGTACCCTATTTAGGAACATGAAACAGCTTTTTGGTCATCTGGCTTTTTGGAAGTAGCAACTCAGACAGGGGAGCAGTGCATCACTGACGATGACAAGCCTCATCGTGAAGCAGTGCCTTACTTAGAGGCTTACTTGTGTGTGTGTGTGTGTGTGTGTGTGTGTGTGCGCGCGCGATAAAAAGAAGTGTTGATAAAAAGGGAGGGAGAGGCCATGCAGAGCCAGTGCTCAACACTGTGGCGTTAACATTGCTTTTACATGTTACACAGAATTGTGATTCTAGTCAGCGCTGGAGGTTTCCACAGGAACTCTTCCAGTTCAGAAGTGTTCAGAGGAGTTGCTTTATGCTATCCCGAGAAGCTGTAAATAAATTCATTGCTGAAAACTGTAGCTACCATATGTATACTTTCCCAAATATCATAGTAGGAATTGCTTTGGAAGGAAAGGGGAAGACTGATGAGAGCAAATCAATTACACAGTTGTTACAGTAGTCCACAGATTAAATGAGATCTGAATGTTCATGTTTATCAGGTATTAGGTAACAGATTAATTAAATAGATGTTCTATGTAGCTACATGAAGAATAGAACTTAAAACTACTGAAAGCGGTTACATCTTGTTTCTCCTACAGATTTTGGCCTTTGCTAGAGTCATTTTTAACTGTTCTTAGGTCCATTTACCTTACAAAATTAAAGGATGTGCAGGACTACTGCTAGCTAGAACCATCACCCACAGCCACATCCCAAACAAGTAAAGGAATGCAGGGTGCAGACTGTGTGGCAGAATTAAGCTTGCCTGTGAAGCAAGCAGCGAATCTCTGTACCAGTTTCATATGCCCCCATGCTGAGCATGCACAGTGCAGAAGTGGAGGCTGGCACCATGAAACAGCAGACACTTTCCCAGTTTTCAGCGTTAGCCAAGGACACTGGCGTACAAGAATTAATTTCAGAAGAGCTGTGTGTCTAAGGGAAAAAACGTCCCCATGAACTCCCTTGGATTCATCCATTCTGAGAGCCATGGGGTAGAAAAACAGCATCATTAATTTATCAAGAATTTGAATTTATGCTCTACTTCTAACCCCAAAGGATGCAAATACACTCAGTATGTATCTGCAGTGTAAGATATACTGTGCTGCTGCACAGCTATAGAACCATGCAGTGCTATTTGCCTGGCAGCTCAGAACAGAAATTGATTGTGGTCCTGTTAAAAGAAATGCAGATTTGGATCCTGCAGGAGAAATGTAAAGAAAATCAGAACCTAATTATTCAATTGGTTGGGTCAACAGAGTAGGTTAAACCCTGTATTTTTAGTGAGGCTGATTTTTAAATAACCAGTGTTGCCAAGTGTTTGGTTTTAAACAGCAGAGCACTGCCACCAGCCGCAGGGACCCCAGTGCAGTGCTGGTGTATGGGTCTGGTACATCAGTCAGCAGCACTTTTTTCTATAGTCAGCTCTTCCTTGCCCGTCTTTGATCAAACATTGCCCTAGCTTGCCCATACACGATATTTTCACTAACTGGATAACTGCACAAAGCGTTACAGCTGGAGGACAAGGAGCCTGAAGCACTGTTCTGCTTAGGCATGGGAAAGTGATAGTCAATGGTTTGTTCGGGTTTTTTAACTCTAATATATTTGTCCCTAATTCATATGCACCTTAACCAATATTACTTTCATATTAAACACTATTTAAAACAGTTGTATTAAAGTATTTGGTTTCTCATATTCCTTGAACTATGTCTTACTCTAAGCCTACAAACTCTTTCATCCCATTTACGTGGAAAGGAATTGTTTATAAATACAAAAATCTGAAAGCATTTTTTCTATTTTAAATTCTTGACTTCAACTTAAATATGAAAGTATATATAAAATACATGCAGAAAAAATATTATATAGAAATATTACAATACAATACGTGTTTCAACAACTGGTGTTAAATTTGTTTGCAGTTACTGTTGTAGTTACTGGTAACCTGGATTTCCTTCTATAAGTTTACTTCCATTTGGACTAACTGTCTAGTAGCAAGTTTTAATCTTTGCAAATTAGGTGTAGAAGTTGCCAGCTAGAAAGTTTGTGTGTGAATACAGGAGTAAAATGAGCTTTTAGTGGGTGCATTTCAAGTCTTTTCCAGCATATCCTATTATGCAGTATTTACTCTCCTGAGGACTACATTTAAGCTCCAAAGACACTTGGTGCTGAATTAATTTAGAAGAAAGTTAAGACAAACCCATGCTTTCCCTTCAAAACAGATACCCTATTTGCATATTTTAGCATATAATTTTAAACAGCACATTTATTTACAAAGAAGTTATTTGTTCTAGTTCCACCTGATTTTTCATAATTTCATACATCCAGCTAGGCTTCATCACAAAATCGACAGCTGCTGTTGACAAGGTACCACATGGCATTGCACTGCCCAAATCCAGAATGTTTCCTACAATTTTTCTGATAATGAACACTTACCAGATGAAGTGGCTGGGTTTCAGGAGACCTGAGCTCTGTTCTTAGCCACTCCTTTGCATTACTGGAACAATCATTTCTTGGGTTCTGCGTTCCTTAGCTGCAAGATGGAGGGAAGTATTTTTACCTTTAGCCTACATCTTTTATTATGTCTGACTTACTTCCAAGACAAAAACAACTTTCTGTCCTGACCAAGACAGTAGAAGTTTAGTTCCAGTGGAGACAAGAACAGTATGTACCTAAGCAAGGTTTGGCTACCAAGTAACTCCCTACGATCAATCCAAGATGCAAATACTTAAGAAAAAACGTTCACTCAGAAAGAAATTAAATCAGGCTACAGCAATGACATGTAAGGCAAAAAAAGAGAGTTTGTTATTTAGTGGGCTGATCAAGCCATCAGGTATCCTGAACCTGACAGTTATACCCAGTCTAACAAGAATTAGATTATTTCCATTACTGTCAGAGTAAAGTGTGCAAGATCAGTGCTGCAGCTGCAAGGACATTCCTTTCCCAGTATTGGTTATAATCAGCTAACAGATTTGTGTGGTTACCAGGGAAAAAGCCTTTTTTGGTTACTAGATACTGTGACCAAGGTCCCAAGGAGCCCAACCTAAATTCCTGTGGTAGAATATGCAGATTGATTGAAATACTACTGCAAATTCATTTCTTAGTTTTCTTCAGTTGGCATTATTTATTTCTTGGTCTCTAGAGACTAGTTTAATCATAAGCATATAATGACAGAGCAAGCAGTTCAGTTTCTGGGTTAAAACCAGTTAGGAAGCATTCATACAGAGCACTAGATTAGAAACCTACATTAATTGAATACACCACACAAGCACACACACAAAGGACACTGTCATTATTTTTTTTTTCTGAAGGAATTATGTTTTAGTAAGAGTTATGTTATTTCACAAAAATAGGAAAGTGTATTTTCTGTCATCTAAACCCCATAAATCTTTGGGAATCTGTTGTCTAGGGAAAACCCAAGAATTTTATATTCTCCTAGGGAGAATATAAAATTCTTGGGTTTTCTGCTTGTGCTGCAAGGACCTTCTTATTTCTTTAGCTGAAGATGAGTAACTAGATAGCGCCTATGATAAGGTCGGTAAATAGAAATGTCAACCTTTCTTCTTTACATCAGCTTTTTAGATATGCCACATTAGAACAATGTTTTCACCCGTAAAGAGAAAAATAAAGAATAAGGCAGTAAGGTCCTCTTAGGCGTGATCCCAGGTGCCGTCTGTCAATGGATTTTCAACTGATACTGCATCTCCAGCACACTCCAAAGTGTGGAGGGAGGACATGGCAATAAGAGCTTTGCACAGACAAGCAGTGCAGAATGAGCCTTGGAAAGTAACGTGTACACAAGTGATGATTGCTTCAAACCCAAACAGCAAGGCAAAGCCTAGGAATACACAACTTGCCACATCACAGGTCAGAAAATTAATGAACAGGTATCTTCAGTACCTTACCTGGAAGACTGCTGCAGGCAATGGGCAGCACTTGCTGTTTCACAGAGGTGAGCTCTATTCTGAGCCAGCACTTCACTGTAACACCAGGAGAAGGATTCTCTGCTCGCCCCCAGTCTGCTCTCTTTATGAAGACCAAGATTTGATTTCTCTGAATGATCATCTCAACATGCCTGTAAAAAGTTGTTTGATCAGAGCAGTTAAAATCAACCTAGTTTACTAAAAACAACCAGTTAGTCACTGAACTTTGAAACATCTCTGTTGGCTTTTTCTGTCTTACACTTCAGACAACTTGAAGCAAGCCTAGATCAAGGCAGATAAATCAGGCCCGACTTGTTTGCAGAGGTCACTTACATGTAATCCCAGAAAGAAACAGAAAAGTAACTTTTCAAAGCTTTTCACAAAATGTAGTTTTAAAATATGCAAATCCTATTTATCCAGCATTCCCATCTTTTTTCTAGTTATATTGTTTCCCTACACAAGCAGCTACTGTAAAAAGAAAAGTTGCATAAGAAAAAAAAAAAGGTAGTTAGAGCAAAGATACCCTGCAGAAACCTTCTTGCAGAGCATTAGCTTGGATTCTTCTCTCTAGGCCAGGTCTTACTCAAGGCTCAGAGATGTTCAGAAACCCAGGATTTACCTATATCTAATATTCCTGCTAGCAGGAGGAGGTATAAAATGGAGCTGTTGTTGTTCTAATTCCAAACTTCAGAGTACAGAAGTCAGAGCACTAAGTAGCCAGTGACTACTCATTGTGGTGGCTTCTGCATTTCCACTTTTCTGACCACTCTCAGGCAGGACAGTGTCTGGAAAAAGCAGGATACGGGAGTGACACACACAGCATCCCCTCTAAAAGCAAGGTGAAAATTTCAGAAAAAGCTGTGAACCACCTCTTGCCACCATGCACTTCTGCAGCTTACTCTTTGTTGACTGTCAGCTCCCAAAGAGCATTCAATTTATTTCTAGATGAACTGTCCTGTTAGCCTCGGCAGCAGCTGTAGTCAGAAAAGCCACGTCCATCATTACCAACTGCATAGCATAAAGCTAGTTTTTCCTTGCTGACAAAGGCCTTACTAGGTAATCCTGGATATCAGAGCGTGAGCATAATACATCATCATCCAAAACAAACCCAGACAATATGTTCAGCTGTAAATGCCACATTTAGCCAAGTATGGATAAAAAAGTCCCTTTTAAAACTACCTCCTGCTCCCCCTTCAACAACCCCTGGGAAACACATAGAGGGCTGTGCTCAGAACCTATACATTCACATAGCAAATCTACATGGAATAAACCAGAAAAACACTGCACAGCCTGCTAGTTACTAAAACATACTTTGGGCACACACAGGACACTGCATCACCTCATTGGTCACAGTTGCAGGATTAAATTACTGTGGCAGCAATATACAAATGTAGCATTTATGATTGCCTAAAGTCTGACCACTCCCAAGTCACCAAAGTGTGATGTAGATGTTAAATTGTAGCAACGGTTGAATGATGTGTCTAATTCTACTGTCAGAGTGTGTTTCATAGTATTTTTTCACTGGGTACCAGGGAGTGGATGTCAGAGCAGAGCTGGGCTGGCTGCCTGGCATCAGAGCCTGAGTGCAGAAGTGAGGAGGAGGAGGGGTCTGGCTGATCCCCATTACAACTTATCCTGTGTTTATGTTGTACACAGCAATTAGTTTTGGTTACTACCAGAAAAATAAATTCACATTTTAAAGTGTCAGGAAGAGGTTCCCATTTGCTTATCTAACTGGAAATACTGATAAATAGGTGACAGAGAACATCTTTTTAATATATAACACTGCTGTATATAATATTTCATATACATTAAAGCAGTCAAATTCATCTCAATTTCACAGTAGTACTATTGAATATATTAGGAACCAAGTGCCTTTGAAGAAGAGCAACAGCAAACTGAGGAATACGTCAATTTAAATAAGTAAAATTATTTTTTGGTAGATCTGAACATGAAAGAGTATGGTATAGAGTCTGCTTTATTTAGAGATTACCAGTGCACCAAGGAATTGGAACATGTGTCATACTGCTTTGGGTCTGAGAGGGACTCAGATCAACATACCTATATCTACCATTCATTACTCTATCCTTTATACCACTATAAAGTGGAAACTGTACATTCTGTAACATCATCCAGTATTTCCAAGCACACGTATCAAAGCAGTAGTGAAGATTAGAGTTTCTGGCTAACTCAAAGGTAGAGCAAATGTTCAAATATTTGAGGTCACTGATTGAGGTACAAATAGAAAATTATAGACCAGTGAATGCAACCATATATATTGCATATGAGATTGAATATATTTATTAATCTTATAAAACCACCTTCTGAAAGAGCCATGGCTAGGCAAGCTGGTAAAGAGCACTTCAGTGAGAATAACATGAGCTTTACTGGGATGACCAAAAGTAGGTTTAAACTCTCCAACAAAAGTGAGTGCTTGGTTGATAGTAATGTGTTAAACAGAGATATCAGCGTGGTTTTCAGTCATGCCAACAACCCCATTTTGTTCATTTAATATCCCTCATTTTCTTAAGTGATCAAACCCTGTCTTAAGTTTCTTGCCCAAGAGCTGTTACTAGTTTTTTAAGCCCTGGTCCAGTCCACAGCAACAATCTGACTGCCCTGTTTTCCTTTTATACATTGAATTTTTTTCTGGGAAAGTTGGAAACCCTGTACAACAACTTGTAGCTCTCAGAACCCATCAATCACACCTATCTGATGTCACAGATCACATCTAGCAGATGTGCCAAGTATGAACAATGACTAAATTGACCAGGTCAATTACATGTTGTGAATTATTTATTCAGCTTAAATGATACCATATATTCCAATCCTTCCTTTAAAATACCTTATCTAGGTCAAGTAGCATCTCTGTTCTTTTCCTCCTGAGTCTTTTTTGTTCATGTATCAAAACACAACCTTGGCAATCTGACTTCAGAATTACAAAAGAGCTGAAAAGAATTCTTACTGAAGAAAGAGAGTAAATACAATGGTAATTTTCTATTAAATGCATCCAGAACTAAAAAAGTGGTTACGCTGCAACCAGTAAAATGTCATCTGATTAAAAGGCTTGTAATTCAGCACAAGAGATAAGTAACTATAAGGTGAGATTTCGGCAATAAAGCCCATGGGCTGTTCAGAACTTTTTTGGCTAGGCCTGTCTTTAAAGAGACTTCTGAACACCTCTTTTCTCATGAAGTGAGAACATGCTTTCTTGTGAAGGGAATCTATCTAAGGAGAATAATACGATTTATAACCTCTGTTCTGCAGGCAAAGGTACGAGGCGGGGGTGGGGTGGGCAGGAGACCGAGTTTATGTGATGCCTTCACACTGTATGTATTTATTTCCAAAAGATTGTTTTTAACATCTCTGGCATTTGCAAAGAAAGCTGTACCAGTGCTCTGTCCTATCTGTAGCCCTCTGGATAAGAGGCCTTCTAGACACAAGAGAAACTTTCTGACAGTTTTCAACCAAGCCTGATTCTGCAAGGACCAATATTTCAAAGAGAACCCATCCCATTTTACTGCTCTACAGAACAAAGACAGGAAAGGCAGGGGGGTGGGGGAATGTACATCCACTACCCCTGAATAAACCAAAACAAACCCTGGAGAACAGTTCAGAAAAGACTAATTACTTTGCAGAGTTTATTAGCATTCCACCTAGAATACATAAGTATGTAGGTATAAACTTGCAGCATGCTACTCTTTCTACAAGCAAGTAGGTTTTTAGTGACAGATCCACATGGGGCTGCCTAGAAGTATGTTGAACCATCCTTGCCCAGCAGTGGTTTGTAGGCACACCGAGTGGTATTCTTGGCTGCCATATTATTGAAAAAATTCTACGTCAGTGAAAGACTCGAAAGGAAATCTCTTACATATGGCAGATATACAGAAAGTACAGTCATTCTAAAGGAAGTCAAAAGTATTGCTTTCTAGTAAGTATGTTATGTTACATTCAAAAACCAACTACTGGTCATGGCAACACATGTGATTGAGATAGTGTTTCCATTAAAAGTACATTAATGAAGCACACAATCAGTTTCATACGTGTCTAATGCAACTAAGCAGGAGCTTGAGAGCATTTGTGTTTGTTTCTCATGGGAATTACTTCAATTTGCTTGGCAAAACCCATCATGTTTTCAGCCAAATTTGTTTGTGCTCTCTTGTTCGGTTTATTTTTTGTAACAGTTGACCTGGATATTTACTTATCCTCTTGAGATTTCTGCTGCCATTGAGTTGCCTCCCTCTCATCATCCATGGTCTTCATCCTAATTCTGTTCACCCAGGCAGCATTCCTCTTTAACTTGTTTCAGCCTAAATAATTATATTTTATATATCAAGATTAAAGAAGTTTACCCCAAGCTGTAATTTTTTTTCCTTTAAATTTAAAAGCAGAGGTCATACCTAGGATGGGGAAAGGGAACCAGACATGCAACCTGCCTTTCACTTAGCCTGAAGTGTAGCGTTACTGTAACCCATTTTGCTAAGCAAGCAGTAATCATGAGCTGCCAGTTTTATACAAGTTTTACTAAATGGTTATTTAAAACTAATTAAATGAGGACACTTCTGCCTGTACTTCGCTTTATGTCCCAAACGCTAACAGTGACAACGGACTGCAGCCACCGTTTAGGAATACAGGACATTGGTGGCCAAGCCAGTCGGAGTAGGTAAGCGTGGTGCTGGGCATCAGCGCATCAAGCCGGCGTGCTCGCTTCTGTCATGAGACACTCGGGTCATGACTAATGGCTGGACGGCTCGCCGGCTCTCCGGCTCAGGCCCTGCAACTTGCAGTGGGTGCGCTGCCATCACCCTAGAGGTAATGGCCCGGTGCTGCTATCACAGGCTTGCATTAGGCATCAGAAGGGGAAAAAAATGAGCAATTAAATAGGCTAACAACGGGAAATTTTAAGTAAGCACTGAACAAACCCTTCTCCCGTACTTCAGAGCAGTTCTTTCATTTGTGTGCTGCCTGAAAGGAACCAGAGCTGTGTAGGCTGCATCCTCTCTGAGGGATTAAGCCATGGCTCTGCACAGACCTGGCATCTCTTTGGAGCAGAGTTGTTCAGTTTCTAATAAGGCTTGAGCCTTTGTGTTTCTCTTTTGTGGGGGAAAAAAAAATCCCGCTAAAAGCATCCCAGCTCTTTACAAGACTCAATTCACACGTATTATCCACTACTTAACTTTGGTGTCTCTTTTATGTCCCGTATAGCAGCTCCAGTGTACTCAGCAGGGTGATTTTCAGTAGCCACTGCAGAGTGCTCTGCAGCACATCAAAAAGAGCCTCCTCAGCTTTATATCTCCCTGGTCACTTGTTTCTGTTAAATTTCATACGAGGTCACATCAGGAAAAGTGAAGGAGGAGGGTGGGCATTTTGGGTGGTTTTTTTCGGTTGCTTGCTTGTTTTGTTTTTCCTTAGGAGTAGTTTACACTTTGTTTATGTGGCTGCCTGTGTTAAAAGTACTTTGCATAAATACACTTACTGTAACACCTACATGTGCAGTACTAGAGTTAGACTAGGGGAAAAACTGTCTCCACTGTGAACATCCTCCTTCCTCTACCCTGAAATTTTCAAAGGGGTTAGAAGGCATTTGGGCCCATTCAAGTGAAAGAGACCCTTAACCACTGAAACAAGTGGGAGTTAGGCAAAAATTCCAACTCAGCATGGTTATAATTTTCATCAAAAAATGCACACCAATGAATGGGTGTGCCACCAAACAGGTGTCTGCCTCAGCCCAGCTGCTGAAGCCAGCTAGACCTGAGCATCCCAGCTCATTCATTCCTTGTCACACGCATGAAAGCTGTCCTCAATACGGACACCACTGAGGTCATTCCACTAGGTCTGGACAAGAAGAGTCGGGTTTTACCAGTCAGGATTTACATGAAATGAAGAACTTTTGCTAATTAGAAATTACAGGCAAGGTCTAAAAGTACCATACCCAGATTCATAACCCACATCCAAAATTCAGGCATGTAATGGAGCTGAACTAGTCTCACACAACTCGTTTGTTTTCTGACAAGTGGGCCAACCTCTGTCTCCTGCTCTATAGCACAAGAGCAGAGATGAGGATACCTTGGACCCCAAAGTATTCTTGACTCTTTGGGGAGACAATATTAACTGAGAGACACAGAGCACTAATTAATGACAGCAACACAGGCACCCCCAGCACCACTTGGAAGCAGAGGGAAGTTGTTCTTAATTTTGGGTTTAGGTAGAAACACTTGCAGAAGGTAAACTGCAAGTCCCAGTTTAAACCCAGAGAGCTGACCCCGAGTGCCATGCAACACTGAGTCTGTGCAGAGAGGCAGCATAATCAGCTGTTTCCAGCAAGAACAGAAACTGTATGTTTTGCTAGAGGGAAAAATAAAGAAGTCACAACTTTTTCTTATGACAATGAGAAAATATCCATTACCTTAGAGTTTTATATTTGAAGGACCTACTTCAAATCTCACTGCTTAATTAATTTGTGGAAAAAAAAAAACCAAACAAAAACCCCACAACACCCCACCAGAGTGAGCTTCAGAATGCCAAAGTAACCTGTCAGAGGGAAGGGTGGGGGTGGGCTGTTTGTTCAGGATAAGGGAACAAATAGCATATAATACAGCTTTGATTAATTTCCCAACCTAGTTTCATTGTCAAGCAGTTTCATTGTTTATAGATAGCTTAGAGTTTATGTTCCCACCAGACACCCAAATATAACTGCTGTGTATTAATATGAATGTCAATAATAGCTACAGAGCAGTGGGAAAATGCCATTCACTCAGCATTTTGTCATGGCGGTGTATTAAAATGCCCACTGCCTGCCTGACTGCCCAGTAATTGGGACTGCACGTAGGCATACCTCGGAGTATTTATGGCCTTGGGTTTCGAATTTTGTGGATTATTCTAGAAATAGTCTGTCTCTTACCCAAATCCCTATTTAAAACTTAGAGCTCTCTCACTCAATCTGTATTTCATTAACTAGGTCCAAAATTCTTTCTTTTTTATCTCTGTTCTCAGAGAAAGCACTTGCCATGTATTGCTGGTGGGAGAGGTGACCCCCCAGTCCCTTGTATGAACAGGGCAGGGCCTGTACTGAATGGCGTGAGCTACCCTTGTCTGATCAACAGCCTGCTCTGAAAAAGCACACTCAGTGTTTCTATGGGATTTATGCCAATACCCTTGTGATTATAATAAAACTCTATCACAGTTACAGCTTTCTAATTCAAGATATAACAGACTTGAACAAAACTGATGAGGTGGGTTTGGGGATTTTTGTTGGGTTGGCCTTTTTTCCCCATTACACAAATAAGTAGTTTAAATGTGGCTGCTCTTTCCTTACTTCAGCTGTACTAATCTGTACTGGTTTACACTCTGCTCTTTGATTTGAGAGCTACACCGGTAATTCTCCACTACACGGGTCCAAGGTTCTCTAGGCAAGAGACTTTCTGACTTCTGCGTGAGTTACTTTACTCAGTATACCTGGGAAGAAACTTCCTATGTACTAATGTGTACAGGTTATGCATTCTCTTTATTAGGTAGGAGAGGGGGTGAAAGAACCAACTGAAACAGAATTACAGGAGACAATGTAATTTATGTCACCTATGTGATGATTTAATTGTAATTTAGGGCTATAGTTAACTCTGACAGCCCCAGTACTGCAACTCAGCAGTGACTATGACAGCACAAAGCTGAGAACTGAACTGAGGATTAGCAGCATAAAATTGTCCAGGACTCCCCTGGACAAGGCACTGGCCATCTCTTGCCTTTTTGCATGTTTCAGGGGCTTCAGTAGCCACGTCACTGAAGCAAACAGGGCAGCTTTTAGCTCATGGTTAAAAAGCATGGCTACAAACAGAGCTCTATTCTAGATAGATAACCCAGTTGCTGAACTGGTAACCAGGCAACTGAATCTGTTCTAAACTGCATCAGAGACTAAACCAGCCCGCGACAATGCAACCTGCTCTCCAAGTCCAGCTTCGTGTTTATCTGTTTGTCTCTAACCAAACGACTTTTCACAGACGGATATGTCCATATATGAATGTTTTCTAACCTGAGCAGTGCAGGAAGCTTCGTGACATTTAATCCAAACACTTCTCTTTTTCTTCTCTCATCTTTAAAGGGAGGTCCAATCCAGAACCGAAAATCCAAGCGCTGCCTGGAATTGCAGGAAAACAATGAAAATGAATTTGGATTTCAACTCGTCCTTCAGAAATGCACTGGACAACGCTGGTCTATAACAAACGTCCTGAAAAGCTTGTCGTCATAGCAGACTAAATTTTTTACCCATTTCTTTTGCTACTGTGTAGCAAGTACTGCATTGCTGCCTGCTGTACTGTATTCCTCTCCACCCCACTCCCTCTCCTCCAGTTCCTTCTCTCCTCTTTTTTGTCCCTTTGATTTTATTTTGTGAGCGTGTGGAAACTGGGTTTGTGGGCTGAAAATAAGACGTTTTTACTTCACGATGATGTTTTCATGGCATTTATAGAGAATCTGAATGACAGGTGATGGGTAGGATATCCTAAAATATTTTACAACTGTAAATAGAAAACAAATGGAGAATATTTATAACTCAAACTTTTATTGAATAAAAAAAGTCCAAATGCTATTACTGTCTAGCTGTCTCAATAGAAATCCATTTGGAAGTTAAGTGGTGGTTTCATCATTTCCATTAACTCAAGCTTGATCTCACCAAGTTGTTGCTCAGTATCTGTTTTCTCCTGATTCATGGTAAAACATCCTTCCTCCACACCAGTAGCTATAGCAAGGGAGGATTTTTTTTTCTCCTTTCTCTCTCTGGGGAGACCTGTCTAGGTCACTGTTAGCTACTACTATGAAGGTATGGGGGGAGGTGTGGTGTGATGAGGCTTGGTGTGTAAAGGTGTACAATATGCACTCACGTACTAATAATAAAATCACAGAGAGAACCCCTGCTCAAGTGAGGCAGAGAGGAGAATTAATTAAAAAGAAAAAAAAAAAGAAGCTACAAGAGAAAAGCAGCAGTTACTGGAAGAAAAATACAGAAAAACCCCTGACATTTCTCAATGGGTTGACCTCCGTTTCAATGACTGCACTTTCCTTCCAATTGTCCATAGTTCTTACAACTTTTTCTTGTTAAAATGCATTGTTCCCTGGCTACACAGACTTGGATAACAATGGCTCTATCCATGAGCAACAGCAAACGTTGCTCATGGATAGAGCCATTGTTAAAGTAAGAATTCACTCTGCCTTTCTCCCTACCTTTAAAAGAAGGTGTGAATGCAACACCACATCACTTCATCTCAGCTCAGACTGGGATGAGGAGAGGAGGAAGCAGTCAGATGAGATAAAACAGAACACTAGGATTACTGGCTGCTTTTATTTGTATGTAAATTCCCTCTCTTTTATTACACTATTTGTTCTCTTTATTTTGTTGTTTGTTACCACAAGCAACAGTCATAATCTCTTTTGGAGCTGGTTTTGTGCCAAACTGTCTTTTACAGAGAGGCTTCACATTCAGGACCAGCTAGCAGTATTGGTTCTTATGACTGTTTAATGAGCTGCATGTCCCATAAATTGTGTGTGTTCAACCTTCAGTTATATATAGTTACCATACATCTGCTTCTCAGAGAGGAAAACAGCGACCCAACAAGAGGAAAACCGTAAGAGACAAAGAAGATGGGCTTAACCATTCTAACCAAATTCAGCGGCCCCTCAGGCCTGTTAGAGTGAAAATGCCCATTAAAATTAGAACCCCGAAAGAGCATCGCTAGCCAGCAGGTCAGGGTACCACAGCTAGACAAGATAAAGCACCTTTTATTTTGCCCTGCAGAGAAGTCAGGAGGTGGCTACACAAGCAAGCCAAGCCTCCTGCACACTTGAGGACGTGCCGTGTCCTGCTGGGAGAAGGCCCAGTGCACGTCCTGCAGAGCCATTTTGGGCAGCCCCGGGTTCTGCCACTGACCAGCTGGACTCAGATTTTTTGAAGAGGCATTCCAGATGAATGAGGAGGAGACTGAATGTTCCGACAGAGGAAAAGCACAGGCCTTGTACTGAGTGGCATGATACAAACTATGCCTCCTTTCAGCAAAGATACCAAGACTTCAGTATGGGGAGATGCAGCTGGATCAAATCAGTCTCCTCTCATTCTTACGGGCCTGCTGCTGCTGCTAGACTATTAATCCAGTGAAGTAGCCTCATTTGAAGTGCATAGATGATAGGCCAGGATTTTCCAATGAAAAGAATATATGCGTTTCTATCTTGTGATATGAAAGCAACAAATATATATTTCTCGCAAAAGGACAGAGGTAAATGTAGTTTTCATTCAGCTTTTAAAAGGAAGAATTATTCTAAGGAAACTCTACTTGGAAGGTGATGAGTGCTCAGATGTATTAAGAGGTTAAGTCCATCCTTTAAACTCCGCTGATATTCTCGGCCAGTGAGTGGTATGGCTTTTTTATAAACAATAACACATAAAATTTTTAACATAACTGTGGCTTTCTTACTACAAGATGGCTCTACAAAATCCTATCTCTTCTTGCAGCTAAACACGTCCCATAACCCAAGTCCCCAGATATTCAGCAATCTCTTTCTCACTCATTTATCTACAAAAAGGAACCCATCTAAATCTAGGGGCTATTCCCACCTCACCTTTTGGGAGCATAACAATTCATCTCCTTGGCCAAAGGCAGCAACCTAGTAAACCCATAGCAGAGTAAATCTGGTTCCCAAACCTCAAGCATAGCATAGAGCACACCAGCTGCAAAGGTTTGCCACATCTCAGCCAGCTCTGAGAAGAGCAACCTCTTGTCAGCAGCACACACAAAGAATAGCATAATCCTCTGTTTGCCATCTTGGCTAATACAGTTCCCTGGACTTCTCTCATTGCTAGAAATCACTTTTATCTCAGTGTCTTAGTTTCCTAGACTTCCTCATCACTTCCTCTAGAACTGGCATACTAAAAGTTAACTTTAGGAAGAGTTATTAATTTTCTGCAGAAAAAAACCCACCAACATCGCAAACGGAAGACTTATATTTAAAGTGCCCATGGACAGCGGTTCTTATAGTGGTTTCAAATGTTTTGCTGCAGATGATATTTCAATTCAAAGCAAACCACCTAAGATACATTTCTGTCTTCAGCCTCTGTTCACTATATAGTGAACACTACTTTGTTCACTATAGAGTAAACAATGTTATTTGAGTTCCAAATGCTCAGCAAATGCTCACATTTAAAGAGGAGATACTAAAAATACATCTCAAAATTTGATCTCAAATATTTCTACAGACCATCTCGAAAGAACAGTGACAAATCACAAATTGAAACCTCCTGCCACTTCTCACAGTCTGAAGATCACTGAGAGCTCTTAATTGAATCCAGAGTCAAATGTTAGCATGAAAATACTGAAATGCTACAGAACCAGTTGTGCCAGCACCTCCTAGGTGTTGATGCCACCAGGCGTTATTGCTCACCTAGCATAAGTTATCACACATAAGCTGACTCTGAGGAACTGCATCAACTCCATGTGAGAAAGAATTGGCCTTGATCCCTGAAGTGCACCCACAAGCAAGACTCATGCTGAATTCCACAAATAATCTCCATTTACACACATAAGGAGTGTCCAGGACTCGCACATGCACTTGAAACCTAGGCAAAAATGATCTTACCAGCCAAACTAGGTGCTGAAAATACCTTTCTAAACAGTTGAAAACGTGCCACACAAGCACTGCCAAGACAAGCACGGACAGTGACTTTCAGAAACAGATAACTTTAAATTTCTGGCAGGTATCACTTTTCTGATCAGTCTCCCTCGCATATTTTAAACGAGTAGAGTCCAAACTTCAGCTGAATTACTTTGAAGCCGCACTGAACCGCTGCGCATGAGGTATCCAACCCTTCTGCCTACAGCTGAACGTGATGCATGCCAGCTCCATTTATCCAATCCATGTATGTTGTACCTAGGCACATGGAGCTATCTTACTGTTAGAATGTCTGTGTATTTAGTGGTCAACAAAGTAAAAGCCTCTACTCACAGAGATATTCAAGGTGACACCTCGAAATTAAAACCATTCATATTTAAACCACTGAACTGTTCCATGCACATGACTGTCTACTTGGTCTCACAGTTGACAGCTGCTGTCAAGGATTTAAAATTTAAATAATTCTGCTGCTTAAAAGTGATGCTTTCAGGTATTAAATCCTTGACTGAAGTTTCCTGGGAGAAATTAAATCACATGGAGCTTTCATCATCTAAACAGATCTGAAAAGAATACTGTGTGTCATACATAAACTCACACAAGTTAAGGTTTACTGATGTAGTTTCCGCAGCTGTCTGTTCACTCAGACTTTCAATAGATTCTGCAGAAGCTATCATCCACTTTATGAAAGACGGGATAATCAAATGCCATGGAGAGCCATCACCTTATCTTGTTTGTCATTCTTTGTGAGACCACTTGAAGAGTCACGTGGTTTCCAGGGGGACACTGTTATTAAAACCTGACTCTTGATTATTAGCTGAATTATGACCTCTTGATTCCTATTGTCCCTGTATCTCAGGACAATGTCTGGCACTGTTAAGGGCACTGCAGAATCAACAGACTAACAAAGATTACTACATGCAGGAGGGCTGAACTTCCCAGAAGATTTGCTGACAAGTCACACCTCATGCTTCCCACAAAGCACTCTCTTGATGCATATATGTATCACTGAAGGTTTTAAAAATAATCAGTTGTGTCTGAGTTCAAAAGTCTCTTAAAAACACGGCTGCTAATTTCCCTTTTTGGCAGTGAGACTGCTGGAAGGAAGCTGTAGGAGCGCACTCTGCCAGCAATTCCCTCTGTATCCAGGCATGGCTGTGACTGCATGAGGAGGGAAAAGGGCAGGGCATGGGGACACAGGCACAGGGTGCTCTGTGGTGCAACTCCTCGGGATCCTTGGATGCAACGGCAGTTTGTGTGAGTACCTACCCTTGTGTGAGTAGGTAACGTTGCATATTTCGCTCTCCAATTTTATCAAGTGATATTTCCGTATCAAAGTAGGAGCATGGTAGCCTTAATTAGTTAATTGTATCCTACCTCTTCTGCTAAAGGAGCATCAGTTTGTGCTTAACAGTTATTTTTTAATCAAAAAGAGACTGCAACTTATATATTTTGCTGTCCTTCCTCCAGTCATCCTGATGCTAAAGCAAGAAACCCATCAGAACACAGATGCTGACCCTAACTGTTTTTACACATTGCACCTGACTGTGGTCCAGCGTTCAACTCAGAAATAGCACGTGCATTACCGTCGCTTTTGAATACTGGGCAGAAATCCCTCTGACATGGTATGTGCCCACAATTGCCTGCAAAACCACAAGAGTGTAAAACAAAGTTGGAAACTATAAAAGGAAACAAATTGAAAGAAACAAAGAGACTGCGGGGAAAAAAAACAGTGCAAGCCAAACAAGCACACACAAGTTTGCAGGCAAACTTTAGACAAAGGTCCAAATGCAAACCTGATTTCAGAACTGGGAGGTATCACACTGGAGGATCTATCCACAGAGGTAATACAAACATTGCGGCAGAGTATTCTTAAATCACTCACTCATTAAGCACACAGGCAACAGTTTCTCTCTGACTATTCTCAGATACCTGGATATGACCTCTAGATACTCAACAAATGACACACATCACACTTCCCTGGGAGCAGCACAGAGACTTGGCTATGAAGACTGACAGGCAAAACCATCTGGCTGTACTTTCAGCCAGGCCTTTTGGGAACCAAGAGATTTGGAAACCGTGTTCTGATCCAACGTCTCTCTGTGTGCAATCTGCCTGCATTTATGGGTAGCCCAAGCTTCCCCGTCCCCTGTGGAAGGGGGAAGTTAACTTAAAACACATTACCAAAATCCTCATCTTACTACTTGAGCATCTCAGCCTCCCATTTTATCAGTTACATGCAGTTGAGCAAAAGAGGTTTTGCCTCTCTCAAATAGTACCATAGAAATACCAATATACTGCAATAGTTGCCATAACAACTTTAACTCCAGTTGTAGTAAGGAATGCAATTTCTTCTTTGTCCACAGAATAACCATATCTCCATTATTGCTAAGTAGGACTTTGTAAAGATCTGGATTATTTTAAATCTGTTACTCTCAAGCATGTATTTTAGATGAAAGAATAAAAGGGGGGGGGTGCCTTTTGCTGTTTCAGGTAAAAAATGTTTCTAATTAATACCTTAGGTTCTAGTATGTGTTCTCCAGCTTCCAGCCCACATATATACATACAACCCAAGTATTTTACAGCAGATGAAATTTGGTTGTACTGAAACAGAGATAACCATCAGCTTGTGGGTAGGAAAACATTGCTTGTGCTTCACTGTAGCTTGAGTCCACTTTTGTTTTCTATGTAAATCCTGGTGATCAGTAAAAGTGCAAAGTGACACTGACCATCACAGCAATCAACACATTTTCCATTACCTCTTTGTCCACAAGGCTATAAAAAGGTGCAAGGAATGAGTTTTGCTTTATGCTGTCAATTTTGATGACCGCACTTGTCAGTCACCCCACTTCAGAAGTGGGGAATCTGTGCAGTAGCAGAGCTGCAGCCAGTTGGGCCTGAAAGCGTTGCTACAGGCCCAGGAAGGCTCAGGAAGGGACAACCATGTACAACGATGGCTGCAGCCACTCCCCCCTCCTGCTCAGAAAGGGTCAGAGAGAGACGGGAGAAAAGCTGTGGGTTTGTTGGCAAAGGGTGTGAGACACACAAGGGTAACAAATCTGCCCTCCAAAGTGCAGCACCATGCCAAAGAAACAGAGTGACAGCTTCATAGATCACAAAACACAACTCTTCCTGGTGGGAGGGCTTCTCAGTGTGTTCAGCCTTACTCCTCCTGGCCCAGAGGCTGTGCTGCGGGGTGCTGGGGGTAGTGTTAGGTGGAAGGAGGGAGTACAAAGTGTGTAAGATATGAAGTTTGCTTTAAGGTGACAAAAGCTCCCAGTATGTAGGTAGGCATATAGTGGAGAGAGGGACAGCACACTGTCCTGCAAATGCTTGGAAGAATGTAATATGTTTAATAGCTGGTCACCAAGAAAACTACCTAGCACAGCCTTCTGGTTATTTATTATTTAAAGTCCCAAAGGTAATTATCTGTAATTATCTTGCAGATTCCTTTTAGTGCTGTGCTGTGTCTACTCCTAGCACTCAGAAATTGAGTAATTCCAGTGCCCTCAGAACCTGCAAGCACCACAGCCGCTGGCTATACACCGTGGGGGTCCAGTTGTTTTTCATTGCTGTTACTCTAAGTAGGTAACACCACAGTTGTGCAAGTAACCGTTCTGACAACTTGGTGATTCAGGGCAGCACCGCTCCCCTCACCCCTGCAGGTCCTCAGACAACTTCACAGCAGTGCTGTCACTTCTCAGGCAATCCAAGAGAATACCATCTGGGGTTCTAAAGCTTTCTGCAAATTTAACACAGCCTATGCACTCAAGGATGACTTCCTCTTGGGGAAACTCCCTGACAAATTACCCCAAGGAACTGCTTCACGGGATGTATCTTATCACTGCACGTATTTACATACAGCAATTAGTAACTGCTATATTTGTAAATGCAGAGACAGCAATACAATATAATATGCATGGACTGCTGTTCTTTACAAACCCCTTTTCCTGGTAGCCAATCTAAAGGACACTGATGCTCTAGTAAAAAGGTCCTTAGCTTGCTGGTATTTAATCTGCACGCTGTCCAACGTGCACTGGCAAGCCGGGTTACTTACGCTACTGCCTTCTACATCAAGAGCACTTCGTAAGTACTCTTCTGTGAGCTGTCTCTACTGAACAGCCAAAATTGTCTGCTTCTAAATACTTCTCTGTAGTGATGCATTCAGACCAGTTAAGTCAACATACCTAATTCCAGTTATTTGTTCCTGAATCAGAACACCACCTTTCTGTAAATAAGCAATACACAAATAGTCATTCAGAGCTTTCCTAAAGACAGATGAGGCAAGAACCCAGGCCAGACATGAAGATTCAGTCTCTGATGATGCTATATAACTATGCCTCTACCAATGCTATGTAAGCGTAAGACCAAGAACTACAGCTATTTGAACTTAAAAGTCATTTACCTTTTCAGACTTGATATCTTCTTATTGCTGTCCAATTTGGTACAGCACCAATTCCACAGAAATACTGAACTTAATTTTATATAATTATATTGAAGCATTTACACTTGCCATAGATAAGACACATAGCAATGTTTCAACCTTGAAGTTAGGAAACTGGATAAGATTAGTCAGAGGGGGGACAAAAAATGCTTTTATCATTTTTTTTTTACAAAATTTAGACAGCAGTATTATATGACATTATATGGTTTAGAGTATTTCCGGAGAACTACTAAACAGGGCTCACAGTTTAAAAGTCAGTCAGTCAAAGAACTGATCAAGGTCTATCTGACTATAAAACCAAAAAAATTGTTCTCAATTCCTGCTCAGACCTTGGCAAATACAGGTGCCAACAAGTGAGTGAAATAATTCCTCATTGAGATTGTAGTCACTGGTGTGTACTGGCCAGCTCTGCTTTGCGGGCTTTCTGTGAAACCAAACATAGGGCATTTGCAGCTTTTGGTATGGGGACTTTCAGGGAGATTTGTAAAGAAAAATTCTGAAAATTTATGTTAAAACATAAAGAAAAGAAAACTTTGCACTAGTTCAAAGGAAGCAAAGTGCTTAATTTCAGTAGCTGATTAAACACCAAATCATTCATGGATCAAAGTTTTTAGTGAACACTCATCTTTCCCACAGAAATAGGTCTCTGATGCACCTGGTTCCTTTTTCAAGCTTCAGCTTTACAACAGCGTGTTAGGAACAGAGCTATAGGATGTAATTCCTGAAGATGTGACTGGGTGTGTTCTCTGAACCCTCATATAGGTGCCTCTACTCTGAAACAGCTGGAGGGGAAGAAGTTGTGTCCATTTTCCCTTTTTATCAGCAGTTAAGACCATTCACACAGAAATGGTAGTTAGTTTAAACAGCCTTCTTTCCAGAGGAAAAAAATCCCTTACTTCCCTGCACTCAGAGGGTGACCTCCTTAACGACACCTTTTTAAAGTAGTCTTGCAGGGGCTTTCTCCTCTTCAGTGTATTTTATCACACTGTCTCTATGTTATAGGAGTGGAAGCAAATACATCATGAAGAGAAATTAAAGCTACTGCTGCCACCATCTCCGCTAACCCACAGACATTTGGTGCAGCACCTTATAATGAGAGAAAGATTTCCTGGGGACCTACATTTTAAGAACACCAGCAAATGTTCCTATTGTTACCATGTCAAAACATCTGTTCATCAACATTATTGATATTCTGTGAGTAACACAGACAGCTAACTGGAGCTAGCAGGTGGAGTGCAGTTTGAGAGATGTGGAAGTTCTCTGATCACCTTTTCAAAGTCTAATTTTGGCTTGAAAAAAAAAAATCTTCTAAATCCATGCAGAGAGGAGTTCTCCTCTAAGTTGCATGGCTGTTAATTCGGCCCCTTTCTACTGACTCCAAGCATTTTCACTTCTGATCATCCAGACATCTTCTAGGCATTTTGAACATTTGGCCTCACAGTGTTCATCAAACATCAAATATTTACACTCTAGTCATGGCTGGCAGCCAGTCAACATTTGAGTGGCTACTATGTTGCATGGAATAGGCATGTTAAATGAGCATTTAATACAATCTTTCTCCCTCCGGTTCCACTAGGATATCTGGCTGGATTTGCTCATCAGAACACCTTGAAAATATAGTACCAGAATGCCTGACTTAGCAGTTTCTTTACCATACAGTGGGTAGCTGCCACATGAGAAGAATAACCCAGCCTCACCTCTAAGGTAAGTGTGGATCCTATCTGTAGCACATGTCCAGCTCTCTACCAAGTCACTTCAGAGTATAGCAGAGGATGTGTTTATTAATTAATAAAATTGATATTTGGAACAGAAAGCATCCTTATCATGCAAGAAGCAGCACAACCTGGAACATTTAAAAAAAATTTCAGATGACTTATGGCAACTCTAATAAGCTGACTGATAGTGCCACTCTGTCTGAGGATTTCAACACTCTTTGCGGATTAAATGCCTTTTAGGTACATCATTAGTCTTCCCATCTAGCAGAGAAGTTAAGTAGCTTCCCCAGCTTTCCCACATGTAAATCATTACCATCAACAGCCATGGGAAAATTTCCAGAGGCAGAAATGGCTGTAAAGTGTCCAAATGCCACTTGCACATCTAAATATCTTCACCATTAATACTCATCACCTACTTACACCAGTGCTTTAATGTGCTGCCTAAATTATTTATTAGTCTTCATAACATACCCGTGAAAAAGTTAACTAATTTATGTCTACTGTACAACTTAAAATGAGACATAGAGACATTAAGTACTTTATCTAGATAACTCAGCAATCTATGAACTAATCCAGAGTAGAAATGAGTAGATCATAATTTCTGAAGTATACATTCAATTTACAGCACCATAAAGACCCTATTCTAATATTTTAACATTGTCTCCCCTCCAAACATATAGATGCCAAGTTTCATCTACAAGCAGTGAATGAGAATTTTAAGAAAAACCTTGTCAGATAATGCATTGGACTACTGAAATACATGCTCTATTATGAAGATAGAAATGTAAGTAAAATTACATTTTGCTAGGTTAAGAAACAAGACAGGCTCATCTAACTATATTTCATTGGCAAAAAAAAAAAAGTGAAGCAGTACAGAATGATTTGATACATCACTGTTAATGGGAATTAGAATCAAACAGGAGTACAGCACTAACATTTGGCAAGTTCCTCCTTGAGAACACAGAAATACAACATACCCTGGACTTGTAAGTTACTTTGGCAATAAGCCCAAGGGAAAAAAGCAGTAGTCTCTCACTCCTGGTCACTTCAAGAGGCTGCCACAACATTTTTTTTTNTACATGGTTATCTATTTCTTGTATGTCCTCTTCAGTTTTTCTCTCACAGAGCTAATATCACAGATTAAAAGTTATGTAATTTCATAAGAAGTACATGGAAACTTGTACTGGATTTTTACTGTAGATTGCTTGAATTCTGTGACGCTCAATCACTCGTCCAGTGCATCCACAGCCCTGTAAGCCAGTGCTGCGTTGCCTAACAGCAACACACATGAATGCACAGACCTGTGAGGAAGTGCTGCCAGTGGTATTTCAGCAAGAAATCCAGCACCGGAGAGTTCCTGGAATGACAACAGTTCATTACTCATTGAATTGCCTCCTCTCAGGGCATTCAGCCTGAGGAGAAACGCTTCTAATACACATTATGCAATAGCACTTGCAGAACAGCTACTGGTCTACAAATTCACAAGGAATGATCATCCTTGTTCTGAAGAATTCAGAATTCGAAAGACATAAAAGCAGTGGGAAAGAACACCACATGCACAAAGAACGGAGGGCGCTGGCTGGTCTCTGATGTTCTTTGCATGCAGGCAGGCATACACAGAGACACCCCTCTACTTAATTTCTAAGTGTTACGGCTTGGGCAATGAAATAAAACTAGAAGAGCATATCCAGCCAAGTTGGTAACAAAGACAGAAATAGCACATGAACCTTTGGGAAGATGTTTCATGTTTGAAAGAAAGCAAATTATGACTCCAGAAGCCTGTCAAGATCTGCATCAAAAAGAAAACAGTGGTTCTTCTGAATGCAAGTAGTGCTGGCAGAGAAAAACCTGACAGCACCAGCCTGACAGAGCCTAAGTATTTGTAAGGCACGAGTCTTTATTCTGAGAAAGCAAGGCTCACATACAAAGACAGTACCCAGCATTAAACCAGGATGAACAATTCAGGCACTTGCATGATCAAGAGGAAGGGCTGTTGCTCAGAGCAAGCTCTTTGAAGAAAAGGTTCTTTATATCTGTTGAAATAGGACAATGGGACAGAGCGTGGAGTGAAAGAGAACTTAAAGTTCTCTGGTGTCTAAATGAACAGGAGATAGAAGGGGGAATAAAAAGCTGGAAGACAGAGGAAGAAAATTCATTAGTTCCATACTGCTTTTGTTGTTGGTTATTGGGGGGGGTGTGTGTGTGTGTGTTCTGTTTTGTTGAAAAGAAGAGTAACTGATGAGATGTCACTTGTTCTAAAAACAAAAGATTCTGAATCCCCTTTGGTTAAATACACACCCATACTTATTTATGTAAGAAAATCCCAAACTTTCCCCAGGACCACTCCAATTCTGTGCTTCTGTCCCCAATTCATCTACTTGTACTGGGCTCACAGGTCAGCTGAGGAATAGATCACCTCATTTGGAAAATGCTGTCCAGGAGTGAACAAAATAGATTGACAAAATATAAAGAAAAATGAGGGAAGCTGGATGTGAGTGAAAAGGTAAGGTGGTGGATCAACTACAGGAACACATGCATTGCTTGTTCCAAACAAGTACAAGGTGAGGGACCAGACAAAGAAAGCAGCAGAGCACTGAGGCTGTTGACCTGTGGGAACACGATAAACAAGACTTTTAAGTATTCTTATTTTAAGAATAGAATTAACTAAAAATATAGTTCAAATTCTAGTGTATACCACTTTGTACTGTTCTGAGCTCGTAACACTGTGCTTCCCAAGCAGAACAAAATAGTGGACTGATTTTTTTGACTGCACACAATTGCTGACACACAAAGATATGATAGGACTGAAGGGAAAAATAAAACATAAAGCAAAACTACAACCCGAGTGCCACGCTCCATTCATCCTTATTTTCCCATATGTAAGGTTTCTTAATAAGTCACTCCCAAAAAAAACAGCATACAGAATTTGAAAATCTACTGGTCTGCCATCTTGAATGTTCTACTTTGCTGTGTCATGGAGATAGTCACTCGTTATCATTCTAAATAATGAAAGATGCAGGTACAACTAAGCAACACAACGTTCTGACACATGAATGTGCCATTGCAATGTCCCAGGCACTATCAAACGTCCACTGACACAAACACAAAATTTACATTCTTCCTGAAATCAGTTATCTAATGGCAACCACTACAAACACCACTGATCTTCTTCTGGCAGAGTTTGTTTCCACAGTTGTTTCCAATAGCACTGAGTAGGGTGCATAGTCTGAATATAATAAACACTTTTCATGCAGCTTTATTTCCATAAGCTAAATGTTGAATCCCAACACTGATAATTAAAAAATACAAAGCTAAAATGGGTTTCAATATTCTTTTTCATGTTTTCTGTTGTTACCTATGAAGTCAGAGAAGCGGAGTTCACAACTACCACGTGTTCTCATTAGTTATGCTGTTCTGCACAGCCACAAAACAACTACAAGGTAGGGATTCCTAATTAAAATTGTACCGTCAGTCTATTGCCTTTGCATTTCCTTTTGGAAAAGTCTGGCAAGCCGTCATATCTCAGCCTGGCCTAACACAGGCAAGAACATTAATAGACTTTGGCCAAAACATTTCATTGCCTATACCCCACCATAACAAAACTCTAGAGGTGGCAGTGTGCTTTGACTGCTGCAGCAGTGCCACGATGGTACTGCAGCTGCCATCTGCTGAGAGAGGAAGAAAATCGCCATGGTTTCTGACAGAGACTGCATGTGACTCAAGCAAGGTACATAGCTTATACTGGACTCAGTTCCCACATCTTAAGCAGAGATTTGTAAATTTTTATTATTTTTCAGATTAATTAATTGAAGTTCGTACAAGATTAATGGCTGACAGATCACCACTATTTTGAACACCTCCAGGGATTAAACAGGGGACCTTCAAATAAAATGTGTGTTTTCTGATTGAACTAAGGGATATTTTCTGTTGCTAGCATCTTTAATAGATCCACAATCCATGCCCAAACTCTGTGGATCAGTACAAACTGCAGCTCTTATGCTTTATGCATCATTCTGGGATGATGACAGTCTCCCTGCAGAATTAATTCTGTCTTCTACTCTGTGTGTCATTTCCTAAGTAGCATGATCTTCCAGTTACCACTACAAGCTTCTTCAAAGCGTTCTTTCTATGTGTAGAAATACAAATTCCCCTCTATCTGTAAAATCCAGTCTTCAAAGAATCATCCTTATCAGCACTTGTCAGTCGGACTCAGTCTATTCAAACCCAAGTTGGTCTGTCTGGATTTAAAAAGAACTTTTTGCAAAGATATTATTTACTCTTGTTGCCCTCCACTGTTGGCAGAAATGGGAATCTCACTCATAATTTGAGGTATTGATCCTCGAATTGCAGCTTTTCACAGCTCCCTGGACTCAGAAGATAAGCCAAATATTGTTTTTTCTCCCCTGAAGAACTTGAGTTTTGCCACTCAATATAATCTTAACTTGCACAAGTGTCAACAACACAGGATTTGCACAAAACCATAAAGCATTAGAAACCTCCAAAGAAAACTTGACTTATATGTGTTACATTAGGGAATTGTCTTGTTTTAATCTACAACTGTGTCCACCACTTAAGTGTCCTGCTATCCCCACCTCTATGTGCTGCCAAAGTGACTCCTCCATCTGTAACATCTTGTTGAGCTATAGAGCAGTAATGTTCCATATCGATCTCTAGGCATAATACGACATAACAGAGTAAATAATAGTAAGTGGTTCACTATGCTAAACAAACAATCAAAACCAAGACTAGAGAACAAGTCCATTCAAAAGACCTACCAGTAAGTAACAATAAGCACAAAGCCTAAACGGCAACTTTGAAACTCTATCCAGTTTCTCCAGCATACGACAGCTCAAGAAGAATTACAAGCTTGCCAGCAAGCCACAGACAGAGACTGTCACCCTGCAGTTTCTTTAGCATGGACCCACGGGTGATGCCAGAACAGAAGCTCACTCAGCTAGCTTAGAATGATGGACTATGGCTAGGTAACCGAACTGTCCTCTCAACACAGTCTGGCCAAAAGGAATTACAAGTGAATGAGCAAGGGTGGGAAAGCAAGCTCCCCCTCACTACTTCCGTACAGTGAGTAATTTGGCATTAGCCATCTGTTGTTTGTCTTAGAAATGGTAATTGCGGGAATGAAGACAGAACGGACACTGAAGATACATAGTCAAACTGTAACTGAAGGAAAAAAACCTAACAGTGCGTTTAGATAAGCACTTGAAAGTGAAATGAAAGTTTTACTTAAACAGTATGTCCTGCAGATATACTTGCAATAGCCATACACAAAGTCTTGCCTTGTTGAGCTATATCAAAATAAATACAATAAAGAGACAACACCAGTCCTCCAACACACTGACTAAAAGGGATCAAAGATGAACATCTCTGAACTACAGTGCTGTATATGGGTATGAATATGGCTATGAATAAATCTTGCCTGTACCTGACAAATTACATACGTAAAACCCAAACAAACCAACCAAATAAAAGAACTGAACACACACAAAAGTGAATGCTGTATTGTTACTTCAGCAATAGTTTCCTCTTTATAGTCAGATCCTTTGAGAATACAAACCAAGGATACTTGATTTAATGTTCCATGCAAAAAAAATGGGCAGAATGAAGGTTGAGAAATAGAGTACTTCAAACCCCAGAAAATTACTAGTATTAAAAAGCGCGTTGGATCTGCTGTGTCACAGTACAGAGATATTTATACATTTTGAGGACTCTCAATTGAAAACATTTCGACACAGTTAGACCTTACTTGCTTTACTTAATCCCAGATAGAGAATGCTTATGTGAACAAAGATTTTACTGTTGCCTCACTTAAAATTTAGAACTTCATGTATGGACTGGGGACCAAAACTGAACAGTGAGAGCTATGTAGGAAAGTCTGGTGCCACAGATCTCAGCTGTCATATTTTGATGATCCAAGAATAAAGCATCCCAATGTACTGAAATGTATTAGTCTGTTCAGATTTTATTTCAAAGCTAGTTTCTCCATTTATAGCTGTGCACTTGGAGTGTAAATCTCTAGTAGTGCTTTCATCTGCTTATTAAACACAAATATTGGTGGTTTTTTTTTTAAATCTTTAAGTGAAGTTTCAGATTGGAAAGATTTGGGCTTGATAAATGCTTGATAAACTCAGCATTAGCAGTTCTTTGAAAGCTATTCCATTTATGGAGGAAAATAATCCAATTTGTTTTTCTTTTGAGAAGCACTGATGGTAGAATGATAAAGAAAATAGCTCTGTTGCATTAAATAGTGAACTTCCTAATGCTACTTCGGAAATAGCTTTCACTGTCAATATGTACTATTTGGGTAGTTTTGCTACAATAAAAATCCTAAGAACTGGGACAATACAAACCTAATCAACTCGAATGCCTAAATGAAAAACAAACCTCATTATAAAAGAACAGCAACTTAATTTGCAGAGAAAATATTACAGATCACCTTAGCTTCCTTGCCTTAGAGAAATGGTTGGCAACCAGACACATACTGATACAGATGGGCTACAAGCCGGCGTCAGATTTTTTACTTCAAACTTACAGCCACTCTGAGTACAGACAGGTAAGAACTTAACAGAAATCTTTTTGGCATAAAGTTTTGTAAAAACTCAGATTTCTGTGCCTGAGAAATTAGGTGCACCAAGAGAATCAGCTATACCTTCTTGGTGTCTTCATCATAGAAACGATCAGATAAAGTTTGTCAAACCAGAGACTCAGAAAAGCTACTTTCAAATCCATCTTGAGGACTCAAGTTTAAATGCTCAGTCAATAGAAGTGACAAACACAATTCAGGAAGAATAGAATAGTTTTAAGTATTTTTCTAGTAATATCTATTTCATTATAGTGACCAATGGCAAAAGGCACTAATAAAATGTTTACATGGAAACTGTCTAAACAATTAGAAGAACACTTTGATCTTAAAATTTCCAGATGTTTCTTTGAATGATTTATGTGCACAAACATTTCCTGCTAAATACAGTCCTGTCCTCTAGAGTCTTCTTGAATGAAAATCAGAAAGAAGGAACTAGTTGGTTAATACAAAGCTTCCTGTCATAAGACAGGATTTCCTTCACCAGAATTAACAGCCATTATTAATAAATAATTGAAAGGTCCCCCTAGTGTCTTTAGTGAGCTTATTTGAGACATACTTATTTTTCAGTATTTTTAATGGGTTTATATTCTATTCAGACATGAGGAATGGGACTGAGAAGGTTTTAAAGTAATTGCAGCAATTTATTATTTACAAGTCTTACAGCTAATTCTAAAAAAAAAAAAAAAGAATTCTTTAGTTTAGGTTTACAGTAAAGTGATGAAACAGAGAATAAAATAAAAAGCACGCTGTCCCATTTTGGAGTAATTTGTCAAACATGATGTGCCAACAGAGGACCCACAAAAAGAACTGTCAAAATCCCTGGCCTTCCTCCATGTGCTCTGAATGTATCAAGTTACCAGACTCACAAGTTGCTTTTTAAAGGAAAAGAGAGGAGGAAAACAAAACCAGTACTTTTCCATCATGAAAGATTTTGTCCTTTTTATAGGTTCTAAGTTGAAGACCAGGTGACAGTAGTTAATTAACTAACGTTAATGAACCAGAAGTCTTGCAAGTTGGGTACACAGAATGAGATAGAAATGTTCAAAAAAAACCCCAAAAGATCCAACCCAAAAACCCAAACAAAAACACAACCAAAGAAAGCAATGAATAATAATAGCATAATATACACTTTGACCTGACCCATGTACTACCAACCTTGATACAACTGCACTGAAAGATCCTATTGCAAGCTCAGGTTTAGCAGAACTGATGTTGATTTTACATGTGTTTTCCTTGAGGGCGCCACATACTTCTCCCTTCCACACTGTGGGAAAGGCACAGCACTGACTTTCAGAGCGGTCATCAAGCCTTAACGGTGTCACAGTGGCTGAAATTCACACTTATGTAACAAGTCTTCCTTAATCTCGGAAAGTCCAGGCAGCTTTTTAAAGTCCTAGTCATTGTCAAGTGAGAGACAAAAGGAACTCAGCAATTTCAAAACCAGGCTTCTGTCTTGACTAAATGATACCATAAACAAGAATGGACAAACTTTCAAACATGTAAGACCATCATCAGTTTTGTCTAAGATATGTTTGAAAGGAGAAACAATACGAAAATGAAAAAACACAAGAACAAAAATGAAAGCAATAAAGGAATAATGAAAACAAGTTATAGCTGTTGCAGACGTAGAAAAAAACATTACTAACTGTAATTACTAACCCTACCACACATTAAGCTTGGTTCATCAGCAGAGAAGAACTGAAGGATTCTGGTTAAAGAAGGGAGGAAAATTACACAACACAGATGTTAGCTCATTGTTAGAGCTGCTTTCAGCAACTGATAGAGAATCAGCCCATGTCTTGTCCTTTTCCAAAAAAGAATTCAGTATGTACATTTGCAGAGGGTAATTCATGCCGTATGTCCTACTTTAGGCATTTCCCTTCTTCTCTGAGAAAAGACGATATCAAAAGGTGGACATTTTTTCCTTGTCAGTTGGAAGAGCTTAAAGCAGAACTCTTCATCACAGACTTTATAGGTTATCTTCCACTGCACCCAGGAATTCTATCATTATTACTACTGTTTGTAAAATTCCTGTATCTCTTTTCATCTAACTCTATTATTCTCTCTTGATTCACCTATAAATCAGACACTAAAAACTGCTTTTAATCCCCTGAAAACATAGCTCACCTGCAAAGCTGTTTGAAACCTCAAGAGTACAAAGATCCTGATTCACACATCAATGTGTGAATTGTGTCCTTAGGACAGAAGCAGGCCTTTCCCGTGTCACCCTGACTTTCAGCTTGCTATTTCAGCATGTTCAAAACCCTGCAGCAGGACTAATGACAGTTAAAATCAATGGATTAATCATAGAAAGGTCTCATGCCTCTCTTCCACCATACCATACCATACCATACCATACCATACCATACCATACCATACCATACCATACCATACCATACCATACCATACCATACCATACCACCTCTTTGCTCCTTGGCACAAACACAGCACCAGTTAGTCATTTTAATCCATGAATGGACTCATTAATTTCAAATAGAGAGTAAATAATTATTCTGAACAGATATATGAAAAGCTTATCAACTGTTCTCTGTTTAGTTTTCAGATAAAGAATAGCAAGTATAGTGCCATAAACTAATTTAACAAGATTCATCAGTAACAAAACTAATTCATAGAGAACATACATAATTTTCTTCCCCTTCCACCCCCAGCCCTAAATTAAAAGAGTGATTTAAAAGGAATAATCAAATACTACAGTCTTGGACTCATTTTGATTTTGCTAGGGGAATCTTAAGAACACACTAATTTTACAGCAGTGAATTGGTACTGCTGCTCCATACCCAGAAAACAACTCCTCTCTCCACCTTTAGAATCTCAGGCCTTTCTTCTAGGGCATCGCTATTAAAAATAGCCAATACAGATAGTGCTCACGTCCAATCAAGTTAAAAGTTGCAACTGTTATCAGTACACACAGGACTTAAGCACACAGTCTGGCAGGCCTCACTGATTCATCCATGAAGTTATACATAACTTAAGAAGAAACAAATAATGATTTAATTGACCTGGTTCCAGAACCTTTCAGAAGCACTCATAATACAGTGAATCTTTTAATCATATGTATCTGTTTTCATGACAGATGACTGCACATGTGCAGTAATTTAAGACAAAATCCCTTTTCTGTCTATACCTCAAGACAGTATTTAGTTGTGGCAGAAGTATTTCAAAGCATCTGTTAAGACAAAAGGAAAAAAATGTCTTTATACTGAACAACTGGAAAATTCTGTCTGTCAAAAATCTTACTTTCGATAGAGAAGTAGGATATCAGTCCAGCATCCCTTACAGTGGCTTACTGCATGCTGGTATACTGTGTATGTCAATAGTCATCCTTTTGAATTAAATGCCACTCAACAGAAAGGCATTGATCTTACCCAAAAAGCAGCAAGCAGAAATGAGCAACTAATAGACTGTATAGGTAGAAATCTGCGGTGCTGCAGCTCTGGGGTTTAAGTTGCTCTAGAGATTATGACATTAGAGAAGAAGACTGTGGTGTAGATTCAGGGGAGAACCCCAGCTAGATAGATTAGACCCACTGAGGGAGAGACAGAAAGATGATACCTCCATCCTCACCTGAAAGCTTTCTAGATCATGACATTAGTTTAAAACAGGATATAAGAAGCTATTCACTTTTACACATTCTCTGGTTTCTGTATATTCAGATCAAATTATGCAAAGTATTTTTTTGTTTAATAATCTGATGCAAAGAAATAATTTTCATTATATTATCTCAATGCATATGTCTGTATATGTTAGTATAAACATATATATTTTTTCAGTGTATATTTCCAAATGATCTGGGGGAGGGGGACATGGAAAAATTAAAATCCTGAGACTTCACTTGCTTACAGTAACAAGATATCAAGGGCTTTCTACTGAAGTTTCTTTCACTGACATTCTTAACGTCTGCTTTTTAAATTTTAAAATGATGTGCCTTGTTTCTATTCCTTCTTCAGCCTGACCTTCCTAAATGACCAAGCTGATATTGTGATTAATGAGCCAATTATTTTCATTTGAGACATGGAACAAAACAAATAGCCTGTTCCCCTCCAATTTACTCTTCTAATAAACAGCTCTCCCCTTCTCCTGTTTTAAACCACTGCGTTCATACCTGAAAGTTTATGATGGATTTCTTATGCAATTCATTCCCTAAATAACTAGGATCTGAAACAGGATAGAAATGTACTTGCCTTTGGTAGTAAAGAAAGATGTAAATACAACTTTACTATTCTGAAGTGAGAAATGCTCAGAAAGGAGGCTGACAGGAGTCCAAAAAGGAAAAAAACTCATGCACTTGAAGACAGTCGCAGTCCATAAAACGCTCTGTTTTTTTCCCCTGTGGTTATATATATTTTCCCAGTTTATCCCAAGAAGTGTCCTTAGAGGATTTAAGTAAGGTACAGCTGCAATGGAAGAATTTAAAAATTCTTTCTTATAAATTATTTTTAAAAATTAATTCTAAGCCACTTGGATGGAGACTGTGCATTTAAAGAAGAAATAAAAGGAAAGAAGAGAGAAAAAATAAACCAGCTGTGGGAAAGGCTATCTTAATCCAAAGAGCACTAAAGTTAAACAAATAAATGTGCTGGAATGCCATCAAGGCAAATGCATTATATTATACTCTTGGGAGATGGTTTAATAGCAATAATGCAAATTGTACAAGGACACTGGCTTCTAAACTGCAGGTCTTAAGAATCTCATGCACCCTTGAACAGCTGCAGAACACCAGTTCCTCCTTCCTCGTTCAGCTATGAAACCTTTGGCATCCAACATGATCCAAGGAAGGAGTATTCTTTACAGCAGCAAAACCAAGCAAATTGTTATCTGCCAGTGTCTGCTTCAAGAGAGTTTGACTTCTGATGGGTACAGAGAGCTGTACAGACAGCACTGAGTCTACCTGTAATAAGAAACAGTTTGATATGCAGAATAAACACATTGCTTCAGCATTTCTGTTTCTTCTGGCTAGCAGTTTCATCTTCTTTTTGATAACTTAGGAAAGACAGGAGAAGCACTTTCTAGGAAGACAAGAAGATAACAGTATATGACTCCCAGTTCAGGAAAATTATGTTTTACATTTAGTGTATTCATCTGAGTACCACCTTCAAGTAACAATAATAACCCATGGTCTTGTCCTCTTGATTTGAGTTCTGCGCTACCACGGTGCCTTCCACTGTCAGACTGAAAGGACTTCATCTCCAATAAACCCATCAGGTAGACAATTATCAGTTTGACAAACATCAAATCAAAAACCCAACAAAAAATAACCCCAAACAGCAAATCACAGATTGGGAAAATAACCTGCCCAAGGTCATTCATTAAGTCTGTGAGAGCTAAAAATTAGACTCAGTCTTAACTCCAGACAGCCACAAAACTTCCTTTTCTCCTGAATATTGCTCAGTTCAAATGATACCTAGTCTGTGAAGCTTGTGGTGCTCCTTGTGATGTGGCACTGATGGGAGATCACGGCTTGGAAGAAATCCAGGTGCATCAACATGGTGGGTGAAAATGTGTAAACTTTAGAGTTCCTTTGAATACAAAAGAATCACAGAATGTCAGGAGTTGAAAGGGACCTCAAAAGATCATCTAGTCCAACCCTCTGCCCAAGCAGGATCACCTAGATTAAATCACACAGGAACGCCTCCAGATTGGTCTTGAATGTCTCCAGAGAAGGAGACTCAACAACCTCTCTGGGCAGTCTGTTCCAGTGATCTGTCACCCTCATGGTGAAAAAGTTCCTCCTTATATTCAGATGGAATTTCCTATGTTCCAGCTTGGAACCACTGCCCCTTGTCCTATCACTGGTCAACACCAAGAAGAGCCTGGATCCATCCTCCTGACTCATCATTAACATATTTATAGACATTAATGAGGTCACCCCTCAGTCTCCTCTTCACCAAGAGGAAATGTAAACTTTCCCCCATCTATTTCAGAATCCAAAAAATTGTCCCTGCTCAGTGCTGCAGATTGCCTGTACAGCAAATTAAAATATTCATCACTGTTCTGTAGGGCCCTAATCAATTCTTTTTCTATCTAAGTGTGAGATATACATGCATGGCACAACAGCCAGTCTCTTCCAGCTCTGAATGAACAAGTGCACAAAGAAGAAAAAACCACAAACCCAGAAATCTTACTTATTCTATCTACTAAACACAGATCCTAGGAAGTACTGAGCATCTTAAGACTTTTGGTTGATAAGTACATATTGGATTGTGTTTCAGCCTATGAAGTGTGAAGAATGCAAAGGTACTAAAACACATTTTAGAAAAGTTTTATCTTAGAGGATGTTTTTGCTACTGACACATAAAACTCATCTGTCCTCTTTTATTCTTAGCACCTTAAGAGCGTCTTATCCTCATGCTCCGATTTCATATTGGCAGTTCATAAATCCCTAAGCACAGCTTCACAATGTGTATTCGAGGAATTCTACTGATTAATAGTTCTCCTTGTCAATTAATAATCAAGATACTCTACATGCCACAGGCCAGCCTGTATCATTAATGTTTGTATTTGTCAATGTACTAGCAGTCAGAATTCTTCACCAAAACTTGAGAAGTAATACTACTTTAGACAGAAAAGGATAGATACTGAAAAGCACGCACACAGATGAGAGCAGTACTGAGCGCTCAAACAACTCCTGCGCTGGGTGTGCAAGACAAGAACTTCCTACAGAATACGAAAATACAAAGGAAAAAAACCTCAGCAGCTGTCAAACAGGTTTTTCTTTAGATCTTCAGTTGAAAGCAATTCCACTATTCTTTCTGGTGAACTAAAAAATCCTATAGCTGAATTAAGTCAGTCATACATAGTCTTTGGGAAATGATAAAGGAAAGGTTTGAACATTGGAACTTCATACAGAAATTAGTAGAAAACTCATCTTAATGGAAAGCTACTTTTCAGGATGATTCAGTGCTCTAAATTAACTGACTCTTGAAGAGTCCTGGAGAAATCTGTGCCACTACAGCAAGCACTAATTGATATCTTCAAAGGACTGCTGGGTGGGATTATGCTCCATTTTAAACAGCTCCAGAAGCCTGACAGATCAACTGCAAAGTGAGGAAGCCTTCTCCTCAGTGACTCTTTCTTGATTTAAGTGAAGTTAAGGCCCTGAAAGTGCTTCATTTTAAGAACTACTAAGAGAAATACTAGTAACTGTCTATAGCACCTCCAATGATGAAAACTACCCTGGTTCCATGGAAGAAAGCATGACAGTGCCACAAGCTATTAGAGACCACCTTTCCAAGTTACCCATGTGCTCAGATTGGAATAGTCTTTCCCTATAACTTCAGCATTTACAACATACCCTGTCCCTTTCAAAAGAAAATATGAAGTCATTATCAATTACTGACTATTTTAACCACAGCTTTTAAATATATGAACGGCCCATTTAGGACACTCAATTACAATTTGCTAAAATGTTAAGAGATGCAGCCCTTCTCTTCATCATATCCCCTCATCTCTTCACACTAAACCTTTTCTGTGTTCAGCATCTTGGTATTTTAGCACTCTTCCAATATGCAGAGAGAGCAACCATTTTGTTCTTAGACATGAAGCCCCTAAAAGTAATACACTGTATTTTATTTGAAAGAATCCCCACAGACTATTAATACCAAGAAAACAAAACAAAAATAACAACCCAAACCAAAAATCCCCAATTCCAAATTTTCACGCTCCATGACTGTAGAAAACCCAACAATAGATTCTGGTAACTCAAACAGAATTCTACACTATGATTAGAGAAAGAAGGGGGGAAGATGGTATAATGCTCCAGGCTGAGCTACATTAAAAGAAAGAGTGCGCGCAATAGCAGGTTCAGCTTAGTCTAGAAGGACATCACAAAAACATGTTTGACTTATTCTTGTACCCATGGTGTTTTGTTCAAAACCAGTTGTTTCACATGGCAGCACTGAAATGCTTTGTAAAAACGAAAAAAAAATACCGCTATACTTTAGAAAACAAGGAAATGATTACAGATGTAGAATGGTAAAGAGCCTTGCTTCCATAACTGCTCATCACTGCTTCCTTTTCTGTTGCTGCGTTTTGCTTAGAGCAAATAGAAAGTTCCTCTGGATAAATGCTGAGAATAATATGGGTTTTTTGAATCCACATTTACTCAGATAATTTTAGAATATTCTTGTTGCCAACTATCCTGTAATCCAATCAACACCAGTTAAAGAAAAGGACTCCAAAAGCACAGAAATAAAAACTCATAGAGGTGACAAGTCTTTAGAAATAATGCAGGGACACCAAATGAACAGACTTGGTTTGATAACTATTGCCTTTTAATCCAGTGCCACTGCTCCCACAGAAGGCAGGAGATATAGATGAGATGTACAAACACTGAAAGAGACAATAGCAAATTTTTCTGACACTAGTTTTTAGAAACAAGATTAGAATGTATATATACACACCCGTAACAGTCCGATATAACATCTCTACTTTTGTATTAACAAAACAAAAATACATACACAACCTAAATCCTACAGCTCACCACTGATTCAGTACAGAATTTTTTTCCAGATCGTCCTTTCTGTATTAGAAGAGGAGAAAACAAGAACTTGGATGTATGGCAGAGAGCTGATAGGCAGAGACAAATGACATACAACACATCTTTTTAAATGAAGTCCCAAAAATACAGAAGTTAATACTGCTGCAAGGTAGTATGGAGTATTTAATTTGTTATAAACCAGGGTCTTTACCATGCTGGCTTATTATCTAAGATGCTGTGCCAATCACTTCAGCCCAGTATTCCCAGGGGTTTGAGCTACAAACTCAGTTTTTCAGAACCTGCTACATTTCTTATTTATGAATTGACAAACTGTGATCATCCACACCAGATACTTTTTCTTCCTCCCTGTTTTCATCTTTCATCAGTCCCTTGTCAAAATTCAATTTCAGACAAACCTATAGGAGCAATGCCACATTCACAAACAGATCAAATAGACCCCATCACCAAATTTTCCTGACAGTCCCTTCCCTTTCACAAAAGCGCCTAAATACAGTTTAAAGATTAAGCTAAAAACACATCCTCACACCCACTTGGGGAAATTAATCCTCATCCTTGAATAGACTATGTAGTGAGCGATATAAGTAAATTTTGTACACACTGTAACAGGTAGATTTACTTGCACATCTAGGTACACTTCTTAACAAGAGTGGTAAAAAACTGTAAGTAGCTGGCAGTTTTTCTGTTTAATTTACTGTTTCACTGGTTACGGGGTTAACTAACAGTGTGACTGAGGCTTTGATCTGATGGCAATCAATACTGCAATCAAAGCCAAAATACATTTAATACAAAAAGTGTATGAAGCATACAGCCAATTGCAGTCATTGTGACCTCACAGCACAACTCTCTGCATTACGCATGGCTCCAGGGATATTTTTTATTATTATATAATACTGCAAGTTCCCTAGACAAAGAAAATGAGAAACTATGGAATTAAGGGCATGAGAAATTTCTCATTTCCTTCATCTTTCCATAGCTAGAGGCATCAGGTGTGGACACCGTTGTCTCAAAGACCAAAACCAATTTTGTGGCTGCCCTTTTCTGAATAACAGTAGTACAAAAAGTCTAGTTTTAGCTTAATCACAGAGTCTGCTTATTTATTCTACTGATATTTAGAGATAAGGAGGTACAAACCAGGTGTGAACTGTAGTTGCTTCTCTCTGTGGTACTAAGCTCAATACAGCTTTTTGTGCAGGCAGCTGTCAATTTTCAAGCTTTCAGCGTTTTGCCACTGTTTAAGTGGGGGGCGAGTGGGGGAAGGAAAAGAATTTTTTCTTTCCTGAAATAGGAAGAATGTTTCCTTCCCAGCATATAGATATAGATGATATAGATANAAATGACAGTAAGACCACCTCCTTTTCTTATATACAGAAAAACCTTCTTGCCTGCCTCATTTCCATTTGGTATCATAAAATTAAATAACAAAACCCAACAGGTCCATAAGAAAACTGTATCTAAACTACCACAGACAGTGATCTGACTGCCACAGAATATGAATGCTATTGCAATATTGACAAGGCGTGACCCTCTTCATTACTTAAGTTGGCAGTTTTATTATACTGCCAGAATTTAAAGTGTGTCCATTTTCCTCTTCTGGATGATGGGCCTGTCAAAATCTTCAATCAAGGCTCAGTTGTTACAGTCCTCCTAGAGCTTCAGCAGCATGAAAGAGCAGAGTAATAACACCATTCCTAAGCTGCCTTATTTCACCCTGAAGCATCATAAAAAGTCAACTAGATCCAATTTCCATAACACAGCCATCACATAGTGGGTCAATCAGTGTCACACTGATTGGGGAAATCTGACAAATCAGTAATCACTACTGTTTTAGAAAGACTAAACTTAGTTCTACTATGCCTACATCTATGATTCTTTTGCCTTGCTCACAGGCAATAATTACCATTAAAATCAAACTCTCTTGCATCACAACTAACAAATGTCATATCCAGGATATAGGGGTTCTGTGCAATCCCTTCTAGCTCACTGGAAAAAAACGACTGGAAAACACTAACAAAAAACTAGATACATTGTAAATATATTACAAACTATCCTTACAACAAATTACACTGCTAAGACTTTTCCTTATTCATGCCGGTACAAATGCTCTTTCAGATTTAAAAAAAAAACCAAACAAACAAACAAAAGAAAACCCAAACCAAACAACAGAAAAAAAATATAAACCACACACCCAAACTAACCCAGCTAAACAAATGAAAAACCCCAAACCAATAAATTAAATTACAGACTCAGCTCCTCGTGTAAGAGTTAGAGTTGGAGACTTAACTTCAGCTTCAGCCAGCTCACACAGGAACAGTCATTAATCTCCAAATTTAAATCCTCCTATTTATCACAGTAAAATATAATTTTATATTTAAGATACCCTTTAAAATCTTTCTCAAGGTTTCATTGAGATGTGGTTGGCCCAGAAATATGTAGAGTCTAATAAAAGTTTTCCAAGAATGGAAAATGAAATCATAGAATCATAGAATGTCTAGAGTTGGAAGGGACTCCCAGAGGTCATCTAGTCCAACCCCCCTGCAAGAATTATGGACACCCCCAAATAGATCAGGTTGCTCAGGGCCTCATCCAACCTGGCCTTGAACATCTCCAGGGATGGGGCATCCACCACCTCCCTGGGCAACCTGTTCCAGTGCTCCACCACTCTTACAGTAAAGAACTTTTTTCTAATATCCAATCTAAATCTACCTCCCTCTATTTTAAAACCATTGCCCCTTGTCCTGTCACAACAGGCCCTACTGAACAGCCTCTCCCCATCTTTCTTGTAGGCCCCCTTGAGGTACTGAAGACCGCTATAAGGTCTCCCCGGAGCCTCCTCTACTCTAGGCTGAACAGCCCCAACTCTCTCAACCTGTCCTCGTAGGAAAGGTGCTCCAGCCCCTTTATCATCTTTGTGGCCCTCTGGACCCTCTCCAACTGGCTATGATTATTTAGGTAAACATTTTGACCATATCCTAACAGAGACCTCAGCATACAATGTAATTACTTGGAGAGAGATGGGCACATCTGCTCCTGCAATAAACCATAACAGCTACTCTTGACCTTGAAATATGAGGTACAGTTTACAACAGATTTTGAAAATGCAGTAGTAGGGAAGAAAGCACCACTCTTGTTTTTCTGGTAAAGAATATTCTTGGTTTGAAAATATACTTCTTCAGATAAGGTATTTGCTAGATCCACAAAGCATTCCATCTATTATAGTTGGCACTGCTTATTTGCTCAACATATAAATATTAGAAGAGGGATATGGTATAAATGTAAGCAGATGAAGACTCTCAAAAATTGCTTATAAATAGAACATGGATGGATGGATGGATGGATGGATGGATGGATGGATGGATGGATGGATGGATACTACAGGAGAAGTACACCATCCGCTTCAGTATTGCATTTCCTTATTTCAGCTACTCCATAGGAAGTTAGCTCTCTTTCTGTCACACCCAAAGAAGTGTACATTACACTGGATACATACACATTGTATTGGAATGTGTCCCTTCGGCTGACTAGGTGGATTAATGCTCAGTAGTTACTAACATTCCCTGCAAACACAGTTTTAAGAATCTGCAATGGTATTAACAAAGTCATACTAAAACTTCTTCCAAATGTTACTATCTTGCTTCACTGAAGTCTGATGCCAGTACTTAAATCACTAAAAAGAAATATTCATACAATGTTCTCCCATTTGACTTGATGTGTTCTCTGAATTGCTCACTGAGATGAGGAGTTCTAGCTGTATGGCTTCCATCCTACATCCTTTACATCCTTGAACTACTCAAGCTTCTAGAGAAAGCAAGGCACAACTCTGCTTTCTGAGAAAAGAGAAAGACAGCAACTCAGGAGCCTAAAAGTTTGAGAAAGCACAACAATCGATACGAAACTGAACAGCTGATACAGATAGATGAAAGCCATTTCCTGCTGCAGTGGAGTGGGACACTTTCCCAAGAGAAATATGTTAACGTTAGAAAATTGAAGGAGTGCCTTGGATCCAGTATGTAGATCCAGACATAAATTTTGGTTTACAATATAAGAAAAAGAAGTAACACTGGCAATGCCAGAGTTTATATACTGTCTGTATTTTCTTCACATACAGAAATGAAGTCAGACTGCAGAATCCCCAGATTATATTCTGAATCTGCCTGTGCCAAATTTGTATCTAGTTCCACCTTCTGTTTTACCTCATTTTAGCTTTGATGAATATGAAATCTATTACTACATTAAAACAGATAAATAAAACTCTTTAATTTAAACCAAAGTATTCGCTTCGGTTTTTATCTCTATATTCAAACTCTACAGTTGCTTAGAAGCAACCTGTTCAGAAAACAATACTCATAAAATGCACTGTTTTCAAAAAAGTGTAAGTAGTCACTGTCAACATGGTCAAGAATGTAGAGTAATACGTACTTTAATAAATTCAACATCCATGCTTCATGTTTTGTAAAACCAATTTTTCATATTATATTAAGCTATAAGTGGCAGGATTTTAGTTCTGCCATATCACAGTATAAAACCATTTTAGTGTACTTACTAAAAATGATCCTGTGCTTCAGAAAAAACCCAGCCCTTTTCCATATATGTAAGTCATATTTCTCCTCTGAGACTTCCTACCAGAGCTTTTCACATCTTTTTAATTTTTTTAAGTGTTTAGACACCACAACAACTGTAAGATATCATCATAGGTACCTAAACAGTGCTTTGTTATATTAAAACTAGAGGTTACATTAGTATAGGAAGTCAAATTTAAAGCATTTCTGAAATATTTTCCAATTTCACATAATGGAATTATTCTAAAAACAAACTATAAAAAAAAAAAACAACCTAAAAACCACCAACCAAAAAAACAACCCCAAACTAAAAAGACCCAGCAGAAAAAACAAACCCTAAGAACACACTGCCATGTAAATCAAGACAAAATTTCAAAGCTGTAAAAATAGAACAGGCACCAAACAGTTTCCCAAGGCTGTATATGAAAGCCAGGCCTGGCAGGAGTCTGTGTTCTTCCGGAACATGACAACCCACACAACTTGTTTAATCTCTGCCATCAGCAATACAACTTCACATCACATAGCAGGGGACTTCAGAAGGGACCTGTGGTGCTTCTGCCACTGGATGTGCCTTATACCATCAAGTTCATAGAAGGAAACCAGCAATTTACTTCTGAAGTAGCTTGGAATAGCAGTATCTTCAGACAAAAGAGTGTTGCTTTGGTTGGGGGTTGTGTGCTTCTGGTATTTGGCTGATTTGTGTTTTACTTTTTTTAATATTTTTTTTTAAATACTTCAGGAATTGTTACTCATAGTCCTACTGCAAGAGTCAAATAAAATCAGGACCCCAAGTTGGTAACCAATTAGTTTAATAAACCAAGCTGCTGCAACACTTCAGTCACTGTTGTATATTGTATGCTGCCATACTAAAAATATCGGCCCATCAGGGTGCTCAAATCTGCTATTTACTTAAGTAAGAATACAAAAGATGTGTAAATTAAATCCCTAGGAATGCCTAAAGTCCACCGAAAGTGATGACTGCAGGAAGAATGTTGCTTGCCAGTTGTTGACTATTTCATCAGTAATGTATTGTTCTAAATGCTATCAGAGCAGAGGGTTAGATGCAAGAATATCTGTATGAACATGCCAAGCTACCAACAAAAACTCTCTCACTTAAAGACACAGCATGTCTTCAAGGAATCTAAAAGAGTTGCCACACAGATAGGATTTGAACCAAAATTCACTAAAAGCAGTTGAGATCTGGACACTTAGTTTTATTGAGTTCATAGTGCTTCCAGTGAAGAAAAACTGAAACATTGCGATTGACATCTGACAAGAAGAAAACATTCACTGTCCAAGATTAAAATAACATGTATTTTAACAATTGATCAACAGGACATTAATCAGCACTTAGCTTTCCACATGCACTTCTACAGGGGAACGCATCCACTTTGTTTTAGAAGCACACCTTGGAGTGAAACGAATCACCTTTTCCTGTCACATAACTCTCCATAGTGCAAGAAAAGACCAGATATAAAAGACAATGATATAATCTGTCCAGGGTTTCACTCTAAAAAATAAACAAATAATGGATCTCAGTTTCATTGACAGTTTAATTTTCCTCTCTTTCAGACTGAGGAAATTATAATTTAAACCTCACAGATCACATCTGCGGCAGCTTTTTGAGCTTGAAGAACTCTTGCTATCCGTTTGGAGATATAAAACAAAACTAAATTAGTCGCCATCATATGCAAGATTGCTATTCACATCAACATGTGTACCAAATAAAGTAACATGACCTCCAAATTACATGAGTGATCTTCACTACACAAACTTCACAAATGCAATTAGTTCCCAGGACATACTGAGTATATGCACTGATGTCTCTTGTCAGTGCCTGATACAGGCACTCAGTTCTGTAGTGCTGATGTATCATTAATTAACCCAATTTCTCATATAACCTGAACAGACAAGGGTCCTGGAAATCAGTTCCACATACTGGCCCATCACTGTGACAGCTGAGGCCAACAAATTTGCAGTTACAGGTAGGGGACTGTGGGGCAAAAACATTGTTTGAGAAGACAAATGAACCTAATCCCAGTTATGTGCCAGTCCAAAGACAGGGACAGCTCAACTGTCAGTGGAAAAAAATCAATATAACTAGCCTGAATTTCCCACTACAGTTCAAAAATTATTTGCACTAATGTGATGACATCCTGGAGCATTTTGGGGTTTTGTTTGTTTTCATTAAAGTACAAAAATGCTGACTTTGTAGATCCTCCAAATTCAGGGCACAAAAATTCAAAGGTTTTCTACTCAGCAACGGAGTTTCTTGACCCCCTCAGGAACGCTGTGTGTCCGATTGACCCTGCTTTCCCTTTACTGAACTGCAGTTTTGAAGCACCCCAGAGTAAGCTGACCTACATGCAAAACCTTTACTCAACTGAACTCTGTCCAGTCAAGGACTTACCACTGGAGATTAAAACCTTATCAACAAACGGATGTTCTCACTGAGTTTGGGTTTGTACAGAGGGCAAAGGTCTCTCAGAGCACATCACAAGCTGAACTTTTGGCAACAGATTACAAGCCCACAAGAAAGACAGAACAGACCGGGATGTACGGGAGATAAAAAAATCAATTTCGTGCTCCCTTTTTTTTTTTCCCTAACAGCATGCTCTTCCCCAATATAAACATACTGCTACAACAAGCCACTATATTATATATATACACACACACTATATGTTTGTTTCATGATCCTAACTGACACAGAATCTTCCTCTCCTAGTATTTCAATTAAAATGCTTTCAAGTTAGAAAACAATATGCTCATCTTGAGTTACATATCATTCTCAGCCATTGCCTTCCTTCATTGGAATTCCCACTATATTTGATTTTAAGCACGTATTACTTCCAATGAAGCTTCTAAGCACAGGTATTAAATGTTCTTATAGAATATTCCAAGTGCTATATAGCAGCAGTTTATTCCCATTTATTTTAGCGCAGTGAAGTCATTCTAGTATTTTTTGGTTGCTGGTAAATACATAGAATATGAATATATTTGTAAAAGCCAAGCAGGGTAGTCAGAGAAAAGATACTCACAAATCTGGAAAATATTACCCTACAGTCAGTGTACTAAACCAAGAAAACTAAAATATTAATAGTATTTAGCACTCAAAATTTTTAACACTTTCCAAAATTAATCTAAATAACATTTCACAAGAGTAACAACTATGTTAATTTCAGAGATTGAAAAAGCTATCACATCGATGGTACAACCAATAGTAGAAAAAACACAGCACAACTCAGCCAGCACATCTTTACATATCCTCCATAGTTTTACACCCAAGGACCTGAGCATATTTGACATATCCACTATATTAGTTCATAGTTCCTGTCATACTGCCCATCAGATGGCTAAGCATACAACAACACATGAATCCATATACTTCTTTCCTTTGAACTACTGTCTTCTCAACCTTTTGCAGCTTATTGAGCAACACCAACTGTGTGGGTAAGATTAATTAAAAAAAAACAAAAAACCAAACCCTAAAAACCCAGCAGACCCTAAAGCCTTCCCGCTGTATTTACAATTAATTTTTCTTAGTTCTGCTTGGTATCATGATACATATTTAATAATGTTTTCTTGCTAGATTTAAAAATAATGACATTAAGAAATAAGAGATCTCATCTATGTTTTTGAAAATGTACCTAGCAACCATCTATCTCTATATGGTTATCAATAATAAACACCGACTTGGTGTCATTGATGAACCCATAACTGAGGATCAGAAAAACTTTCATATCTTTCTGGAAGGGAGAGAAAAGACAATAACAAGCTTGTTGATCCATGTGGTTTTGCCCCACATTTTTATATATTTCCTCATTCTGACCTGACTGCTATCCTGCTACTTTGCTTAAAGGTGCTAGTTTTAGTAAGCACTGTATGACTATATAACACAATCTTGACATTCTTTTAAAATAAGTGTTAGAATGGTAAAAAATTGTAAAAGCCTTTGCAAGTCAAAGTCTCTTATTCGCACTTTTCATGCATTCTGAATGACTTATGTCTAAAAGAATCCACAAAACAACCCCCAAAAGTAACCTAAAACTTCACTTTTTCTACTTTAACCTACAGGCTGAGAATTTGTTCTCTAAGAGCTCAGTCGGTATCAACTTCTTCTATCTTTGACTACACACACTGAATTGGACACAGAAAATTGTACAAATCATTAACAAAACCAGAAAAAAATCCAATACTACTAAAGCAAGGATAATATTCCAATTCAAGAATAAAATATTTAGGAACCAGTCCAGCCATAAGCAGCTATGTCAGACCTTTAGTGTGTAAAGAAATTAGAAAATCATTTTCCCACATCAGGGAGGGCCCTATGTTGAACCCCCCCACCTTGGTTGCAGGTTAATTTATGCAGCTTCTTTCCCAGCTACAACTGCAGGCGTCAGCAAGTCCGCTGGGCTGTGGGCAGAGTTTGCAAGTGTGTAAAAATAAAAAACTCCTTCAAGTTACATGGTCCACAGAAAACCCTGGGGTAAAAGCTGAGTATAGGAATCATTTCTGGTAGAAAAGCAGGAACTGATGTTCTTTTCTTTAGAATCCACACCGTACCTATTTCTTCTAACTCTGCAAGTTGGATCCAAAGCACCAGCCATATAAACAGCAGTGCCTGATGTCTTCATGTCTCTTGCTGGCATCCCTCAAAGATCGCGACTGAACTGCATGGCATTGCCAAGTTAAGAGATAAAGTGAGGGTATAGGCTGCCTTTGCAAACATGAACATGCCCTTAACAGAACTCGGAAAATAACGACCTATACTTAGATTCTAAAAGATAGGTAGTTTTAGAGGTGTTATAAAGTATACACAAGTACTATTTTCCTGTTATCTTCTTGGCAACAGAGAAAAGAACAGACATCCATTTAATATATTTTTTTTCCTATTCTTTCTGTACATCAGGAGAGCTGCAGATTTGACAGACCAATACTTCCCAGCCAGAGCATTAGCACTCAGCGCTAAGTAGCTTACAGGGGCTGACCTGCAGCTGCTCAAAGACATCCAAGGACATTTTCTCTAGCCTCCCACACCACAAATAGACACACTCAGAAAAAATTGCTTCAGAAGAAACTTTATGTTTCTAGAAGCTGTGATTTAAAGAAAAAAACAAACCACAAAGTATTTCAGCTTTAGCATAACGTTTTAGAAAAAATGAGATCAAAGAACCAGTTATCTATGAAGAGTCAATGTTCTGTTTGACACAGATCTGTGAAAGTATTATTTCTGTTCTAAGACACTTCCAATATTCAATGAAACAGATATGCTGTATTTCACCCTGCCTCACCTGAGCCTTGCTTAACAATTTAGGCTTACACCATTGCAGAAACAAGCTCCAAGGGGAAAAGCCACAAATTTAACATTGTATTTAGCAATTTTCATTTTTACTCACTTAAAACTTGCTTAAAAAAAAAACCAACCCTGTAGCTACTTATAGTGGGAGCATCATCTGCTCCCTTGAATATACTATCAAATTCAGAACAGCAACACACCAGCTGAATTGGCTGTAGCCAACATGAAATTTCAGCAAAATTCAGTCTACACCTTTTTAAAGTGACTGAGAGACTACAAGCATTATTTAGAGACTAGTGAAGGAAAAGAGCATGGGGAGAGATGAAGCAGCTTCTTTTTTTTCCCCCCCTTTTTATGTTCTCACATCAGACAAAATGAATCTCTTAGCTGCTTGGAGCAAAAACTCTGCTGCTGTTGCTTTTTCAGAGGTTTTTGATGATCTCTCAATGGGAACTAGGCAAAGTCAGGTCCCAATATCTACACTGTCAATCAAACTGAACAAAAGGACGATTCACATAACTTTTTCCTCTCTGTGGTTAGTTATTCTTTGCACATATTCACAAGGGGTTAAACTGGGCTGGCTTATATTAATAGCCTTACAATCCTCAGCTCTTTCATACGGAAGTTGAAAAACAAGTCTAGAAAAGCTCAGAAAAAACAGGATTTAAAAAAAAAATTAAAAAAGTATTCATTTAAAAAAATGAAAGAATATTCACTTGAAGCTTGAAAGTATGCTCTACTCCTTAAATCCCAGTCCTCAATGAAGTATGAAACTGAAAAGCTGAAGGCACTGAGTGCATGTTCTTAAGTAATTAAGGCTACCTCAATCTTTAAGTATAGCAACAGTAGAGAGGCATTTTCATAATATCTCATGCAAAATTCAGACAGTGGCATATAAAAGCATCCTAGCAACCACAGCCCATTTAGGAACGCCGTTCTGCTTGCAGAATTTTTTGTGATGCACAGGATTCTAAGCATATACTCTGAGCTGTATTTTCAAAAGGTTACAAGTCCCATCTTTTTACCTGCAAAGGGCTCACCAGTTTAAGAGTTTATTTCAGGATTCCAGAGTGAATAACACTCATCAACTTCTCTTATGGAACCTGAGTCTACTTTTCCCCATTTCATTTCCGATTTGTATCCGTTATTCCAAACTATGTTTTTCAGACCAAGAATATGTGGCGTATTTTCTGTGAATGGAAAGTACAAAGCACAATGTTCTCTAGGTGTTAACCAGACAGACTGACACCATGAGTTAATGGCACTGCCTGATCCCAATCAGATGGACAGATGAAAAGTTATCTGATTTCCCTCTGTTGGGTCATTCCTGTGGAGAAAAAAAAGCCCACAACAAAACCCAAAAAACAACACACTTTCCTGCTGACTATAGAATTCACCATAAATTATTTGTCCAGTCTGATGCTGAAGAAAACTCATAAATTAGATACTACAGTTAATAAAAGCAGTGACAAAAACAACCTTCCTAAAACTGAAACCACAAAGGCGAAGGCATCTCAGCAATGAAATAGCTGGGTAAAGAAAAACAATGTAATTGTTTTCAGGATTATTTTACCTTCCCTGTTTAGTTTGCAACTAAACCCAAGCATTTCTGTTTGAAGAGTCGATAGACTCTTCAATAGTCAAGAGTCAATTTGACAACTAAATTACCTCAGAGAAAGAACTATTTGACCATTACTAAGCATATTTCAATAATGAAAATTCATAGTTATACAGCAGAGAAGCTTAGACTCTTGCCACCATTTCAGCTCTAAAAGCTTCTAACTTAAAATTAAATTAGAAGGAAAATGCAAGCTCCTCAGTAGTCTTTAAAACAAGAATGAGTACAAAATTAAAGCAGTATATCTTGTCTGTATAAGACTTTGTGTGGTATCTGCACACATTAATGAAAGCATTTTAAGCTAGGCTCTAAACAGTGGCCTACAAAGTATATGTTCTTTCACAAATAATCTGAGATGCTGTTCTGTATTATGAAGAGTCCAACTCACTAAATTAAAAAAGGGATACGATTGAGTCACTGGGCTTTTATGTTTCTCTGTGAAACAATTATTTAATCCCTTCAAATTACTGTTTAGCAAAAGAATAAGGATTTCAAACAAAAAAGGAAGACAATGATTTGGAACAGCAGGTTTTCCTTTTGCACAAGGATATACATGAAAAAAGTTACATAAATGTCAATTTTTGTAAGCTGAAAATGTGTACAAATAGAATGCTTCTCAAATATTTCCACTATAAAACTGTGGTTGTTCAAGCACTGATAAACTACTCCTACTGAGACTTCTCACTCTGAAATACTTCATTTAGTTGGCTGTCTGTACAGACCTGTAATTCTTGTCATCGTTGCTGCTACCATGTAACTTTTGTTACTCAATGGAGTATTAAGTATTCCAGGGAAATGTGTGCCGCTCAATCTGTGGACTTATTCGATTTAGAGAGACAGCACTGTCTCAAAGGTGGAGGGAAAAATAATTAAGAGTGATGAACCTGTTTTTCCCAACACCTGCTTTGTCAGTCTTCCACCTGTCTGCCTTCACTGCACAGTTAACACTTACCCTTGTTCTCTGACATTTTACATATTTCTAATTGATAATTACCTCAGTACCCTGCTACAGTTCTGAAAAGAATCAGAGAACTGCAAATTACCACTTACTGATTTCAGCACTGAGAATATTCCCCCTAAGATTTTAACTTCGAGTCCATCTTAAACGCTTCCCTCCAAACAGTAATATTCTAAATCAAAATTAATGCTAGACATTTACAGCTAGAGCAGCAAGTCTGATTGATTTTTTCCCCACATGCTGATTTTTTTGTTAAAAGGTCTGTTTTTCTAATAATCTGAAGTAAATATGCTATATTTAAACTTTAATTTTACAGACAGTTATCTTTTTCACAAAGACGCTGCTCCTCATTTTTTTCCTTCACAAAGGAAAAGAGGGGAACTTGTTCTCCCCTCTTCTCCCCCAGGTAAATAAATAAAAAAAAATAAAAAAAAAACCAAACCAGGGTAGAGAGGATATATTCTTAGTTCAAAGGACCAGGGAAACAACACCAAGAGAGGAATTCTTGTCCTCCAAAACTCAGAAATAGAGGCCACTGGAGGTTTTATTTTATTTTGCTACCTGGAACACTTGGAAGAAACTTCATGGAACACACAAGCTCTGCCTTGCTAAAACAGACACTGAATTTATCCACCAGTACAGAACCTTAGCTCAGAGGAATAGGTGCTAAAGATATTTCAGTCTTTTTACTCTAAGCTAACAATTCACTAGCACTGACAGGTGGGTCCTTCTAGGGTTATGGTGGCATCTACATCTATCTTAAGAGCATGAGCTATCTATCTCTGCAGCATGAGCATTAGATAGAAATGGCAATTAGATGGAAGGCATTCTGCTAAAATACACAGGGCTGGGCTTATTATCTGAACCATTTACTAATTGGACCAGTCTAGACTGTTTTTCTTATCATACTTTAATTTTTATTTTTTTTTAAATAACTGGGCGAAAAGTAAACAAAACAACAAATCACAAAAGCAAAACAAGTAAAACCCCAGGGTAACAAATGCACACAGCTCACCCAATCACTTCTGTGCCAAAAGTTAGGCTGGAGGTATTCTAAAGGAGTTGCGTCACTTTAATTTGGATTGCAACTCCAAGAGACAAGAATAATATCTTCTGTCATTTTTTTAAGTGCCATACTCTTATACTATTCATCCTTTTTATATTACCACTCATAAAATTTTACAACTGTATGACTTAAAGGAAAGATGAGAAATTCCCCAGAGTTCAAGAGAATTTGGCATGGAATGTTTATTTCTCCTTTGAAACAAGTAAGCCACCCTTCAAATTTATATCTAGAGCTTAATTCAGCTAAAACAAAACAAAACAAAAAAAAGAAACAGAAACAAACCACTTTTTGTTTGAGTTCTTGGGTGGTTCTTTTACTGACACTGATATTAACAGATGCATTTTATCCAACTAATTCATGGTTACAAACTTGCATACATGAACAGGGATTTGCAGAGCTATACAAGACTGGGGATGCTTCAATTCTGTGAGTCAGAAGTTGAAAGAAAGAGTTATGTCAAAAATAAACTTTTGAGAGATATTTGCCTTTCTCCAGAAGTATAGTTTTCTATACTCCCTTCATAGCTTTGAATGGATCAATTTTTTTCCTGACTTTTCTAGGAGTACTAATCCAATTTCCTCATCCACATTAACTCCTATTACTTCTCTACTACTGTGCTACTGCAGAACTATTTCCATTTGCAGTTACATACCACATCTAATGACAATCTGTATGTTCTATACAGGGCTTCTAAAGAAATACCAGAAGTTATTTTAAATTCATATATCAATATTTCTTCTTTGAGATTCTGTTTTCCCCATTGAAAGATATAATCCTCTTCAGAGCAATACAAATTCAGCCTTTGATACCAGAAAGGGCCTAAGTAGCTGTTTCGCTAAACAGGATGCAGACTACAGAGTTTCTCCAGATGATTCCTGTATCCAATCTATAACTTACAGGCAGACAAAAGGATGTCTTCCAGAAAAGCACTTTTTTCTAATGCTTAATTAAAAACACAATGCCAATCTGCAATAAGGTACTGACATGCACAAGCACACAACAGTCACTTTCTGCCTTCCTACCTCCCACACTTCACTTGAAAATTAAGCAAAAAATGTATCCCTCAAGCAAAGCAGATTTTGCATCCAAATTATTTTTCTAGGCACATAAAGACAAAAAAATAGTCAAGAATTAAAAGAAACTGAAAGAGCATATGTTCCAAGTAGTCTGCAGATTGATTCAACTATTTTGGACACAATGACAAAGAGAAATCCCCTGAAGCAAGTCCCTTGTGAATATCCTAGGCAAAAATCCCAGATATCCAGGGAAGAACCAAAGTCACATAGATGTAAATATTGAAGCTTTTTTGTAACTACAGAACTGTACCTTACATTCAGGAGAGTTTTACAACGTGTTTTAAGTAGTGCATAAACTGTAATATTTCCAGTACTGAGAGCCACCCTAGTGATTAGCCGTATTCTTTGTTTTATGAAACACATTCCAGGTTTAACAGAAATGTTTTGCATTCAAAAGGAAAATTAGAAAGTTTAAATCCCAGAAAATGATCTTTGTTTTTTAAACTTGGCCTCTCAGTAAGACTTTTTAAAAACTTTACTGAGATAATGATGAATAAAAAAAGGACACCAGTATCATCTGACACTGGAAGAGTGGGATTTTTTTAAATTATCCAAGAGTATTTGGGAATTTGGAAGAGTGCTCATGGTTCTCACATTGATTTGATTATTGACTTTCCTCAGAGATTGTTTTAAGTGTTACCATTTGAGTTAATAATGGTTTGGTTTTTTTTCAGAAAAAAAAAACCCAAACACATACACTATCAGAATCTATCTCTTCTGATAGAGAATGGGAAAAAAGTATATGAAGTTTTCTGAAACAAAGCACATGAACCTTCCTTTCTTGCCTAGCTTTTCGAATGACAAGTAGATTTAATTATTTTACACACAAATATCTGTAACCAAAACAAGAGGCAGTAGAACATTTCCATAAGCTTATTAACAAGTTTTTGCTTGAGTTTTACAAATCTGACAAGACCATATAAGATCACCAAGATGGGAATTTTACATCTATTCTTTGTATTCTAACACTACTTTGGCAGTGATTCCAGGCCAAACCTTGCATTACTTGGTCAGACAAAACTTCCCAGAAACTGGCAGGCCAAGAAAAGGATGTGTCACAGCTGTTCAGGATTACAGTGAAGAAATGGACTTTTGCACTAAATAATGCAGGGCATCTCTCACAGAATTCACATGCAGCTCAGTGTGGAATACTGCAATTATCTCATTAATTATTCCACATTATGGGTTTCAAGTGTCTTAACTTCTCCATGTTAAAAAAAAGGACATCTTCCTATGCCAAAGTTACATAAAATGACAGTTTAAGATGCAAACTATCAAACGGTCAGAAAATTACAAAGATAACGTCCCTTGTTCAACAGTAACTCTGCATGCCTATACTGGATTGTCTCTCACAGGACTCCAGACTTAGTTTCACAGGCTAGACACCGCAGACCAATTATCTGGGCCTGTTATCACCTTCTGCCTTAGCTGGCATCTGTAAAATATAAATACTCAGCCATACAAGAACTGCAATCTACTATAAACGAGCTATGAAGAGGATTCAGTCTTAATGAACCTCACATTATCCCTCAAATAATCCCTGAATTGTGGAGTCCAACCATTGTATTAATTACTCCAAGAAAGTTGGCTATACGTTATTTCACACTTTACCTCTACCTGGGTGAAACCAAGATGTTTAGAGAAATGTTTGTACATTAATTCTGATACAAAGAAAATCAGAGAACCAACTCAACATCTAGGATGTTTTACTGTAAACTCCTTTTAATTCTTAGAGCAAGTAAGCTTTTAGGTTCACATTACTCAAGAATGAAACAAAAATTCTCACACAATTCAGTCTTAATTTATTTCATCGCATACCTACATATTTTATATTACCCAGAAAATATAGAAAAGCATATATAGTTTGGTGTAGAAAGACAAAGGAAACCTATGAAAGAAGAGAAAGAAGTCAATAGATGTGATGAAACCAGCCATAAATGGAGAATCACCCACTGGCAACAGCCAGATAGAGAGACTGACAACTTCACAGTCTCTGTCTCCAGAAAAAAAACTGCCTGATGAATCATAGAATCATAGAATTTTTAAGGCTGGAAATGACTTCTAAGATCATCCAGTCCAACCATTAACCCACCGCCACCAAGTCTACCCTTAGACCATGTCCTCAAGCACTGCATCTGCCCATCTTTTAAACACCTCAAGAGATGGGGACTCAACCACCTCCCTGGGCAGACCGTTGCAATGCTTGATGACTATTTCAGTAAAGAAGTTCTTCCTAATATCTAACCTACATTTTCCCTGGCGCAACTTGAGGCCATTACCTCGAGTTCTGTCGCCTGTTACTGGCGACCAACCCACACCTCACTGCAACTTCCTTTCAGGTAGTTGTAGAGAGCAATAAGGTCTCCCCTCAGTCTCCTCTTTTCCAAACTAAACAACCCCAGCTCCCTCAGCTGCTCCTCGTAGGGCCTGTTCTCCAGACCCTTCACCATCCTCATTGCCCTTCTCTGGACACGCTCCAGAACCTCAACATCCTTCTTGAAGTGAGGGGCCCAAAACTGAACACANACCCGGCATTTGGCCTTGCTGAACATCATATTGTTGGCCCCAGCCCAACAATCCAGCCTATACAGATCCCTCTGCAGGGCCTTCCTACCCTCCAGCAGATCAACACTTCCACCTAATTTGGTGTCATCTGCAAACTTACTGAGGGTGCATTCAATCCCTTCATCCATATCATCTATGAAGATGTTGAACAGAACTGGTCCCAACACTGAGCCCTGGGGAACACCACTGGTGACCGGTCGCCAGCTGGATGAGAAAAAAAATACTACTGAAACCTGCACCTTCACATACGACCACAAACAATGAGAAGCCAAGGAACATCATGAGCTATGACATCAGGAAACCACAGCAGGAGATACTTGACCAAATAATGCCTGTTTTCACTAGTATATCCGTACCATTCTACCTGTAGAATATTTCAACACCATGGCTTTACTAAGATCAGAAGTTATAAAAATTTGCTATGCTTGTTCGGTCCAGATATTGGTGCTGGGTTATTTCAAAGAGATATTAATACCTTTTGGCTTTTACAAAAATGCAAATTTCGCAGCAGTAACTGCTGAAACGAATCACAGGTTGGAAGAGACCTTCAAGATCATCGAGTCCAACCACAGCCTAACCCTGCCTAGTCCACCTCTAGTTCCCATATACTAATTATCATAAACTGAAGAATAATTTTGTACACTTTTCTCATTGGGCTAAGATGTCAGACAAATAGGTTTAGGTTTTTTAACCTATTTTAGGGAAAACTATTACTGTGATTCTTAACCTATCTCCAGAGCAGCCTAAAAAGATTGTTCCTTCTCATGTGCTTTCATGGCCACATATAAAACCAATATTAGGCTGATATAAAACGTAGAAAAAAGGATTAACAGAATGAAGTAGGTTAAAAACCTCAAAATATGATAGTGACATATTTAACTCCTGTCTTCTATGTTTTCATTCAGCTAATTAAGTGACATGCATGGCCATGAAAGCACAGCTTGTGATATTCTCCACCTTCTCTTTGCCACTTGAAAACCTGAAGCAGACACACCAGGGCAAGTTAGTAAATGGTTAATTTAACATGTAGCAGCACTATTAAGTCATGATCTCAAAAAAGGTTTTTCTCTTATTTCTTTTACCTGAATAATGGCTCTTGGCTCTGATTTCACAATTTTTTGTGTCATGAAAACACCAATGCAGAAGCAGCAGTATAGAATTGTGACACAGTTTTTTATACAGATATTAAATACTACACAGCATAGAACTCTACACTGCACTGCAGTAGTATTTCATTACTTCAGAATTAATTGTCCAACCATGAAGTGTAGATCCCAAACTAAGCTTTCATGACAAATAGAAAATAACAGTATCAATATTACAAGCCAACTAGTAACAAGCAGCTGTATATCTGCAAAGATTAAAGAATCTTTACCCTCTATGAGCATTTTCCTCAGTAGCAGTCAGAATCACAGGCTTTGAAGACAAATACAATGACTTCAGAGAGCTTAAAAAAGAGAGGAAGAAAGAGAAAGTCTGATGAATAAAGTAAAAAAAAATCCAGAAAAGGTAAGTTTCTCTCTAACCTCTCTCACAATAGAGTAGCAAATTGAATGTATTTATTTATCTCCAAGTACTTAAATTAATCTTGTACTTCTATACTTATCAGAAACTCATAAAAAGTCTGCATGGCTGTAGGCCAGCATCTCCTATTTCTCTTACCTAGGATAAGACAACTAAAACCACAAATAAGGAGGTCATCATCCTATTGTCTGCTCTAACAAAGAGTTGGTTGCTTTTAAGGATCTCAACATTTCTAAATTTAAATAGACAGGTCAGTACAAGAAATCCATTAGTGGCTTATGTTCACTTTTGCTAGACTTTACCGAAAGCAGAAAAAAATGTAAGTAGTAAGGTCAGACTCATTAGAATCTAGACCTACAAGGGAGTGTAAAGCAAGACTGTGTTGTACGTAGATAAAAATATTTTGCCTCTTGAAGTTACTATTGCTCTTTCTGAAACCTTTAAAAAAAACCCAAAACCAACTGAAGACTGAAATCTCTAGGGATTAATTTTTTTTTAAAGAATTTTAATTTCAGACTGCAGTCGAAAGATAATAACAAAGCTGACTATAAAGAACTACTCAACAGAGCCATTTTTGTTTGTTTATGTATGGCAATTTTCCTGGGAAAATATTTTTTCAGGACTACTTAATGTTTTCTGATACCAACAGTTTAAAAAAAACAAAAAAAATCTGAAGGCACTGACTTATATTTCAGCTGTATTTGTTAAAGTGCTTGCACTAGTTACCAGCATTAGTTATGTCAGTACTCCCACAGAACTAAATTGACTTGAACATGGTTAATATGTAAAGTCTCTCATTTATTTGAAATAGAAACTGCTGCATTGCTTTTGCCTCTGAATTTTTATGAGGCACAAATACCAAAAAAAGTAACAACACAGTACAATAGCATAGTTAACTCTCAGGCTGACAAGGGAATAAGAGACAAGAGACATTCTGGCTGACAAAATGACCAAATGAAGATCTACTGGTGTGAATTCAGTGCACAGGCCAACAAAGATTTAATGGAATGTAAGGTTAATGGAAGATTAACGTATAACAATATTCAGTCAGACACACGTTGTTTGTCACTGCAAGGCTGATCAATGATTTTCAAAACAAACACATTCTGTACCTGCCATGTGTTTAATCAACATCTCAAGAAGTTCAAATATGAAAGGTAACTGCATGTGAACCTGAAAGAGGATGAGTTTCCATACATGTTTATTTTAAACTTTTTTTTTCATAGTTTCTGTTCAACTAAGGGAATATGAAGATTAGCTGTTAAATCTAGTCATACAAAAAATTTTAGGAGATAATTTAAGCACTAATAACATGATTTCCTGATTGAATAATGTATTTTCTCATTGTTCCTTTTGACAACATAACAACACACTATTTAGGGGGCTAAAGCTTCTTCTGTACAACCTCCTCAGTTGTGCTGGCACCACGTTTATGTGCATGCATTTCCTAGCTCAATGGATACATGAAAAGCAAGTCAAGGAGGGCACTTGCACTGTTTCATAAATCATTATTTGGAAAACCAATATTAAAAGAAATGCACACTAAGAGGGTAGGGAATGGATCAACTATTATTATAAAACTGTAAGACTTCCTGGAAAGAGGAATAAATAGTCCTAAGATGTTTATAATGAACTGTTTTCTTCTCCAGGCTACTTTCCATTAAATGAAGTTGCTTACAATCCAAAACACACCCCACAATTGCCTTTGACTAGTAAATACTAATATTGATATGATTGGCTGTTGACAAAGTCATCTGGCCTGTGCTGACTTTTTTTCTACATTTAAGACTGAATAGACCATAAGGAACAATGAAAGGCAGGAGGAACTAGGTGGGGAATAAGATAACACTTTTGGTAATAAATTCAGTATCACTACCATTTTGAGACTACAATATAAGCTTAAAAAATGTTAACATTTTACAGCATTTTGACATTTTGTTGCCATGATGTCACCTTCTTCTTGCATGTTCTGACAAATTCAATCCTTTGCAGCATATACATGGGTTTGCAATGCAACTGTAGTGCAGTTAGTCTGCACATTCTAATTTAAATTATTTAGGCTCTAAGATCACTACTCTTTCAGGCCTGGAGCAACTTCAATTTGAAGATGAGTACTGCTTTTTTTTTCCCCCTTCCTTTTTCCTCAGTTGTGCTTACAATGAGCACAGGCAAAATTAATATCAGGTGAGAAAGCCCATTCATTGAGATTGAGCATAAGATGTTACGCATTTGTAGCAAAGATTTTAACAATTTGTGTGTTAGTTATTTCTGAAAACTTGTTTTAAAAGAAAAAAAGCTTGTGATGAACCTGATGTTATGGTCCGCCCTGAGACTCTTTACTACAGCAGACTTTTCAGCAGACTTAATCAAAAGAAACTAGAGCCCAGTTGCTGGATTACATTCAGGCATACACGGGGACTGCGGCTCTTTTGGGTAAAAAAGAAACCAACAAAACAACCAACAACAAAAAACCCAACAAAAAAAAAACCTGTTTCTTGAACATGCATAGAATCAAGAGCTACATGTAGTGTGAGGTAATCATTTGTACATAAGGAATACAAAAATATAAATATGACAGTACTACACACAAGGCATTTGACTGGGAGTACAGAATGTGTTTAAGTGGTGGCATCTTAAGTTTTAGCTATGTGAATATTTTTGCATGTGATCATTCCGTGTCTGCGAGTACATTAACCTGCTTTCTCAGAGATACAACTTTAAACTTCTCAGGACAGGCTTGATTTGTGAACTGTGAGATAGCAGGATGACCATGAGCCAGCAGTGTGCCCTCGTGGCCAAGAAGGCCAATGGCATCCTGGGGTGTATTAGAAGGGGGATGGCCAGTAGGTCAAGAGAAGTCCTCCTCCCTCTCTGCTCTGCCCTGGTGAGACCTCACCTGGAGTATTGTGTCCAGTTCTGGGCCCCTCAGTTCCAGAAGGACATACAACTCCTTGAGAGAGTCCAGTGCAGGGCCACCAAGATGATGGAGTGGAACATCTCCCCTATGAGGAAAGGCTGAGGGAGCTGTGTCTCCTTAGCTCAGAGAAGGGGAGACGGAGGGGTGGCCTCATTAATGTTTATAAATATATAAAGGGTGAGTGAGTGTCAAGAGGATGGATCCAGGCTCTTCTCAGTGATGGCCAGTGATAGAACAAGGGGAAATGGTTCCAAACTGGAACATAGAAAGTTCCTTCTTAATATGAGGAGGAACTTTTTCACTGTGAGGGTGATGGAGCACTGGAACAGGCTGTCCAGAGAGGTTGTGGAGTTTCCTTCTTTGGAGACATTCAAGACCAATCTGGATATGTTCCTATGTGATCTACTCTAGATGATCCTGCTTGGGCAGGGGGGTTGGACTGAGTGATCTTTCGAGGTCTCTTCCAGCTCCTAATATTCTGTGTGATTCTGTGTGTGTGTTTGATGCAATTTTTATAAAATTAATTAAGATACACAACTGGAAACATGACTTAAATTGATATGTTGAAAATATCCTTTCATAGTTTTTTAAAATGTTCCATTATATTCAATTATGTGGACAACACATGCATGTTATTAGAAACAGCATTGGTATAAGCCGTTTATGGCAAGGTATTAAAAACGTGTTACTATTTCAAACCCGAATGTTAATGGCAGCTGCCTGATAGATACCCTATGTAGCTATTTTTACTCTCAAATTGGACTCTTCAGCATCCTATTATTTGCAAACTAACAGCCACAGTCATCAATTATTTTTTTTTTCAGTGCAGCTCTTTTACACATTTTACTCAGCTATGCATGGATATGTAAACTCACAATGATATCCCACTAACACGCATAAAAGTTTTCTAAAGCAATCAGTGATATACGTCTGTTTCCAAGCTTGTAGGTTATTGGATTGAGAACAAATAATTGAAATCTCCTCTTAAGCCTTTTGTGCAGCTGTGCAAGGTCTATGATCATAGTCTATTCATTAATTGTACTCCAGAGAATAAAATTATTTTCTCTTTCTGCTTGTTGCCACACAGCAAAAATCTGAACAGAGCAAAAAAAGCAGCCACTCAGTCAGCATAGGGGCACAACAGAATCAGAGAGGCAGTGTACCCTCAAGTTGTTATTTACAGGACAACCCCGAAAGATTATGTGCAACATACCCTTAGATTTTCTTCAGGTTGCTGTGAGCTGCTGAATTACTGCAAAGAGGCTGGAAAATTATGTTAGAGAAGTCCTCTCAGGTAAAGTGAGACACTGAAGACAGATGAAAAAGAATATTAAAAATATACATTAAAACCTGCTAAAGCTAAGCATATGAGCCATCTTAATTGAGGATTGCTTTGGTCTCAGTGAGGTGCAGTACAGTTATCTTGTATTGTTTGATTTCTTGTCACATGTCTGTGAAGCTTTATGGTCCTGGTATTCACAGGTCTAGGAACAGAGATGCCTTCACCTTTGAGATTCACTGTAATCTAACCACACTCCATAAACTCCTCTCTGGTAAGTTACATCTGAAATCCCATTTGAGTTCCCAAATTCTATGTTCCAACTGCATAGTCACTTTGGCAAGGCAGATGAGAAATACCTTGTGAAATAAGATTTTTCTGTTATTTTGCCTTCAACAGCTTTCGTTTCATGTTGCAAAAGAAGATTAGTATGGCCAAGGACTAAAAACACAACTAATGCCTTCTTCTGCATTCTTATAAAATATTGATTTTCACTTTTTCTACTGGACAACTGGTAATAATCTCCTGTGACAATGGAATAAACGAGGAAATAAAAATAATTTAAATCTAGGTTTGTCATTTACATAGTTAAACCATCTCACAAAACTCAATGCACTTTTACATGTGTGTGTCTCATGCATGCCATTTTTTTTCCTTTCCCCATTTTTCTGCCTCGCTGTGTTCTTTAATGAATCCTCCTAAGAAATGACTGTTACATCATGGAAAAACAGGCAATGGCTTTTTTCCACTCTTGAGTATAGTCAAGAACAAAATCCAATCCATACTGCATTGAATAACCACTTTTCCAGGCAGTGAACTCCACATAGGTATCATGTCATAACTCTTAAAAAATAGTAACAGCCAAATTAGTCTGTATTAGAAACACTGAGAAGATTCCCTTTTTTCATCACTGCCTCTACATCTAGCAGATGATAGAGGAAGAGATATTAGTTAACCTTGAGAACAGTGGATTTAATTGTTGACATATTTTCAGTCAAGCCTTTGAAATTACTTTTTCTCCTTTTGTGTGAACAGAATTCCAAGCTAGAAGCTGAAGCACTGCAATTGCACAGATAGCATATTTGTCTCCCTGTAACAGGAATAATTAGTCTTATTCATGCAATTATGGAAACAGAAATACATTCTCAAAGCTTGATATATGCTTCCTATTTATTACCGATTCACTAGAAACAGAAATCTCTCCTTATTCATGCGTATTTCTACCTGGATTTTTCCTCAGAAGATTCCATTTAAAACACTGTTTGTTCTAGATTATAACATTAAAAAATGCCAAATGCCTGGTCACTAAAAAAAACTCAGTCTGTCCTATATGCTGTGTTAACTGTGCTTCCTTTAGATTCAAATGACTTGACATACAAAACCTCTGATGGTAAACAGATCATTTAAAAATCAGCAGGATCAGCATCACCTACAGCTTTCAGAAAAACAGGCCAAAATTAAGTGTATGAGTGTGTAAACTCTACAGATTGCCTGTAAACTAGATACCAGAAGCCAAACATATTTCAAAACAGCAGTAAATCCATATTTATCTTTGCACCGTTTTATCACAGGTTTTCCCATCTATGAAAACCAACAGAACAGAAATCTTACTAATTGGTATCCTGGTATTTTTCCCCACCTCAGTTCCAGAATTTCTAGCATTCAGGATAAATTTGCCATCAATCATTTATTTAATTTTATAATTATTTTACATTAACATTTAACAGATATCATCACTGTGAACTGTAAAGTTAAAATCAACAACTAGATAGTCATCCTTGAAGAAGATGCTTGAAAATCATGACAGACTAGCTTGAAATTCTTGAGGTGATGGAACAAACCAAAGGTTATCAGCAAGTTAAGATTAGGGTGGAGGAAACATATTTCTAGTGTAGATAAGACGTAGGCAAACCAGTAATTCTGTTTGCTGAAATGTCTGCATTTTTGTATCTGCAGGCTGAAAGATCACTTTCTTGCTAGCCTTGCAATAACGAGCAAAAGAATTCAACCTATACGTTCAAATGCGAGAGCCCTTTTTCACACTTTTTAAACCTAGATCTCCTAATTTTTTCTGGTCTTCAGCATTTAATGGGATGAGTTATTTCACAAGCACAATTCTCCACCTTATATTTAAATGCATAATAAAGTCATAACATGCACAGGCAAGATAAATCCACGTGTTTCTCTCTCTGAGACGTGTGGTAAGATTTCAGCAATTTTCTGTATTTTGCATGCAAATTCTATATTTTGTGCCATAAAGTTTTATAACCTCAGATGGGTTTTTGCAACATTTTTTCAAAGGTACTTATTAGTGTGCAAGTTGAAATTTAAAATAGAGTTAAAAGAACATAAACCTAATAATTGCCACATTTACATAGTGCTGCCAAACATGAATAGTGATAATTGTGGTATTAATATCAGTAATTCTTCTTGGAAGCATTTAAACTTGTCATTGCTATCATTACTGACTGTGTTTGTATCAGCTGCTGCAATAGTTTTTCTAATGCCATAAATGTCTTCAGTTAATTACAAACAAACTGATATACTTAATTAATGGGTCCTACTAATAATATATCTCCTCAGATATGTGTGAACGCTATCCAGTTACTAGCAGTGATCCAGCTCAATTAATGATGCCAAACGCTCTAACCGTGTTAATACCAAAAGGTATTCTCTAGTATTCCTAGAGAAGAAAATTAGATGTCTTCAGTACAGAAACAAAGCAAGAGTGCACTGAGATGAGGGCAAAACAATGCTGTCATGTTAAATAATTCTGAATTTACATAGTGCAACAGAGAAAAATGTTGCCTAGTTCGGAACTTCTCATAAACTAAGCAAAATATATACTGACTGAAATGAAGCGTCATGTCATTCGTTGGCTCAATCAGAAATTAGCAGTTACAGCTTTGTTCCTCTGTGGAACATAGAAACAGGGAAAATTTGGCATACTAAATTCATTATTATGTTTAGCAGAGCTCTGTTTATCAGAACCAATGAACAATCTGTTTTCTGAAGCTATCTGGACATTTATATTTTCTTTCTATACAAGTTACATCTTAAGGACACACAGACGGCTCTGTGGGCAACAGAGATATCACAGGGCCTCATTCTTTGGTGTGGTTTGGTATCAGGGCCTTGCTATTAGGCAATGGCAATATCCAAGGGAGATCCCTGATTTTCATGCACACCAGTGAAGAGAGTATGGCATCATCTAGGTCATTAAACTAGGTCACTAAAGCTACCTGGATGAAGCAGATAACTTAAAAGTAGCTACGACAAAAGATTTGGGTGCAATAAATCACACTCTTCAGGATGCTATGAGTTGGATAGTTTTGATGATATTTCCCTTTTTATTTATTGGTTCAGTAGCTAGAGACCTTACAGACAAAGAGGAAATCTGGTCTCGGTGTCTAACTCTGCCAGAGGGGTATTTAAAATCACTCTATTTCTCCATTAAAGGGATTAAATGACTATTGGCCCATTCAAAGGGGAAAAAAGTATAGAGATGCTCTCATCGTTCTTGCTGGAATTATTTCTGTTCAAAGCAATCATTTTTTATTATAAATTCTATATATTTCCAAGCATAACTTCTACACACTGCATAAACAAAAATAAAACAAATCTGGACCTTATTTTCCTGTCTTCTAAGCACAGGTATCAGCACAATTAGTGCAATAACCTTTTTCCGATGCCCCATCTTGACTTTCAGGATTAGCAATGCCTATCAGTGAGCACCACACCTCCACTAGTAATACTCGATATATAAGCAACAGATTTATTCAGCATCCTCCAAAAGTCACACTGCAATTTTTCTCTTTATGTTGGTCCACACAATTCCAAAAGGCTTCACTCAAACCTTACATTTTTAAGGGTATAAAAGTCTCGTGTTCCAACAGCCTATCTAGTCTCTTATGTTGTCTCTGAAAGACAGCAGATTTTTATTTTATTACATTTTATGCACTACCTGATTTTTTACACTTCTGTATTTAAATAATATCAACTTATTTTTTTGTTAAACTCAAGTCAATTCATTACTGCAATAAGTAATGAACAGAAAATATAAATTGTCACAGTTTTGTAACAAAAATCATCAATTTCATGAATTTCTTTCCTCAGAAACTTTAAAAATTGCCTACATTAAAACCCTGCAAGATTAAAAAATCTCTTTTTCTCATTTTCTTTCAGTCACTGATGTGTTCTTGTGACCTTTGTGCTTATATAGCACAATTGTTTATAATAAAGAGCCTTGGGTTATCTACATTATCATTTAATCTTATACAGGTCTGCTAAATATCTAGCAAATATCTGAGCACAATAAAAATTAACACTTGAAGGAGAACAATAAATGACTGAGTTAGCAAAGTAAAATTACCCTTTCATCAGTGCAGCCAATTTGTAATGATACCTGACTATTACAGTGCAGCATAGACTAAGTACTTGGATAGATGAAAATTAGTTTGCTTGGTACCACAGTTCTATTATTTCCTTTCCTTCATGAGGGGTGGAAGAGAGATAGAATGAAGGAGGAGGAGGGGTGAGAAAGACAAGACGAAAATCCAGTTTTATTTTGAAAACACAAATCAAAACCTTTTAGAATAATCCACCCTTGAAACTGAGATGTTTTGGTATTTGCCTCAAGTTTCACTGACACAGAAAGGCCTGCTGGTAACAGAGCATATCTGAATGAGTCCCTGATGCTAAAGAACACACCAAGCTACAGAAGATAATTGGATATTAAGAATGGTAACTGAGGGCAGCCCTTGGCCCTCTGAATACACAGGCAAACTATGTCATCACTGACCTTTGAAGTTATGTTGCAGATACTAGAAAAACTTTTAAGCATTATCAGAAATTAACATGTTTTAATGCTGAACAACCTAAACATTCTGATTCTACTAGATCTGCTTAGCAAATCTTGGTTATTACCTAGTGTACAAGCACTGCTTGCAACTTAGATTGGCCTTTTCATTGTAGAAGGCAAGGACTTTATGTCCAAGTCCTCGCCATGACAAAAAGTCATAAAATCTTTCCTCATCCATGCATTTACTCTAGCAGGCCTTCGGCCAGTACCATTTCAGACAACTAAGGGGATTTATTTGCCTCTGCTTGTAACTTACTAAGAAAAGCCTAGTATTTCCAAATAGTTCTGAAGATTGGCCTTCTTGAAGGGCTAGCTGTGTGTTGACATATATAAATCTAGTAATAAATTAGCAGTAGTAATTTGCAGAGGGCAAAATAAAATCTAGTTACTCTTTGTCTTGAAGGCACCCCTTGGAAAAATGGAACAGTGTGCAAAAGAAAGTACACTGAAACCATTCTTACAGTCTCCATTCTGGCACCAAACTCAGATCAAGCTAAATCAACCATACTCTCCTCCTACTAGCACGTGTGTTAAATTAGTCTCCTTTAGCAAATGGGAGTCCCAGAAATAAACTGTTTACAGCTGCTTTGCATAGGACATCCTACTGAATAGACCCTGTACTGACAAGATCTGATACAAAGTCAAAACTGTTTTATACCGTTAAACTTCTCTGCTATTTTCTGTCTTGAGAGAGCTGAATGTATGACCTGGCAGGTATTTTCCACATTCAATATTTCTATTTATCTTCTCACTGGATACAGAAGTATCAAAATGAAACTGATAAGGGCTAGGTCACCTTGAATATTTCTGTCACTGCAGAGAGGTGTTCTATAAAATCGCTGGATCTAAGTTTCAGTGACGAAGGTAATGTATTTAGAGACTTAAGACCCAGCGGGTTCTGATATGTAGCAGCCCATCCAATTTTTTAACTTGGTTAAAAAGCATATGGCATTTTTGCCACTTAGCACTGGTACAACAATTTCACCCTGTCTCAGCATTCTTAAAATAGTCAAGTTCATTATCAGGCTCAGAGATTTTCTGTCAAAGGTGGACGTGACCCTCACACATTCATCCTTATTCTTACCTGTTTTCAGCTCAGAAAATGTCAGGATTTTAGGCAGAAGGGGCTCTGACAACCTTTCTTTGTCTTCCACTATTTATTATCAAGCTAGTAGTTCTCATAGACAGATACCTACACTTCAAGTTATGAATGCTCAGGTCTAGAGAGTCTACAGTTACAGTCTCACTGCACCAATTGATTTCGCTGCTTGTTACAGATCAGATACTGCTGCTGTTGTTTATTAATGAAGTCCACGTGTATAATAGCTGCTTCCCTGCCTTTTTTAATTACAAGCCTGACCTAGAACACCTCTTACTTTTGTACAAGGAGTACTGAAAAGAGAAAGAATTTGCCACAGCATACCCATAAATAACGTTTTCTTTTACTACCATATTTGAATCTCTAGGTCTAGTTGTGTCAAACAGGCATATAATATGAAGCCTGGCTTTATTTTGAAACATTGTTCTTCTATCTCCTTTTACTTTGCACCAATTCCACATTGATCTTGCATGACCTACTGCACAGCAAGATCTGCTCTGCTTCTCATGAACTGTGCTTTTCTGTGTCATCTCATGGGATTCACTGGAACCACAAGAACTGCTACATCAATAGAATTACTAATAAATAAGGAAGGTTTATATCAAATGAAACACAGATAATCTCAGTAAAGCTGCAGAGATACAAGAAAAGTATGACCTTAATTAGAAGGTCCTGTGTTTTTTTCACTTAAATACAGAGAGTAAATTGAGTTGAACGAGAATCCCCCACAATTTATGAATAGCTAGGTCTCTTTACTTCCTGCCAGCAGCAACTACACAACATTTGACTTTTTTTTAGGGGGAAAAAAAAAGGCAACTTTAAGATACAGCACTGAATCTTTAACAAAGTATCTTCATTAAAAGATACATATAAACATTTCACCATGTAATAACCTGTTTTATCTACATGAAAAGTAACATGCTTACTGCAGCAGAACTGCAGCAGTGTGCAGCAGCACACATTTGTTAAGACACCGATTTATCCTTATGCAATCATATTTTATCCTCACTCATCTTTTCTGCTCAACAATGCAAGAAACATGCTGGTAAGAATAAATCACCAGGTTGACCACAGCAAATAATTCAAGAAAACAGTGACCTTCCTATAACTTTTTTATATATGTACCGAGGGGAAAACTCTTCCTGACATGAAGAACTGGACAGCAAGTAAGGTGCTTGACATAAGGTGTAGATTTAAACAAGAAAAAAGATTCAGTTCACTATCTATATGCAATTTCAAATGTAGGGATTCAAGAGTGCCATCAGATCTGGTTTGAGTCCTGTATATCATGTGGTGACTCTACTCAGTTACACTGCATTGCACAGTATTAGAAACTTCATCAATTCAACTATTCAATCAATTATTCAAGGTGTCATCAAATATGTCACAATGTCATATCCCTATACATACTGTGATTGAGGCCAGAAGTTCTGCATCCTGCAGAATGCAAGAAGTTCTGCATCCTGCAGAACTTCTTGCATAGGGTCAGTCAATAATATAACCTGTTTTCTGAGATGTGTTTTGGGTCATTATGAAATTCTACACTTATAATAATAATTTATGGCTGCATGTACTTACTACTACAGAAAAACATTATCACAGATCACAATAATTACAAGCCTGCACAGAACAGTTCAAATAAAATTAAGGCAACACAAAATGTTACTGTTTTTCAATTAGCAACCAGGGTGCAGATTGTACAACTGAAAATCTTCCAGAAATGGTATCTGGGCCATACAGTTGCCATCTGCGTAGCAGTATTCAAAAGCAGTTAAGTGGACACATATTTATATTTTTTTCACCAGGGTAAACAAGGACAAGCACTGCAAATTGCATCTTTAGAAAGTTGTATTTGGGGCTGCAGCACTACAGTGACAGCAGTTTTCTTTTTCCTAAGTCTAGAAGTAGTGCCCTGCAAAGACCAACTACATTCTGTTCATATATGTACAATATAAGTGATTTAGAATGCAAATTAAAATGTTTAAGACAATATAATGGTTGTTAGCTCCTTAGGCAACACAAAGACTGAACTGTTACTCAACCATCGGCGGTGTGAAAAATTGAGACACTGGATTTTAACTCCACTAGGTCACCTGGTCTAAGATATTTCAAGAAGGTCTACCATTTTATGATCACTGACAGTTCTCCCTCAAAAACTTAAATACCAGAGGCTACCAAATTTATATCAATCCAAACCTTAATCTATATTTTAAATCAACCATGAAGTTATGCATAACAGAAATAATGTGCATCAGAATCTTGCACTGTCATGAAATGAACCTTTAGAGTCAAGTAGTTTTCTCAGCTATTTTCTATCTCCTCACTACAGAAAGAATTTACTTCAAGTGATGTTAAACATCAAGTAATGACCAAGAGTATTTTAATTTTTAAGTCTGCTGACACTGGGGTTCAAACCAAAGATTAAATAGAAAGATTTCTCTAACATATTCATCACAGAGACTAACTGCTGATAGCTTTAAGCATATGTTTTTATTAAATAAAATTATTTAATTAGCTGTAATAATTAAAAAGACTGAATACTAATTTAGGATCTACGTTCTCCTGCTTTTGGACCCAAACCTTCATTATTATGTAAACCTAATCTAAAAGTATCATAATGAACATTAACTCTGTTGGCAAAGAGACATTAAAAACAGTCAATCAGTACCTCCACACAATAGGAAAACAAGAATACATGTGATGAAAGGTGGTGGCACACACAGTCCATAATACTTAAATCATGTTTGATAAAGTAATACCATAAAACTAACATTTTTCTTTTCACTGATAATCTACCTGAAATACTAATGTACCAAGAATAAAGATTACAGGTTTTCTACTAAATGTGTACTGAAATGCTTTATCTTATTACACAGGTTCTGAGAACCTGGCCACAACTTAACCGATGATTAGCCTTACATGCTTTTTCAATTTTACAAACAACTGCATCCATGTGACAACAGGCATTTTGTGCTGCAAAGATTTGTTCAGGGGATGGGTAATTCGTGAAATATCAACTCAAAACTCTTTCCGATGTTAAAAGGTGGCAGTATCTTTATCAACACTTTGATAAATCTGTCTCCATCCAACTAAACCTGTGTACAGAACAAACAGCTACCAGTCGAATCAACTGCCAGGAAATCATCACAAACGCTTTTAATGGCAGATGTTTATATTTTATTACCCCACAAGTGTTTGAGCTTTCATTTTAAATATTGGGTTATACAAGATGTCCAACAGTACTTAACTCAAAGGCTATTTTAGGGAAAGTTTTCCATCCAGTAATAATTTATGACTCTCCGTTTATGATTTAGTTCCTCCTAGAATTCATTAGACTCAGAGTAATTTCTCAATAATTTGTTTTTCTGTTGAACGGAAGAAATGACTCTGATGAAATATAAAGTTCTCAGGTAACCTATCAGAATGGGCTGTTCCAGTTACGGTATATATTATGTGTTCCTGGTCTGATGAGAGTTTAAGTACTACATAATTTACCCTTTCTCTTTTATTGTATATAGGAGCAAATTTGGGCTTTACCTCTTAGTGATCAGGATATGCAAAAATGATGGAGGAGTTTTTGGTGACTGCAGTTTTCCAAGGGACCTTCTGAGCAATGTCATGTTTCTTAAGTTGTTATAGAGGTGTCCAAGACCTTCATCAGACTGAAGGCTAGGGAGCAGTTGTGTACCACTTGAGAGTATGGAATAGGCCCTCAAATCTTTCTATTTCCCCTGCACCTTCTTTCCGTGGCCAGATAAAAAATCCTTTAGCATATTTTTGGCTAAATGCTTATACTCCTGAGCAAAGACAATGGAGTAAGAAGTAATCTTTTCATATGGCCCTCAGGAAGTCCGGATAAGCAAAGTTAATCCTTTTTCTCACCTATTCTTGTCTCCCTGTTCATCAGCCTGCTATTAAGAATGTTTAAAACTCTGCTGTCCCTTTCTAGTTGTTGCCTTGTTAAAAAATAAACCATTTACAGAACCTCTTCATCAAGGAAACCCTCTTCTTCCTTCACCTATTTCAATAGCTGTGGATAGGAAATCATGAACAATATTCCTGCATTTTATTTTACCAACATGGAATAAAAACCATGTTAATCCCATAAATTTTCACTGGAAAATTGGTGAAATAAGGGACAATTTACTAGAAGAATGATAAAAAAATAACAAAAGGTGAAACTTAGAAATTGTATAGTCTCAATAAAAATGCAGTTGAAAGAACTCAGATTAAATACATGCCTTAAAATCTTTATCAAATATAAAAATAGTTACAACGTGAGTAACAACCAGAAGAAACCATTTCCAACAAATGTAAAGTGATCTGTTGAAAGATGGACCATACTTGGATTGTATAGCTTTTGCAAACAAAAAATATGCAATCATTCACTTATCTTTAGTCCACCTTTTGTCTCATGACACACTTACTTCACAGATTTCTGGCATCTTGGCTGTGTCTGGAGCTCAGAGTCCAGGAATAAGAGACAAGTCACTCCTCAGTGTAGTCTGCATCCCAGGCTACAGTCTTTTTTGGTGTCACTTCACCATCATCAGGTCCTACAGAGGAGAGATGACTTGTGACAGTCTCAGGTGACACAGTGTGCATGTGCTGCTTCACACAAGACAACTGAATAGCTGATGTCCATCTTCAACACGGGAAAACTGTTTTTGTCATCAAAAACATGGTAAAGGACAGCATACCAAATGACAGATTCCAGTCACATCTCACAAGTGTTTCTGAGGAAGGAAGGCTCTCAAAGAAAGTCTTTTATTTAACTATTGTACTGGTGGCTCAAGGGGATGAGGTAAGATTCAATCTATGTCTGCCTTAAAACTGCCTCCCTCAGGTCTATTTCTTGTATAGATAACTTGCAGTTTACAGCCACAGCACTTCCCACAAAACAGTAATACCTCCAGTGCCTGAACAATGATATAAGAAGGTCAAGAAATGTATAGGCATGTATACAGTAACTTAATAACCTTTAAAACACAATTTCCTGTTAATAGATGAAGGTAGTTTTGTGGATAAATTCAAGATGCTCTACCTTAAGTACGATTAAACAGGTTTCCACCCTTACAAACTGTTTCACTTATGTAAAATACTGTAACATACAGACAGTGGCACCAGGCTATGATGGGAAAGAAGAAAGTACAGCTATACCATGGACAATTGTGTAAAATAACACGAGCCAGAAATTCAGAAACCCTCCAGCAAGCACATGAAAAGGCTCTTTTGGAGACAGATGCAAATAAAATGAAATCAAGATATGTATTAACACAAATTCATGGTGCAGTGCTGAATGATGGACAGTACTCACTGGCAAGCATTTGGGGAAAAAAAATCATGGCAAGTACCACACCTACTTATTTATGGAATCTCTCTCCAAAGGACTATTGCCTATGACCAGCTGAGGTTTTTTGTTCCATCACCAATCACCTAGAAATTTCAAAACTTTTAATGAATGACAGTTTGAAAAATTTTGCCGTGGAAACACTAAATAGCTTTATTTCAATCTTTTCAATGAAAATGAAACTTTCAGCAAGAGATCCACTTTCAGTCCAGTTAACTGTTAAACTGAATTTCTAGATGCGATGTGTCACAAGTGGATATATGTACTTAGAAAACCTATTGTGTCCTCTTCCCTACATAGGCCAGGCTCCATGGATAGCTTGCTTATTTTATGATTAAAACATGCTATGACAGACTGCAGAAAGTAAGGACAAAGGGAAATTCACAAAGGATCCTCATGACAGTTCAGGTTTGAGGGATGTAAACTTGAATTTCCCTAACAGGGAAAATCGGAGTCATCTACTATTTAGTAGATTTGAAGTGAAATATCTCAGGGCATTTTGACAAAAATGCAGTATTCAGATTTGCCAGCAGGAAAAAAAAAAATTGTTGGCTTTGTTAAAATTCCAGTTTTCACACAGAACATTCTGACTGTGAGTCAGTTAACTCAGTGAGAGTACTCACTGGCATTCTGTCACCTTTAAGCAGTATGCTTCCTTCTCCTCTCTAGTTATTTTAGTTCCTCACAAGTGGGGTTCATTTCGCTGGACACAGAGTGCTGTCTGAATAGGGACACCCACAATCCTATCTTATCTTCTCCCAAGTGGCAGAAGATGAGCCTCAGGGAAAAAAAAAAAAATGTAGAAACATTCTGTAAAGGACTGTCCCTTCCATTAAGAGTTTGCCACATCAACAAATGTGTTGCTATCTTCCTTTGCAAATGGGATTATCAGAGAGATAGCATATTGGAGTTGCCTTTTCCATACAGGAAATCTTTAGCAGTTGGAAAAGGCAGCCTGAACACCTTCATTTTATTTCTCTGCTGACAAAGAAGTTTGGAATCACAGTCAAGAAACAAACAAAAGAGTGGAAAACTTCTAGCACTGAGTAGTTTTCTCCTTACTTCAGTTAATCAGAATTTAGCAAAATAGGTGTATGCATTTGTTGCCACCTACTCACTGTCATTTTAATACCCTCCTCAAAGAGACTGTTCTCCCATCAAATCAATTAGTTCCTTTCCTATACTGTACAGTCAACAAACTTCCCTTTACTTACTACCAAAGATTTCAACTCTGATCACAAGAAATTAAATATTAGCATTTATTGCATCATCCAGTTGCAATAAATAATTCCCACAGAGCAGGATAATTAAGAACTATCTTTCATTGCACAAGATTTCTGTGTGATAAGCATGGCAAGAAGAAAGAAAATATTTGAGAAGTATGGTCATTGTTTGGAGTTCTTTTTTTTTTTCAAAATACTTTTTTGTTTAACCAACAAAGTTTCTTCTGGAGTATGGCAAAAAAAATATTTTGTCTCTTCATCATCTTTCACATGTGTACTGTTCTTTTTACAAAACCCTGTTTTCTTGTGCATAATTTTAAAATATGACATATTTATAAAGAAATGCATACAACAAAAGTTTCTATAGTATGGGAAGTATTTAAAGTGTAATTAGTTTTAAAGAGTACAGACGCAGGCAAATATAGACTGTTTCTGCAAAATCTCATTGTACTTACACATAAATGCTGAGAACTGCCTGACATGACAAATGTACAAATGTTGAATTAGTCCCCCTCATCATCACTGTGTGCATCATCTGACACAAAGATAAGCCAAATGACTCTGATGAAACTAAGAGAATGAACAAAAGAAGGCTTCAGGAAGAACAGCTTGCAAAATAGGGGTGTGCTCATCAGAACACAAAAAAACCCCTCCTGGATAAGCAGGCAAAAATAAAAGGTAAAATCTCCAGAACAAACACAAAACAAGTCTATAGCTGTGTTTTCCTCAAAAGTCTCTGGGATCCGCCCTTTATAAAAAGGTCGTCAAGAAATGTAGATTTTGACGCCAAATCAAAATAGAGCTCAAATAGAGCATTGTGGCCTTTCCCAATGATATTCCGGAGCCTTTTACAATATCACAGCTTACTGAAGCAACAGGTCATATACCACTGCTTGAATCAACCCTCAAACAAAAAAAAAGAGCTAACACTAGAAATAAAGTTCTTTGTTCTGACAGAGAATCCTAACATACATTTGATGGCTGAATTACCTGAATATCTAAAAAACTTTTATCACTTGTGAATGCCACAACTCAGACACATGAAACACAAACTCTGAGCTTAACGAATTAGAGTTACTTAGTTACAACATATGAAACCAAGTGAAACATTATTGCTTTTATCATATCTTCATCTAGTCCCACTGCATCTGCATCCAGTCACCAATGCCTCTATGGACTTCCTTCTTACAATATTTGTGAGCATGTTCCACTGCAGTTGAAGTATGAGAGGAACACGATTGTGCTGTCCCATGAATATGTCCTCTATGATTTCCAAAAGCTGTGTATATCCTTTAAATAATAAAGGACACATGTACTGCTGGTCTGTCAGCAATGTATTCCCATTAATATGCTCTAGTGATTTAATTGTAACAACAAAATACAGAGAGGAGCTGGAGATAAATTCCCATTTCTTAACTTACTACCTTGTCCTGCAATGCTTCCTTCCACATGCAATCAAATAACCTAAATATTTAACTAAACAAGCAGAGCAATGATTTGGAGTGTGCTGGCATCAGTGATCTTAATAGCATGAGCCACAGCTCATGACTTTTTTTCCCTTGAACACTCTTGTTCAATAAAATGAAACTGAACAAGGGGCTCAGAAGTTTACTTTCTCTTTGTTTTCAACTAGAAAACCACCAGCTTAATAAAATATCAATACTAGGTTATCCGCTTGACAAGCACACCAGAAAGAGACGATGTGGTTCAAGTCCTGAAAATGCCTGAACTTGCAGAGCACATGCTTCATTCCACTTTGGAGTCAGTTATCATCGACCCTGCTGCATTCAACACCTATTACTCCACTGTTGGCTGACTGTGAATGTCATCTGAGTATGTGCTACATCACGAAACTGAGTGTACTGGGTCTGGTTGGGCTGGCTGCACTGTGGTCCAGTACTTGCCCAGCATCACAGCCTCCCCTTTTTCCCACCCCGCCATCCTCAGTGAGTAGACTGGAGGGATTGGAGTACTAAGGAACGTACTACAGAAGACCAAAGGTACCTGCAGGAGATCAATGGCAAGCATGAGAAAAGGGAACAATAGTTAATCACACTGTTAGCTCGGTTAATCAAATTAAAAATGTGTTCCATGCATCTTTTAATTTAGTTCACTTTATTTTTCCTTGGAAAACTGATTAAAAACATCACATGCAAAAAGCACTCAAAAAAGCTCTTAGGTATAAAGCTACATCTTTGAATCTAAAACTCAAATTCAAACATACCTCTGGGGAAAAATATCACAGATCCATATCTCCTTCTGAAACAACAAACTAAAGACTTGCGCTACACCTTTCTGTGAATGGTTTGTTGTGAAGTCACAGAAAATGGACATTTCCCTGCTGAAGCTGACCAGCTATTCCCTTCCCCACAGAAATTCTTTATTGGGTTTTCATGCTAGTGAAGCCTGAATGCTGCCAAGCTGTGAATTGCTTTACAGATAGCAGGTATGTCTCACAGCTGGATGATTTCACAGTTCACAGAAGCACTCAACTAGGTAACAGATCTCAGTTGCGCTCCATGCTGTCAGAGGTGTCCAGGGTGACTCTGACAAATCCACAGGGCAAGACAGTTAACCATTAATGCTCACCACAAGTAACTCACCCAGACAGACCCAGTGATATTGCTGAGATTTAATAATCTAAGTAGAGTGCTGATTATTTTTCCATTTGTGTTTCTTTTCTAAACCAGAAATACTAATCCTCCCTTTCTCTCAACTTCTATTGGTCTTGCATACGGACATGATCACCTCTTCTGGATAAAGACTGTGTGAGTATTAAATGCATGAGCAGTCGCTGATATAAATTGGTTTGCTCCTAATGTTTTCAAGTATGAGTAATGCAAATATACAACAAAAAGGAACTATCAGGTTTTTTACAAAAGTTAAAAACACTTTAACATTCCAGACATCTGTTCACAGATCTTGCAGAAAGATAGTTTAGCTTGTAATAAATTCCTGCTATTAAATTCTTTCCATTCAAACACTTGCTGTAGACTTAAAGTGTTTAATTTATAATGCTGTTCACTGGATTAATACTGTGACTTCTCAGCCTTCAAGGGTGTTTTCTGTGTTTTCTTCAGGGTCTAAACTAATCCTCACACTCATCCTGGTTATTTGATTACTTGTTTACTCCTCTTGAAGTAACCTGGCCAATACTGCAACTACCAACTACTTCAACAGAAACAACTGGTGTCATAATGATAGGCCCCAGAGACTGTGACTGTCACTAATTTCAGCGAGTCACAGGCACGTTGCACTACATTACAGCCCTGCAAAAGAGATTATCATCATGTTAATCTCAAATAAACATAATTTTGAAGGAATATTTCTGTAATTTAATTCCAGTCAGTTCCAATCTGCTTCTAACTCACAACTAACTTCTGACATAAAGAGACTAGTTTGCGGGTATTTGTTTATTTTAATATTTTATGCTTCCTGTATCCCTTTTAGGAATAGTCATGAATGTATAACACAGGAAGATAATTCTATTTTTTAAAAAAATATTGAAAATGTGGGTAACTCCCTAGCAGTAAAAAGGAGAATACCAGGACCATTAGTAGATGCATTACTGGATTGCAGTAACTCATCATGTAAATTCTATAGTAGTAAAATAAGTACCAATCCTTGTCATGCAGTGCACTGCAGTAGCAGATTTATACCTGGACAGGGAGAGTCTGTGCCAGGCTATCTAAAAGATTCACAGAATTATTTTTAATGAACACAACTGAGGAAATGAATAAGATATATGTATTTGTTTTCAGGTTCAAATAACATTATAGACTGAAAGACCTCATGCTACAATAACTTCTTTCCAGAATATCTTCTGTCTGAAAAGCTTAGTCTCAAGAACAACTCTTAGAATTCATTCTAATGGGAGTTCAAAGTAAGAAAACGTCTTCTGCTGTTTAGTACAGTCCATTTCCATTAGGACAATGCTGTGGTACTGAACTTTGGCATGGCAAAACTAAAAGCACCACAGATCTTCCCAATGCTCAAATTTATTATGACACTAAAGAAAGTACCTAGAAATCCATCTAGAAAAAATATAAAATAAAATGGAATAAAGCAAAATATAAAGATGTCTATCACTTTTGAATAAATTATGATGACATAATGAGCTAGCAAAAAGAAATAGATGCTAAAGAGTAATAGGTAGAGTTGGAACAGAGTCCAACTGTCCAACTCTACCTATTGTATGTTATCCAAGAGAATGTATACCTTATGGAAACATCTTCACAGAATATTAAAGCCATGTGATTAACCTCTTAAATGAAGATGCTATTATTCTGCATTCAGAGCCCCAAGTCTGCCTCACTTGTATGCTTATCATAGCACAATATTTCACTGAATTATCATATGCAAATTATACACAATTCAAAACTGTCAGTAGTCAGCTTACAAAGAGGTAATAGTATAATTTGTATAACTACCCTATTTACCTTTTTTATATTTTAATAATCATAATTTTATATGGTTATAATCAAATTGGTCTTGACAGCTACTGTGTACTTATACACTATACAAAATACACTTCTGTATTTTGAAGGACTCTCACCATCACCAAAACAGTACAAAAAGCCACAAACACAAACAAAATAATTTGATGGTGGCATCCTACAGTAATTCAACTTCTGTCATAGTCTGTACAGTATGTGTGAATAGAAAGCACATTTGCTCCAGAGAAATATTCTCTAGCTGTGGCTTTCTAACAACATGTAAGAGTTTCTGTAGTTCAGACATCTGAGACACCTGACTTCTCCTTCAAACTTAGAGCAAGAATGATGCACATTAAAGACCACTTTTGATATATTAAATAATAAGGTCATATCAAACCAAACCCCACAGAATCTAAAATGGAATCATGTATTCCTGTTTTGCAATTATCTTTTAAAGCACACTTCCTCACCTTGTGAATTTTCCTGTTCTACCAGATTTTTATAATAGTCTTCATATTCTGAATAAAAGCATTGTAAAATACTAAATATTAAAAACACTAAAACAACTGAAACAGCATTGGAAAGCTTTTTCAAACCCAAATAAATATATAAAGCTGTGCTCTGTAATCTTTCTCTTAACAAAAGGCTTGTAAAATTTAACCTCAAATACAAGTTACCTATTTCCCATTGTCAGGCATGAGGTAAAAGGATGTTGGTCTCAGAAAGGGAATAGTGTACTATCACAGACCAGGACATAAGCATCAACATATCAGGGGCAGCAGGGTAGCAGAGGGAAGAGCAACAAATGTCCTGAATAGAGATAATAAAATAAATAAATAAACAAACTAATTACACCTCCCTAGAAAAATCTACATAGTGTAAGTTTAGCATTTATGACAATCTGTTACTCAATAACTACCTGTATTATTACTATGAATAGTAGTAGCAGTGTTCTTCATTCTGAAAGTACTATTTGTATTAATTGTACTTAACTATGTATTTATCTCTTGATTGGATAAACATTTTACTCATTACTAGCTTCATTTCAAGTGCTTCAGTACACAATTTCAAATTTTGTTTATATGCTACTGAATAAAACACAGAATCACAGAATGTCAGGAGTTGGAAGGGACGTCGAAAGATCATCTAGTCCAAACCCCCTGTCCGAGCAGGGTCACCTAGATTAGATCACACAGGAATGAGTCCGGATTGGTCTTGAATGTCTCCAGAGAAGGAGACTCCACAACCTCTCTGGGCAGCCTGTCCCAGTGCTCTGTCACCCTGTTTTAAACCTCAAAAAGTAATTGCGTACTAGAAATAAATTTAAAAAAAAAAATCTTTTGCTTAGGGAAATTCTAGGTACAATAAACATTTAAAGGAATCTTGAAAATACAAAATAAATAAATAAAGAAAAAACCCAAACACCAAAAATCCAGAGAATTTGGTCAAAAAGAAACTTTCAGCCATTTTGGACATTCAATTCTAATCTTTATTTTGAGCTTTTTCTGGAGCTAAATGCGCCTGACAGATACAAACTCAAATATGGATCTGAACTTGTCAAGAATCTGATCTGATGGTCTGCAGCTATGGTTTGTGCTCAACTCTATAAAAAAGCTTAAATATTGAGACTTCAGCAAGCTTAAAGACTTACACTCTTCCATAGGGTTCTCCTCTGTCCTTGTTCCAGTCTCCTCTGTTCATGTCTCTTTTGTATTTCACCTTCTCATCCATCTCTGGCCCTTAACTCCACATTTTCTTAGGTACTTTATTCACTCTGCCCCAAAGAAATCTTTGAAAGGACAAAGCCAACCTCATGAAGACAGCTGTATCCTCTCTGAGCTATAGATTCAAGATGTGTTGACAATAATAAAACACCTAGCTCACAGCTGGAAGGAGAACTGTGAAGAGCTGAAAGGTTATTTTTCTAAAAGACTACTCAAAGGTTATGTTTGCCTGTGCCCATGGAAGACAGTATAGATATCTTTCTGCTGCCTGCATGGTATCTCTGCGCAGAAACCAACTCAGCTGAAATTTCGTCAGTCTGAACAACCTCTTTCCTGCATGTTAAAGTCAGGTAAAATATGGTTCTAGGAGGTGCATGGCACTGAATTGTATCTTGAGATGAATCTGTGAGCTCAGATCCTGTTGTGATATACTAATAGTATTTCACACAGTAATTACCCTGCTTTTCCTTAACTATTCTGCTACTTGAATAGATTGAGGCAATTTATTTCATTATTCTATTTGGCATTGTTAAAAATATTTAGGGAAACACAGACATTCTATACAACATAAACCCACCGAATATAATAAAAATATTACTTTGGAAGCCAAGGAGGTTATGCTAGGAGAAAAAAATAGAGGGATTTTTTATATAGGTGGTGTTTGGTATTTTTGAGGGTTATTTTGGGTTTGTCCAGTGTTCTTTTTGGGGAGGGAGGGGGGATGAGCAGTACTAATCAGAAAGAAAACACAACTACAGCTTCATTGGCCACCAATCCCATAGCTTTCACTGTAGTTTTGGTATTTTGCTAGCACTTGAAGTCACTATTTACTTGCTCGGGCATTTCGTTTGTTTCTTTCTTTCTTTTGTATGCATGTAGAAGAACTAGTGGAGTGTCTCAATGGATTAATAGCTCTGGTGAAGCATTTGCTTTTTCTCCCTTAGCATTTATAAATAGACATGTGAATAGTAAAGATAAAAAAATGCTCAAAAAAAATAGAGCACGACAGGAAATGTTTTAAGTTTATTCTTCCATATTTTCCTAATAAAGTAGTGGAAGACTACTACTAAGTGGATTAAAGTAGTGGAAGACTAGAAATCATACTATTATTTCAGTTATTAACTGAGAAATTATTGAATGCTTAGTGATTGGCACTGGGAAATAAGGTTATTTTACTCCAAAAATGATCTTTTATTCAATTCATAATTCACATCCACAGTTTACATGCGAGATAGCCTATCCTCTTAAATGCTGTAGTTCATTAGCACATCACATCTGTCCCCTTAATTTTTTTCATCAGCTTGCTGCTACAGCTGTGCCTCCCAAACCTCTGCAAGCAGACTCTAGAGTTCGAAAAAACCCTCCTTTGAGCTAGGCGCTGCTTTGCAAACATTGGTTTCCTCTGAAAAAAGCCCTCTAAATGCAGCTATAATGCAGACTCATCATGAAGGAACTGTGCAGAATTGAGGGTATGTATCTCCAAAATCACCATCTGTCCAACAAAGCCTCCCATCCCAAACACCAATAAGGAAGCCTACACATAAACTCAGTTCTAACTTTGTCTCCAACATTATTCACATACTGGATGCCCGTCTGTATTGACTATACCACTCATCTACTGCCTACAAATGAACGTCTGAAGGTATTTTGTCTAGCACAGTTATCTATGGAACACTTTCATATGAGACAGAGAGCCTGTAAGGTTGACAGGTAAGGTTCCTGAGGGAATTTCAAGGATAACTTCTTTAGGGGATTCCTTAGGAGGATAGTGAGCCTGAAGTCTCCTTGTGAAAAAAATAATCCAATTCATGATACTGCCATGACTTTATGATGTTATTCATATCTCAATTAGAAATCTAACTCAGGTGACTGTTTTCTAATATTCTTTTATTTTTTCTATGCCTTAATAAGAACCTCAAAATTATGTGTCCAGGGAAAAAAAACAATTCTGTTTAAAAACATACCTTTGTCAAACCTTTTCGATCCTTTCTTACTATCTCCAGCTCCTAATCTACTTAGTGTTGTATATATACACTGCATACTAACTACATATACCCTTTTTGCATATAAATGGCAACAGAGAAAGCAGAGACAGGATTTCAAAGGTTCTGGTGTGTTATTTAAGAAATTGCAGTGATAGAGTGAAATGATGATTTTGGTTATGTAGCCAGTCATAGCTGGAGGCAGCAAGTTACATGACCCAAAGGGGCTAATGAGATGGTGAAGAACAGAAGAGAAGCAGGAGACTGATGGCTGTGCTACAGTTGGGTTGAGAAAGTCTCTTTCTGGAGCACACCATGCTGGGCTGCTGTCAAGCATTCATAAGGGAGCTAAATACTTAGGCCTTGTTGATCCGGTAAAGGAGCCCAATACCCACACATGCAGAGAGTGAATAGGGAGCTGGCACATCTGCAGTATAATAACAGTAGCAAGAGGAGTCATCTACTGTATGTTCAGAGAGCTAAAAAATGTCCTCTGGAGCTCAGAGGAGATTCCTGATGAGCAACACAGAAGCCTGAACCCATTCTCCACTGAACAGACATGGCAAGAGCAACAGCACTGTAGACATTCCCTGATGGCTCTTCTAAGGCATGTCTGCTCTGAGCTACGAGGTAAAGGCTGGCTCACAAACCAGCTTTAGGACTGAACTTCAGATTTGTCTACACTGCAACTTAGAGGTGAGACTGCAGTTCCTGCAGATACATCCATTATAACAAAACTATCTAAAGAAGTTATTATAAAAAAACCCACTGGCAGTACAGTCTACTGCATGCAATAAATAAAACCTTATGAAAGCATCACAAGTTTTTAGAAGTACTTGAAAATGAACAAGTGAAATCTGCAGTACTAGACATCTTCACAAGCAGCAGCTGCACCTCTGAATATGTGTGCACATGTGCCCACAACACAGCATCCACATTAATGGTCTAGTTCAGATCAGTAGCATACCTTTGAAGCAAGTATCCTAACTGTTGCCACTTATGGTGTTTTAGTTTGAACTATGGAACACTCTTTGGAGCTCATAAAAAAGTGTCCTAGTTCAGCAAGAGACACCGGTTATCACTGTGTGGGGGTGATCAAGGCTGTGTATTCTACACCCTCTATTCATTCCTCAACAATAATGGACCATTTGCAACAGTTGTCCAGGAAGTCGTTAGCACCTTCACACTCAGCCTGAGGGGGCGTGGGTGCTAATGGGCCATCAATGGTCCAACCATACCCCATGACTCACAGTTAATTACCCATTGTGTGAGTCCCCGCCCTGGGGGAGGGACTGGGTGCTCCCTGAGGATATACAAACAGGGCTCAGAAGACCTTAAGACTCTTCTTTCGTTGGATCGGGAGGAGCAGCGGAACCTCGACAGGAGGAAGCCATCGCTCTCGACCGGACTACAACCATCGCTTCTGGCCAGGCCACAGCCGTCATCTGCAGCAACGGACTCTTCACTTCTTTTTGCTTTGGATTTGGGAGAGCCACGTGGATCTCGGCACCGGGGCTAACAAACCCCTTTGGGCTTGTGCCCTGGGACACTGGGTTTACTGCTGGGTTTTGGTGAGTTGAAAGCAGGTTGTTTGTGTCAGTGTTTGTATGGTAATATCTTTCATTAAATTGTAACTCTGACTTATAATCTCTCTTGTGGTGGGTCCATTTCTCCTGCCGGTTTACCTCTAAACCAGCACAAAAAGATATTTTTTTTCAGATTAAAATTAACTGGGAGATGTGCTTCAGAAGGTCACCTAACTAATTTACCACAGTAAATGGGTATTCAACCACTGGAACCAAACTAAAGTGACTGGATATGAAAGAACCCTGCAATGTGCATAGAAGTCTGTCAGGTCCTCAGCTCTGCTGTGCTCTAAATATTTGCTTGTTTTCGTTGAAACTGCTGCTTATGTAATAAGTATTTTGAAAAGTCATTTTTATCACATTTTAAAGTAATCTCACTTTTGGTGCACGTTCGTTCAGCAACTTTGGCGTTTTTCTATACTATGAGACTAGGGTGCCCAATCCTGGGCAATGCTAACTAAGCATGTTCTAAGTCCTGTACCTTCATTCCAAGCCCTTTCTGTTTCGATTTAGAATAGTACAACTGCTCTAGAAAATGCCCAGAGTAAACCTGAAGGGTCAAGTGTATACAGAGGCTTTCTATGGATCTTCTCAGCACCACTGTTGGCCTAGGTAACATCCGACCCACAGTACACTGTTGAACAGCACCAAGCATTATAATGCAATGTACATTCCTACCAGCTTTACTAAATACAGAAAAATTAGGAATGGTGATGAGCTACCTTGATCTGTGACAAAGAACATTACAACAAAATGTAGTGATGTTTGTGAGACAACTGGAGAAAAAGATCACTAGTTCAAACTTTGTTTTAATTCCTTTAAAATAAGAAAGTTTAAAATGAATTGCTAAAAAAACCCACCTTTGCAGAAAAACCTCATAAAAGCTTGAACTACTACTGACTCTTCAATTCCTGTGCAACTTTCCCCTTTTTGAAGTTATTAACTGTTGAGGAACTTTCAATGGTTTTCACCTACTAAACTCATTAATAACTGGAAAAACAGATATTTGTTCTACTTCCAATGTTGCAAGAGCCTGACTGGCATTCTATATAACTTTGAATATAGCTCACAACGCCCTTTTGCTTTAGTGGTCTAAGTATTTGAGTGAAAAAAACTGCCACGGTCTCATCTACATCCCAGATCCAGCCATAGCTGGGTTAGCTGGGCAAGCAGCTGAAAGCATCAGGAAAAATGTTCTGTATTTCAGTCAACTGTCACTGGAAAAATACTCTAAAAGACAAGAAAAATTAGTATTTTGTCATACATAATCATGGCTTACAAAATCTATGCTTCCAGAGGAAAGTTTGAAAATTTAATATTGAAGATGTTCATAGGGAAAAAAAAATCCATTTTCTGTAGTCATAAATAATTCTCATTTTGGCAGCCCTAAGACAACTGACAGGACTAGAATCTTCTTGTGCACAGTTCCTTAATTGTTCTGTATAAGCAACAGTCCTGATAAATTTCTTGTCTAAAAAGAATAAAAATTATAGGCTCATGAAAATGCAATGCAACATATAAGAGACTATCACCAGCAATGGAAGACAATCTGCAGTAAGCTCTTCTGTAAATGTTGACTGAGTTTCTGAGCCGGTTGCCAGCTGGATTCCATAAAGGAGTGAGATATGCATGACCCAGCATAAAACTGCTTTTTACTTGTGCAAACAAAAATATATACAATAGTTTTTATTGTTTTTCCACTCAATATTCAGACTGGAAGAATGCTCTATTATTTCAGCGTCACAAGTGTGTATTATTAATCAAAACCTAACTTCTCTTTTGATAAAGAAGTGGACCTCTGTGTGTCATAACACAGAAGTAACTAAACCATGTACAGAGGTAAGAATACCTGACTGAACAGTATCTGCCCAATCTTTTGCTGAATCAATATGAACTTTGCTTAAAAATGAAAAGGTGAGAAAATGCTAAACGCCTCGTGAAGCCAAAAGCATCTATATTAGTACACTACACCACATCAGGAAATATAAAAAGAAATAACCAGTTCCCTTTTTAAAGGCATGTCCAGCACATAGAACAGAGACCCTTTGTCAGAGCCAACAAAAAGAGATTAAATTAAAAAAAAAATGTTATTTAACCAGATTTGGATCTACTGGTCACTGAGCTCCAGAGTTGATACAAGGTAAATGCATGAAGTGAAAAACATGGAGAGAAAGGGATGAAAAAGCCCTTCTCTCTTCATCAGAACGAGCTGTCACATTGGTGGAACTCCTGCTACTAAACAGCAGAATTACGCTGGTAGCTTTGAGTTAATTAAAAAGACCAGGAAAGCAAGAGAAGAGGTAGTGCTTAAAGCACTACTTGGTGTTACAAAGGAATGATGTCACAGGCCTATGAAACAGAAGAAAAGAATTAATGGCATTTTTGCAACTGAGAGGTTATAGTGGGCCATAGCACAAATACTTCTGCTGCTGCCCTAGTTTTTCAGCAAGTAATATTTAGAGATTTTACTTCCTGAATTCTAAAAGTACTTTTTAAATACCCCTTGAAAATGATGTTTAGATTTGAAAAATAGGAGGTCTGAGATTCTATGTATGTGAAAAACATTCTCTATAATAAAAAGTTGTCTATCTTTCACTGATTATCTGTGTAACCACATTCAGGATTTCACCCATCTGGTTCCAATTCCTACCAATTTGGATAGATTTCAAGAAAGAAAACCAACACTCTTAGAAGGAATAAAGCATGTAACAATAAAACAGAATGGCAATTTCCTCTCCTTAGCTGTAGTACCAACCACCATAATGAAGATATGCAACTAACAGTTAATTCTGTCCCATTTTTTATCACTATGCAAATAAGATATGCCAGAAATACATGTACACTATTATTTGAAACAAACTCTCTTTAATTAAAAAAAAGGTTAAAGTACAATTAACTTTTAAAGAAAATACTGTTATTAGGCCAGTAACACTAGATAAGAATATTGTGATCCTCAGGCCTTGCGAATGCATTAGAGAGCTTTGTGTAATTCTGACAGAACTGTCTGAAGAAATCTTTCCTGTGGTATTTAAAAGTTTAGATACTTTAAATAAGGAATGAGATTCTATTTGACGTCATATTGTACTGAGGTTCCTCTAAATTACAAAAAGTAATCCTGATTTTGCAGTGATATAAAACTATGAGCAATTGCTAAAATAATTCTCAGATATCAAATATGGTTCCTTCAAGAGTCATACTGATTTACAGAAAACCTAAAGATCAAGAAAATAATACAAATGCATCAGTATTTTAATTTTGTTCAGGCCCTGTAACATTTACCCCAGTTAAATACTGCTTGAAGTTAAATGTGACCGTTGATATATGGTAACAAGAAGCAGAGAGAACTCTTGATGTTACTATTTTATGTCAATCAACTGTACTTAAACCACACTGTGGTTTAATACAATTCCATGCTTAGGATCAGCAGGTCGAAATTTTAAAGTGCTGTAGCACATGAAGACAGTGACATGATACCAAAAGACGTGCCAAAATTTAAATCACTGACAACTCAGAAGCTCTTAGAACTATGTGGCAAATGACTGGAGACCTGCTTCTATAATCTTAAATTAATTAAATACCTTTTACTCTAGTATTCAGAATGTTATCTTTATTTATATGACTTTGGGATGTTTCTAGTTAAAACAGAACCTCACTCTTCTCTTTTTACAACATAGAGATGGAAATTACTAGGAGCAGCTCCTGGATACATGCTGATATACCTGGGATTTAACTGTCTAAGTGCTGAAAAGTGAAATGAAACACGGTAACACAGTGTGTCCTTATCAGCAATAATTCAAGTGTTTGGATGACTAATCTGAGATACCTACAGAGGGTTTGATTTCCAGAAGTAGGTGCTTAATGCTTTCTAGTACGAATCACAAGCCTGTCATAGTTTTTAGCAGGAAAAAAAAAATCACACTGGAAAACAGTCATTTCTGAAAACTGAAGTCTTGAACAAGCTGTAAAGATGCAGAGTGCTTAAAATCTGTTGCTGTTATTCCTAGCAAATGATCACTCCATTTATATAACACTTCTGTAAGCATTCCTATCCCTTAACTTCAGGGATCACAGTCACCCACAAATACCTCCTCTAGAGACAGAGGAGAGATAAGTAAATTGAGAAGGCAATCCATCCCACAGATTCAGACTTTTCTTCGGATAGGGCAGACTTTTCTCTGCACCTCTCAGCTAACCAAACCAGACAAACAACTTGAGAAGTGATGGATGTAGAAGAACAGAGTATCTTTCATTAAACCAACTAACACAACTGGAAAAGATGACTTCAGTCATGCAAATCCTTCATGTGAGGTAAATAGTCAATTTCATCATAAGTAAATAAAAGCACCATAGAATAAAGAAGGATGAAGATCGATAATTAAAATAACATATTTATTTGGTAGTCAGATCTCATTTAATTTTCAATGTTTCTTTTTTAATAACACTGATTAACAAGTATAGAGAAAAGGTGGGGGGTTTGGGGAGCTTCTTTTTATTGTAGGGGACGGGGTTGTTTGAGGGGGTTTGAATATAAAAGCCCCAAAATATCATAAATCACCTCATAGAAGCACAATCTATTTCAGTCAGTTTACAAAAGATACAGTAGCTTTCACTAATAAAGATTCATTTAAAAACTTCACCCTCTTCACTGATGGTTAAAAGCTGCCTTGATCTCTTGAAGTGATCACCCCTCATGAATATCTGTGTTTGTTTCACCTGAGTGTATTCAGCACCAATTCATGCTTGAAGACACTTGCTTCATAAGACAAAGCTTTTTCAAAATTATCTCCTTGAAGCTGGCATAGAATTGTGTAAGAAATATATTAAAAAAAAAATCTCAAGGCAACAACAGACAGCCACCTGCTTCATTATTAACGCAGGGAAGAAATAAACACAACTCCCCCCTCCCAGAAAAAAAAACGAAAGGTCTCTACAGCTGCATGACCAGGAGAACAAGTCAGCACTGCAACTCTTCTACTGGCTAGAGAGAAAAGGCTAGTACTAGCTGCCCCTGGAGAGTTCATTTCTTTAGACAGGAATATATGTAGAAGTGACTGTGGTCTCTGTCTTGAATTCAGACAGCCTCTCATTGCAGTTAATACCTCACACCATTTTGCAGCACCAGTTTTAAAAGTGAAAAAAAATTCTCTAGATACCTGTTCCCAAGATGCTTCATTAGCATAAAATTCATTCCTTTAAAGGTCATGTGCAAGGAGCAGATATATTGTATGTTTCTCAGAGTTACTGTAAAGATGACTGAAGAATATTGCTTGAGATAGCTATTTAGTCACAAAATTAACTGCAATAGTTTGAAGGTAAAAATCAATCCACACCAAGCAAACCGTACTAGCTGCAGCATGGAGCCACTCCATACTATTTTTTCCACCATGATGGTATGAACAGCTTCTTAGCAACCTTAGTAAGCAAGCTTCCAGCCAGACAATACTACTACTAAGACATCAACACTGAATGAGCTTGAATACCACAATAATGTAAAATGCAAAATCTGTGATACTGACAACTACTGGAAAAACTAGGAGGGGAGAAAGCTGGGGTAATAAGTGAGGTGCATTCAAATATCCTTATATTACTGCTCAGTTTACCCCATTTCCCAATAATGCTATCCTAAGATTTTGCATCTTCAGTAAGGCAATATGACTGCAGCATTAGAGATACACCGAGCACACAACTAGGATTTCTCTTGGCTCAGAAGAGAGAACAAAGGTGGGCAGAAACCGAATTAGCATCAATGGGTGGGGGTGTGGAATGTAAAAGTTTTGAAACCCTATGGATAAGTTTGGGTCTGTGTCTGGAAACAAAGGGAAAGTCCAACAAGTCTTGTGTTGGTGGATCAGGCATTAACCAATACTCTTACCTGCTTCTACATCAGAGCAAGATATTTTTCCATACATAAACACACGCTAAACCAATTGGTTTCATAAAGAAAATAATAAAAACTACTTTATAAGAATTCAGGATTATAACAGGCTACAATAGCTGTTACCATAAACACAGTATGTGTTCACATTGCAGAAAGCCTCTTAAAAGTCCAAGTGAAAACAGTTTCATAGCTGTGCACACACTAATAGGGCAAATGTCTAAATGGATAGCAAAGGACAGACTATTTCTCTTGTTTAGTGACCTCAGTTTCCATTGTCAAGACTGCCGCAGCTATTCAGTGTATACCTTTGGCAACATTGTAGATTTTAGCTCTTAACTTCTCCAGATGCATTTCTTAATATCCAGCTGCTGTCCCAGTGAATATTTTGTGAACAGAATTTAAACAAATATATTTGTACATCATGATACAGCAGAAGGTAAGATTTGCTGTAAATACTTGTTTATGAAAATGTCTCATAGGTTAAGTAGCATATTAACTGCAAAGATACTTACAAATCAAGAGGTATATTTACAATTAGTGTAACAAAATGATAAGCACTAAACAAATCATAAGAATATGAGGCATATACAAGCACAAAGGCATAAGTTTATTGAATGTGTATGACTCTCAGAAATTAAATTACTCCTGTAGACAGGATCTCAGCAGTGTACATAGCTTGCTATCTCTGACCAAAGTTCTCAGTACTACTTTCTTCTCTGCTCCCCTTAGTGCAAAATCAACTGACACAAAAAACTGGAAATCAGCCTGAGATTCCACCAGTTACTATCCCTAGGAGCCTCTAATGCCACCTTCCCTTTAAATAGGCACTGAAAATAAAGCAGAACGAAGTCCTCAATCTGTACCACAGGTCCCACTCTCTGGACCAGCATGCATGCTGTAGCAGATGCACAGGTGTCTCAGCCAGGATTGGTGAGGGAAGTAGTGAGCCAGTATAGACAACGGTCCTAGAGCTGGGGAATGCAAACAGACAAGACAGTTGCCTGTAGCACAATATTAGAGCAGTTAGCACGTGCCACCAGAGCAACCGCCCTAAACCAGTGCTATGCTTCCTGTTCCTTTGATTCCCAGAGACATCCCAGTGCTACACATCTTTAAAGACCTGCCTGTCTTTCAGTCCTTTTGGGCTTTCTTCTGCAATGCACACTTTGGAAAATGTTGACATGGAACAGAAGAATGTTCTTGCAAGCCTTACAAAGCAATGCAATCATTAATATCACCTTTTCCCCTACTGACACCAAGCAGCTGAGTTAACACTCATGTTTGAAAATTCTTTTCTGCATTAAGAAACATATGACGAAGAGGGAAGGGGAAAGCAGTTAAACTTAGAAAAAACACCACCTATTTCTCAGACCAGTTACCTTGTTTTACTTCCTCCCTCACTGGACAAAAAAGTCTGACTGGCAACTTCCAAAGATGGAAAACAAGGTCAGATTCTAGAGTACGTAACATGATACTCTTGTAAAAATAAACAGTAAAGAGGACAGAAAGATGAGAAAAAGACTGACATCAGCAGCTTCTGCTGCTTATGTTTTGTAGTGACATTATGGGAGACTACAGATGTGCCTGGACAAACCCCTGAATCATAACATATTTGTTTTATTTCAGCCAGGCTGCTAAAATGATCAAATTATGTATAAACTCACAATTCTCAAACCCTGAACAACAGGTTCAAGAATTTTTAAAAATTTTCTTTCTACACTCATTTTTTATAACAAAACTGGTACATTTTCTTGCAAGTTTCCATCCTCCATAACCCTTACTTAGTGTGGCTTACAACATCAGCCTTCTAGGCCCAACAGCAAGAACTTTTCAGAAGCCAGGGATTTCCAAAGGTAATTACATTCACTAACACAGCAAGCTGGACAGACATCAGAGTCCACTATTATGCCATCTAACAATGTTACCTGAGCGATATGAGTTGCGAGGTACTAAGAAGCATATAGCCTCCCTGAAAAATCTAAATCTTCCTGGTTTATCTGTATTTGAGAAAATTACTTGACCAAATCCACAAATATCCATAACTTTTCTCTGCAGCAGAAAAAGCAAGAGATTTTGTTCCCCCTACCCCCACATTCACTGTGATTAAGAAAGCTGCACTGGAGTTAGGTATCACAGCACCCACAACCTTCTGCCAGATTTTACAGTCTGTTCAGATTAAAAGTTGTCACATCACCTTCTGATGAAAAATAATCCTTGATTCAATTAAGTCTTCCCTTCATGGTGCATTAGAATCCCACTGCAGAGGCCAAGCTCAGGCACTTGCTGTACACAGATTTCCTCTGCAATGACTCTGGATTTTATTGTAAACTTGTATGACCTGTTTTCTCCTGCTTTACCACCATTTCACTTCTGCTGTTCCTCCTGGCCTTTACTAGCACTACACAACTTATTTTCCATTCTTCTTACACTGGCCTTTGTCCCTCTGTCTGATTTCAATCATCCTCCAAATCTGCAACCAAAATGCACAAACTCTGCTGCTTCTTATTCTTCAGAAAAAAGTCTCCTGGTCCTCTATGTTCTTCTGTCCCAGCTGCCTCGCCAAGTCAAAATGGCAAGGAGGACTTATTTATTACACTTCCCAAGTTTCAGCTGGCCACAGATCTAACACAAGTCACTTGCCAAATATGTTTATATCAGAATACTTACATACACTGCCCAGGACACTGTACAGGTATGAGTAACAAACCAAAACCAAGCAAAGATTAAGGTAGTTAAGTGACTACTTTTAGTTTCCTTGATTATTATTACTGTACACAGTTTATGCACATAAGGCACAGGGCTATTAAATGAATGAAAAGGCATCTTCCAAAATTACTTCTGCTACACAACTCACATATTTCCATTTGGAGAGCTATTCAACTTATGATTTTCCTGCACAGTGGTTTTTGCTTGATCTAGTAGCAGAATTTCCACCATTTGTCATTCTTTATTTCCAGATGTCTACCCCATCTCTGTCACTTTCACCATATATGAATTAAATAATCTTTCTTTTCCAATTTCTCTAAGCATATTGAAAGATTTTGCAGACAGTCATCCTCACTGTCGCCTGAGGAAAAAACTAGTTGGTATAGGATTTGTTCTTAGATTTCATGGTTAATAATTCATTTTATACAGTTCACTAGGTTGTTAAACTTTTGCAAAAGTAATCCATTAAGGTCCCACAGAACATACCAGTGTAACTCTTCAGTGACAATCCTCTACGTAAAAATCACACTACAAATAAACCCAGTAAGAAACAGGTGTCTCCTGTGGCTTTAAGAACAGAAATATCACATTAATAAAATGCCACAGTATATCAAAGAAATTTCAATGAAAGAGTCATCATTACCTGAAGCCTGCTTTGGACAGCAGTAGTATGATATGGACCATTTCAAACTCAGAGTTAGGACATTCTGGGAATAACAGTAGCTGTTTTGAACATGCTATTCCCTTCCATCATAAAAATCTTGAATGAATGAAGGGAACTGGTTTAGATTGCAAACTTGGCAGAAGTATTTAGTCTTATAAGATACAGTTACTAACTTGATGATCCTACACAATTAAAAGTTAGATTAATATTTGTTGTATTTTTATGAGACACCTGTTCTTTCCAATATTACTTAGATTTACTTGATTAAATATTTACTCAATTTATGCAATTACTTGACTTAATTTAACAGAGGAACAGGAACAAGATCTTGCCACTATAAGAAAAAATGTCAAGTTCAAAAAGGCAGAATTTAAATAGCATGATGCTATAATTCCATGAAAGGACAGTGCATGGTGATGTACCATCATGTACCCTACCAATTCTTAACATGTTCAGCATAAGCAAACAAATTATTTTGCTATTTTAAAAGCTATTCATTAACATTATGATTGTCTGTCAAATAGTTCTCTTTTCAGGCTTTAAAGATATATTTCTACTGAAAAAAAGTATTTAACTAAAATTACTGTTGCAAGTGTACTATGTAAGTGTGCACTGCAGTTATGTTACTGGACACAAACATGAATATTTCCAAAGTTTAGAATATTTTTTGGGGGGAGGAAGGGAGTGTTGTTTCTTTTCTTCACAACATAGTGGTTCATTGTTCCCATCTATAATGGTGATATCAGGATCTGCCATACATATGGCTTCAAAGAAATTCAGAAAAATTTTCAGCTGAATGCTCATTAAGAGAAAGTTTTTAAAAGGACAACTTAAGAGCCCTATGGAATTTTCCACTTAATTTCCTTCTAATTGAAGGATTTATCCTGGCAAAGCACAGCTCAATACAATGCCTTATCATACTCCATGGTAGCTGGCACTGTTGTCAAGATTTTCCAGCATCATCATTTCAGTTCTTGATTACTACAGTATTTTTCATATCAACTTTTCTTCACACGCTAGTATGAACTATTTAGAGCAGAAAGAGAAAATCTGCCTCTGTAAGCACAAGATCCTTAGCTGCCATAAATCAGCTGACGCAAACCTGCTGAAACCGGGGTCCACAGAAAACCTGGGATTTAGTAGAGGCGAGAGTTGAAGATTTCAAAATATTTAAATAGCCCTTTTCCACCTTGCAGTTTCATTTATTTACTATATGTAACCCTGGTCATTTTGGGTTTCAGTTTTCTAGTAATGCTACTAATTTCTGACACAGAACACAGATACTCCTGCAGGTGTCGATTTAAAATCCAGCTGAAAGATCTTTGTGTAGACCAATTTAGAAGAAACATTTAAAGATATGACTTCGTGGGGTTTTTTTTTTAGGAAGCTGCCAGATCACCATTTTAAGAGCGTTTGATTTAATATTGATTACTCCTTGGACTGTTCAGTTAGGCTTCTAATTAGGATTGATTTGTTGTGTCCTTAACAATGAAAGCAAAGATAGCACCTAAGAAAAATAAAAGGGTTAATTTTTTTTTTTTTAATTAATGTGAACATGCACACCATTTGAAGGAACAAGAACTTGTTATATCCTCCCCTTCTTCCTGTTCACATATGCTTATATACAGTAAGTCGTATCATCTGAAAATCAGCTGTATCGGACTCAGACTACATATATGCAACCAGCTGCATCTTAGTCAGAAACCTCTTAATGTCAGTCTGACTATCTGAACAGAAACCATCAGGAGACCACATCTTTTTTTCTCATTATATCACAAATTCAGAGGGAAAAAAGAGAAGAGAGATTACCAAGCCATTAAATTCTCTTACTATTGATTCCCATGACACTGGGAACTATTTTATTTTTGTTCTGCTGCTTCCAGCTCTTTCAGAGATAAAATTCACATGCAAGAGGATTAAGATCTCACAGTAGTTCTTAAAGAAATTTGCACTCATTCCTCACTTCAGCATATCTATTTTGAAGCAACTATTTTTGCCTCAAGCAAGTTACTTGCTCAGAAGAAGCAGACCAGAAGTAGGCTGAAAGGTCTATTACTTAGCTGAAACCTGGTCCATTCACAGGACTTTGAACTTCTACAGTCTTTATGGGGATTAAAGAGTATTCAGCACTTACTTCGGTCAGGTATCACTTCCCTCTCCCAAACCAGAGATAGTGATCATCAGCAATGTTGGTACCAGACCTTGACACCATCCTTCAAGTTTCTCCTAACTTTCCTTGGCCCTCCTGTAACAAATTACCAATTTCTTCACATACAGGGGGAATGCAGAAGGTGAGCCCTGTCACCAGCTCCCTGCTGCCTCACTGTCTTGTTTGATAATCCCACTCATGTTAACATTAATACATCTTCCAGTTTTCTGGAGGCTGTGAACATAGTACCACCTCTTCTTTTAAATGCTTCCAAACTAATTACCCAAAACTTCAGTTAACTAGGGATTCTTTCTTCACCTTCATGTACTCTTCCTGGATTAGCACTGGCATCATAAAATTTGACAAACTACTTGCTATTAATGTGTAGCTAAAACATTGCAGTGGCATAAGTCCATATAAAAGTGATTCTGAATACATAAAAATTTAAGCATTTACTAATAACTACATTTATTCAGGTCCCTTCCAATTTTTAAGTATACTAACGTTCCTGTGATGACAGGTATTAGTGCTATCTTGCTGTATCTTGAGGGCTGGTTAATTGACTTTGTACAGGCAGATAAGTGCCATTAGCTTAGAATGAGGATGCACTAATTGTGCAAAGTGGTCAACTGCAGTAAGTAGCTTTGTCAAGTATGTAAAAGCTATTTAGGGATGTATTCTCATTAGTGGCAATAACAGTTGTGTGTTCAGAGTTGAAGTAGAGACTACCTCTCTATATTTGAGGGTATAAGTGAATCAGGTAAGTTGTGATGAGCTGCAGTTTATGAACCAACCTCAAACCTAACTTAACATTCCAAATCCAAAAAAAATCATTGTGTAGGCTAATGAATCTCATTTACACCAGTCACAGACAGATTAAAATTATGTGTTAAAAGGCTTTTTATTAAAAGGTAAACTCTTTCTTAATTGAAAAAATCTGTTTAAAATAATGAATAGGATAGTCAAACAGTTACTTTATCCACATTTATCACTGATATTTGGAAAGAAAATAAAAACTGTTCTTTCAAATGTGATGTACTGAAGCCATGTTTAAATCTCTTAATGCAGTTACATTAAAGTTTGTTATCAACATGTTTACAGACAGATTTCAAAAACCAAGAGAAAAAAACAACATAGAAATGTTGCCTGTCTGTTTACAGACAGATTTCAAAAACCAAGAGAAAAAAACAACATAGAAATAAAAATAATTTAAGAAAACACATGCAATACCAAACTCCAATATTCATCACAGAAGTACACATAACCTTCATCTGCCAAATCATCCTAAAAGTGGACAAAGGGACTTGGAACATGTTGAGAATGAAGCCAATGCATCTGGCACACAAAACTTGCCATTGGGTAAGCAGAGAAACACGCAAAAGTATCTGACTAAAAGAGTCACTCCAGTAAACACTACTTAGAGGTTGAACACTTACACAATGTAGGAACTGACAGGACAAAAAATAGCCAGAAAGAGCTTGACACAGTAGCCTTGTTTATACCATAAACATTCCATCTGGTGCTTCAGGAAAAAAAAATAAATCTTTATTAAAAGTATAATAGGAAGGGTTTTAAGTATGCAAACAGCAAGAGGAAGACTAGGGTCAGGGTGGGTCCCCTGCTGAACAAGGAGGGTGTCCTGGTAATGGGGGATGCTGAGAAGGTGGAGATACTGAATGCCTTCTTTGTTTCAGTCTTCACTTCAAAGACTCCCCCTCAGGTCTCCTGGAAGGAAGGAAGTGTCAGAAATGGAGAACTTCCCTCTTGTCAAGGAGGAGGTGGTCTGGGAGCATCTAGGTGGGATCAATGTGCACAAATCCATGGGCCCTGATGGGATGCATCCACATGTGCTGAGAGAGCTGGTGGAGGCGATTGCTGAGTCACTCTCCATCACCTTTGACATGTCTTGGAGGACAGGAGAGGTGCCTGAGGACTGGAGGTTAGCCAATGTCACTCTGGTCTTCAAAAAGGGTAAGGAGAAGGACCCAGGTAATTACAGTCTCACCTCTGTCCCTGGAAAGGTGATGGAGCAGCTTGTTCTGGATGCCATCTCCAAGAAATTAGAAGAAAAGAAGGTTATGAGACGTAGTCAGTAAGGATTCACCAAGGGGAGATCATGCTCAGCCAACCTCGTAGCCTTCTTAGATGTCATCACCAGCTGGGTGGATGGAGGGAGGAAAGTGGCTGTCATCTACCTTTATTTCAACAAGGCTTTTGGTAGTGTCTCTCACTACATCCTGATAACAAAGCTGAGAAAGTGTGGGACAGATGAGTGGGCAGTGAGGTGGGTCAAGAACNACGTAGTCAGTAAGGATTCACCAAGGGGAGATCATGCTCAGCCAACCTCGTAGCCTTCTTAGATGTCATCACCAGCTGGGTGGATGGAGGGAGGAAAGTGGCTGTCATCTACCTTTATTTCAACAAGGCTTTTGGTAGTGTCTCTCACTACATCCTGATAACAAAGCTGAGAAAGTGTGGGACAGATGAGTGGGCAGTGAGGTGGGTCAAGAACTGGCTGACGGGCCAGGCCCAGAGGGTGGTGATCAGTGGAGCAGAGCCTGGCTGGAGGCCTGTGACCAGCGGTGTTCCCCAGGGATCGGTGTTGGGTCTGGTCTTGTTTAACATCTTCATTGATGACCTTGATGAGGGAATAGAGTCCACCCTCAGCAAGCAGCCAAGGGAGAAGTGGTGGACATGCAGGAATGCTGTGCTGCCATTCAGCGAGACCTGGACAGGCTGGAGAGCTGGGCAGTCAGGATCCAGATGAGGTTCAGTAAAAACAAGTGTAGGGTCTTGCACCTGGGAAGGAGCTACCGCAGGTATTAGTACAGGCTGGGGGATGACCTGCTGGCTCTGCAGGAAAGGACCTGGGCATCCTAGTGGATGACAGGTTGGCCACAAACTAGCAGCGTGCCCTGGTTGCCAAGGTGGCCAATGGGATCCTGGGGTGCATCAGGAGGAGCATAGCCAGCAGGTTGAAGGAGGTGATCCTTCACCTCTACTCTGCCCTGGTCAGGCCTCATCTGGAGTCCTGTGACCAGTTCTGGGCTCACCAGTACAAAACAGACAGGGATCTCCTGGAGAGAGTCCAGTGGAGGCCTGGACAAAGACGATTAAGGGCCTGGAGCATCTCTCCTGTGAGGAAAGACTGAGTGAGCTGGGGCTGCTCAGCCTTGAGAAGAGAAAACAGAGGGGATCTAATCAATGTTTATAAATATCTCAAGTGTGGGAGAAAAAGGGAGATGGCCAACCTCTTTACAGTGGCCTGTGGGGACAGGACAAGGGGCAGTGATCACAAGTTGGACCACAGGAGGTCCCACACCAATGTGAGGAAGAACTTGTTCATGGTGAGGGTGACTGAGCACTGGAACAGGCTGCCCATGGGGGCTGTGGAATCTCCTCTGGAGACATTAATGACCCATCTGGACGCCTGCCTGTGTGACCTCCTCTAGGGAACCTGCTTTGGCAGGGGGGTTGGACTCGATGAACCCTTAAGGTGCCTTCTAACCCCTACAATTCTGTGGAAAGATTTTTAAATCTTTGTATTAAAATGTGATGACTCCACCTGCACTGCTGAGAATCATAAAACACCAACACAGATTAAAACTGCAGAAAGAAAGTACTGACACAAATGAAGTTAGAGGATATCAAAGATGGTGAGAAATTTAAAGTCACTTTGAGATGAGGAAAAACATTCTTTGGGATATTTTGTGCTTAGTTTTCAAATATAAGAATGCACTAATTTGCACATTTATGGTGAAATAATTGATGCACAAACAAAATAATCTACTTTTCATTTTTCCACCCTAGTTTGGAATGGAAAAAAAATAATCAGGCAGACACCAGCATATCTTCCCCTTGATATACTAATGAACTTAATTCCCACTGAAAGATTGGTTCAGGGTGGCCATCACGGAATCAAGTACTCTCATTGCATTCATTTTCTGACATTGGACTACCACCACTGACTTAGCTGGAGTTACTTATTTTTATGCTAGGCTAAGTGAGAGGTAATTCCATGCCATACACTGCAGGTGCTATCAGTTTTCACATCTACTGTAATCAAACCCTGCTCTTTTGCAGTGGATAGATACTTCCTTGCTGAAGCAGTTTTGCAGTTGTTGAGTTTGATATATAGGAGTGAAAACTTTGAAAATGATCCACAAAACCAGCAGGTGAGCACTTTGCAGACTTATACTCACTGCTGCACAAGTAACAGAAAAAAAATCAAAGAGCAAGAAACAGAGTTATCACATTAAAAAAAAAACCTGCGTATAATTAATTCCACATAAACAAAAAAACCTTTTTCCTCTATTACCAATATCGGTCACATGAAACAAAAACTGAGCTCAGCTATCAAACTATTACATATTGCTCAATTTTTATTACAATGTGGCTCAATCTGGTGAACAATTTCACATCAGTTGGTTGCTATGAATATTATGACACAACATAATGACATTTTATGCCACTATCTGGAACTACCTCAGTTGTAAATATGAGATCTTGAAGAGACAGTGATAAATCCAAAGCAGTAGTCCAAAACCCAACAGATTTTAGACTATCTAGCCATTATCTAAAGCACGCTGTGTTGCCAGTTGTATGCACATGCATTTCAAAGTAGCTTGCTACCAATGTTTCATGGGAACATTGTTTATTGTATGTCTAGTCTAAATGCATTGTTTACACAGATGCCTACAAATCTCCCACAAACACTCCAGCAGTACTTTCATCTTGCAACTCAAGATCAATGAGCTGCCACACTGGCCAACTTTCGCCTTTTATCAGAATATACTGAATGACATTCTAGTGCTTCCACAACTGATTTTTCCATGGTAGCAAACAAGCTTTACATTCAGATAGTATAAGGCTGATAAAATGATAACCAAAGATAGAAAAGATTACAAAAAGGTAATCACATTCCAATACAGCTATATATAGTTCCAATACAGCACATAGTTCTAATTAACTGAATATTCTACATCTATTTACAGTGATCCTAGATTACTACTGTAAAAGCCGATGATACAACTTGATTCAACACTAATAAAGAAACTGGCCCATAATTTTGCCAAAGATGAAAAATGTGAGAGATTTTCTCCCCTTTGACATCAAAATTTCTTTTTAAGAGATGTATCTTTAATTAAAAAAAAATAAATGCAGGAAATAACTTCTGTGAGGCATAAAGTTATGAAAATTGTCAAGTTATCAAATTTCTTTCATTTTGTGGCCATTGAATCTGTAATTTGTTCTTTATTAGTATTTTTTGGGTAGATCCATCAGAGATAAGAGAGATGGTAGCATGGAGAATTGACAGCCACAGACCAGATTCTGCGAGCAAAGTCTAAAAGAACTAGCTAGCATCATTTAGCCTTTGAAAACCAGACTTATTAAATAAATAATAAATCTTCAAACATAAAAAACGCTGTTAAAGTAATCTGTTTTCCTGCTATACCTATGACAAAAATCCAATGATATAAACTTTCTACATGGAAGATTTACATTGGGAAACATTTCTAAAAGCAAGGCTAAAGGCTCTAAATTGCCTACAGAAACTCTGAGGTCTCTAGTATCTCTTAGAAAAGATGTTAAACTTCTGTATGGAATGACACCAATCTAGTTTGATTTAGAAAAGCTCAAAACCATGGACTTAATTTATGTGCAAGGTCATTTACAAACTATTTTTGACAGAATTGCATCATTATCTTTCATCAAAATCAAGTTTAGATCCCAGATATTTGCTACACATTCATTTATTATTCACCCTTCCACTTTTTTTTTTTTTTAATGTTTAATGAATGTCTAAGACTGTACTTAAGCAAAATGCAATAGTTAAATCTGATGGACAACCAGTGATAGAGAACAGACCAAATGACGTTTTAATTTCAAAGTTTTTCAACTGTGTATGATCCCTTTGCAGAAACAAAAACAAAAAATATAATCCCACATTTATCAGCTAATTACTCCCTGGGAGCATAAAACTACAGTTTCAGACTGAAAGAAGACATATTTTAGAATACATAGGTGTTAAAAAGCTATCAAATAAATGCCTGTATTCCTTGACAAGCCAGATTCTAAAGCAGAGTGCTTGGATTTATTCAGCTTTCTATTGGACTTCTGTGGATAACAGCATCACTTACAGACAAAGAACAAAAATGAAACTGCAACAGCTTTCTCTGCCATTACAATCAATCCTTATTAATCTATGAACTGTCCAAATTACATTAGAGAAGGTATCATTGCACCACACAGTAACTGTTAACCCTTGACCTAAGGCCTGTCTCATGATCTAAGTCTCTGACCTTCACTGCTGTCTGGCTATCACTATGTATATACCTTTCGTTGCAAGTAATGAGACACAGAGAGCAATGACTGGCAGAGATACTTCTCCAATAGGCTTCAGCTTTGCAACTGACTGGTTTTGTGTACCTTCCAGATTTCAGCATGGAAAAAAATTAGTTTAACAGTGTAATTTGGTTTTACCAATCATACTTCCTATTTTAGTAGGGTTTCTCTAATCAACCTCATTGTAGGGGGTTACTAATGGGGTGAAGAGTATCTAAAAATGTTTAGCCCCTCCTATGCAGTACAAACCTTTCACAAATGACATCTAAGTGTCTCTCTAGAGTCTCTTAGGCAGGCAGTCATTCATCTTTCAGTTATCTTAGATTTAAATAAATACAATGAAAAGACTCTGGTGTGAAGTTAACCAACATGCAAGATCATACTGGGATTTTTTTAACCTCCAGTAATAATGAATGCATTTTGATGGCTACACCTCAGTGCTAATTTATAATTAACTTCAGGTGCTTCTTTGATCTTGCTGATATACTTTTTCCCATTTTCTTATCAAGAGTCTCCATGCAGTCTGTAATTATGCTTCTTAGTGTGACAGCAACTTTGAATATGTAGATGTATTAGCATATGCTTTGGTAAAATACTGGTTGAGCCAAAGCAAGCACTTACCACTGAGCTGGAGTAGCATCTGAAGCAGTGCTGATTAAAATTGTAATATTATATAAACACACAATAGATTTCCCATAAAAATAAAACAATTACTTGCAATTTTAAGGTAATGGATGACAGAAGTAGCAAAGCCAGCACCCTACCAACAATACGCACATTAAGGCAGAGTATTAATACCAAAACAGTACAAAAGGCAAGCATCATGTTTTATATCCACCTAGGCTGTTCCTCTAAAGAGGAAGAAATTCATACATTTTCTGAATAGTGAAATATTGAACCAAAAGAACTTTCAAGGTGTTAAAAGCTATTATAACACTACAGCGATACAGTCTAACCTACCTGAAGCAGAAAATAAATATGTAATGCATGAGAGCAGAACAGTGTAACTCATTTCCTCATTCAAATCCACAAATGGCCACAATAATGCAAGTGTAAAATACACTTTATAACATACATTTCTTTCCTCAGGCAGAGAAAGTCTAACTGCTACACAGCACTTTTATAACTGTACTAACTTGCAGCACAGAAGAGTATGCACACACAAATGTCCCTGGGGAAGTTACTGTTACTGTAACAATAGGACAGGACTAGCCTCCAGTGCACACAAGTTTTTTTAAAACTAAATTGACAGATGTATTTTGTGATGTCATTTCACAAATATGTTTTTAACTACCTGTTATCATGTCAGCAGCACGGGAATATACTAATCCTGACATGCTGCACAATTACTTCAACTAACACTAAAGCAGATAATTGTGACAGCACTTGAATCGTAATGAATCAACTTTCCGTGCTCTGACAAAAGGATAACCCCAAGGTATGTATGCCGCTGAGATGTCCATACAGAACACCATCAGTACCTACACCAGGTTCTGAGACTCACTGCAGTGACAGGACTGCACAGCATCAGCTGTCGAGTTCCTTCCAAAAGGAAGGAACATGTCAGATGCAATAGCAGTAGCTCACTTCAGTTTCTGACTCCTTCACAGTAGCAATGGAAGGCACCTAACTAAAATTGAAGGAGTTGGGGAAAGACTGTTCAATTTTCACAACTTAATTATCTGGAGTAACCCATTGATTGGGCCTTCCAAAATAGTAACAGAATCATGGTCAGGAAGTACTGACCTGTTAAACCCCAGAACCAATCTGCCAACTTTTTTTGCAAAAGAGTAATGCTTTTTCTGGAAACAAAGATTAAAAGATGGGGGGGGGGGGAAATTATTAATTTAATAATTCCAGATTGTGTGAAATTCAAAGCCAAAGCTAAGACTGATGGGTGACTAAACATGAAACCACATCTCATTTTATTAATGTTTCCCTTCTGCACAGCTGAGATAAAACCAGACAAAGTAGCACATAAAATTTCTAACAGAAAATACAGATACAGCAGTCTTCCCATCATACATCATCAGATGAAAGGTATGCTGTACTTATTTTACTGCAGATCCATTCATAACTCTACCTGGCAGCAACTTGTATTCTTTTAAATAAATATCTCTAGTACAGCACACACTGGAGATCTGCCAAGTGCAAATCACATTGTTTGAGGAGCTTTTTTCCTCTGCTGACAAAGCAGCTGTCCATCCTCATAAGAGCCCACATAGATTTTATATTCTGCTGCTTAAGAGCCAGAAATTTGCTGTGTGTCTTTGAGATAAGTAGGTTGGGCTCCTAATTTTGCAGAGCAGAACTCAAGTATTCTTATAGAAACACCTGAAAGGACCTTGCCAAAGATATTTTGGAATGCCAATATTTTTGTTGATGTAAAAGAAAATTAAAAATCGCCACTTTTGAAAGTGCTCTCAGAACTCTGTTTTTTTCCATTCAGAATACTGCAATACTCCCTGAGTTAGCATGCCTTGCATTTTAACATTATCATAAACAGCTTTTATTAAGTACTAAGAAACCTGCCCATGGTAACCTACTTACAATGTCTTCTTATTACTGAATCTTACACAGAAACTGTAATTTTACTTATGACAGATTCATTTATATTTACAATGTTTATTTTCTAATCATTATGACACTTTTTTCAACACACAATTGATACCTTAATGACACATGATCATCCAGATTCAGATAATCCAGAACTCTCCAAAAGGTATTACGTATCGATCACAAAATTTTAAAAAGCAGACTTAACTTTTAATTTCTTTTGGACTTTTGCCCTTGTGGCAGAAGTAGTCTTGGACAATGACAACAATATGAACCTTCAGATCTTTCATATTTTCACAGAAAATTATGCCTATACCTGTTGCACTACAGCAATTAGTTTACATTCTGTGGTAGAAATTCATTGGGATCTTGTGATACTCAAGTAATACAGACAGAAAGTTTGAGGGTTTTTAGTGATTAAAACCTGTATAAAAATACCTACTTAGCTGAGCATTTTAAAGAAAATTAAATAAAGTATGTCAATCAGTAACTAAAGCTAAGACAAATACATCAGAGATATCAGTCTCAAATTTTTCCTTACACCTTTTGAGTCTATTAAGCACTCAAGACCAAAATGTTTAAGGTGTCTTTTTGTTTGGCTTCTGCTTTTTAAAAATGGCTGCTTCTTCATCGACTTTTCATTAGTTATTTCCATTGAAAAGTGTACAGTCACTGTCCATCACAAACATTTTTGTTGAAACCAATCATATGAATAAAAAAAAAGTCTTTGAGCGGAATCTGCAGAAAGTGCTGCAATGTAGAGAACTTCAACAGAGCTAAACAGATTACCCAGAAACAGAATGGCTCATTGCCCTAGGGAATTATAGAATAGTCATTTAGGATAGAAAATTTCAGCTCCCTATCTATCAAAATAAATGCTTGTTTTCTTAAATGCATTCAGTACTACAAAGCTCAAACCAAGAAGAACTAGAATGCAAATTAAATGATTTCATGGTTTAGATTAAGTATTGTAACAATATGATTCAGTAAGGATATGGTCACATTAAAAAATGTTATCATGAGCTAAGTAAAAGTATGAATGTACAGCACCTCAGCTAATTATTTATAGACATGCTATTTTGTGGTAAGAAACATCACGTTATTCATGGGATGAAGCCGAGCATGTAGGTGGTTACCAGAGAATACAGGCACATTAGAAAATTCATACTTCACTTTATTCATGAGGTCTTACATACTAAAAGGTTTCTGCATATTTTAGAAACAAAAGCTACTAATTAAAGCCAATTTCTTCTCAAAAGTAGCTACAGCTCTGGATACATGAACACATTATCTTCATGAACCTCTGCCTCCTTGGAGGAAAAAGGTGTACGAACAATAGATGAGACAGCCAGTGACAAAACCCAACACATGTTCTCTGCATGTGCTGCACAAAGGAAAACCTGATACAGAATGACTTCATGAAGAAATGGATGTATGTGAATGCAGCAAATAAGGACTAACCCAAGGCCCTGAAACATAAACATACATAAAAATCTACTTTTCTTCCTCCAAAGGCATTGCTAAAGAAATAATCCTAAAACAATATAGCAAGGCTTACACTAACTCTGAGGGCCTTCCACAAAACCCATCATGAAGTTTCTGACAAGTTTAACACCTTCACTTTTGTGCCTTTGCCTCAAGTTTGCATCACCTTGGGCTACAACTTCAAAACATTTGCAAGCTAAATTCACAGCAAAAGTAGCTGCCTAATTTGCACCCAAAATGTCTCACTACATATACTGCTTCCTGAAGCCATGTTGCCTGCGCAAACACTTCTAACTTCTCCCTTCTCCATTTTTGAGGTACCAACAGAAATGCTCTAGAATGCCAGAACTAACCCTCATCTTAAAAGCTGGAAGGTAATGCATAAACATACTGAACTATAAGCTTATTTACATTACAGTAGACACTGAATTGTTAGAACTTATTCCTATAAACCTTACAGTTCCTTTAATTCAGCAGAATCATATGAAATAACTCATTTTACAGCTTAGCAGGTAACAATGAACACGTTGCACTCCTATAAAAAGACTAAAGAAACAAACAATACTACATAAAACGCTACAGAACATAATTACTTCTTTGTAAAAGGGGAGAGACAAGCACAACCCTCCAGCATTCCTTTTTCACCAATATGTCCAGAAAATCCCGATTAACAACACATCACTAAGCATCCAAGAAACAGTAAATAGAAACATTTCTGCAGCTTTTCATCATCTTTGGGTGAGGAGGACAGAAGGAACTACCACCGTAGTGGTAGAGGATGGCCTCTATCTACAGGAGACTGTCTCCCTGTACAGCTATAGCAAAATATAGTTCCACTATCTTTATTCTGCTTAATGCTCTGGATAAAACCAAACTAGCTCCCCTGTATAAAAATACATTCAAACCACATCTCAGATTTGAAGTTAGTAAAATATTTATTTCAGAATAAAAATCTTATTTTCAGCAACTCTACAGAGAACAATTTTAGACAGTTATGTGAAAATTAGTTACTGCTTTAGTTCTCTGAGGGGGAGAGGGAAGTAAGAAAGTCTCGCTACCACAGACCTCTCTGGAGACAGCTCAGAATCACACCACCCACAGATTATTCCACTGTGGACACCTTGAACTTGAACCCCAACATAGCAGCCTATATCATCCAGGATGCCACTATATGTAGGACTCCACTGATTGTTCCTCCAGCAACTTTGTGAGCACTTTTATTACCAGCCCCAGCTTTACACACCCCCTTAGACAACACACTTTCCTTTCAAATCAAAAACCTCAGGCTGAAGCCCACTTCCCTGCGTTGCTCTCAGGCTTTTGAAAGGCTGAAGAAGCACAAAGCCATCAGCACTCACCTCCTAGCCCCGGTGCAGAGGCGCAGGGCCGTCCGCGGACACCTGAGGAGAACGCCCATCCGTGGAACCCTCGGGAATGGCCTGAGGGACAGATCGGCGCCCAGCGGCGCACCCTGACAGGACGGCACTGAGGCGGGAGCGGCGCGAGCTTTCCCCTGCCCTGCCAGCTGTGCGCTGTAACACAGGCGATGACCCGCCATGCGAGCGTAATAACATAAACCTGGTTCCAACCTCTGTCTACACCTGCATCTCATAGGGTAACGTGCATGGGCCTAGCAGCAGAAGAGTTAGTGGCCCCATCACACCTGAGAGGCAGTGGGACTCGCTACTGCCGGAGGAGGCTGGTGGGATGGATCAGTACTGATCCGAGGGGGAGCTCTATCTCCTCACAAAAGCAGCAGATCTGGAAGCTTGGATGCTCTGTACATCCTACATCTAGCTGCTTAAATTCCCATACGTTTGTCTAAACTCCAAGTATGCCCAGGTAACTTTTATATGCAAAGGGTGAGCTCTAAGTAAAGTAACTTCTATGAAATCAGCGATACTGCCAGCAATTTGTGGTGAGAGTTCAAGTAACTTTATCACTGTTTATGTTTGATGTTAGTAATCACCTCATAAATTACATGTTTTTATCCAGAAAAAAAAAAAAATCTGTCAAATCTTATTTCCAAAGACATTTGAATCTGTATTATCCTCCTTGTAAAAAGTCACAATAAATTTTGTCTTTATTGGTACTGTGGTTTTGGTTTTGCTGAGAAACCGCAGTTTTCAAGGCACAGGGAGGGGATATTTGAATTCAGAGCTGTATCCACTGCCAGTTGGAGAGTCTTCAGCCATCCCTCAGTCATGAATGGTCCAAAACATTTCCTGACCCCAAGGACTTTTTAATTTCACCATAGCCTAACAAGGATTACTGGCTCATCCTGCAGGCTGGCATGCCTACTCCCCTAAGCCAGCTGAGGACATGGTCACAGAGCCTAGGTAACTTCTCACACCTGCCAGCCCTAACACGACCCCATCAGAAGGACCCACCAGGCAAGGTTGAACTCCTGAAGCAATCAGGCTTAATGACCAAAGTTGTCATTTAAGCCCTATGCAGACTCCAATTTAGAGATTAAAACATTTCAGTTTAGAGGGTTTTATTTTCACACTGCCAATTAGTGACTTTTCTGAGCCTTTAATTTAGAGAAGAGTTTTGATACTTAAAATTTTTCATTAGTTCAGGCTGAAAACAATATTGAAATAGTGTTTCCCTTAGGAAAGACTTTTCAGTCCTTTCTAGTTATTATTTTTATCACGACTCTTTAAAAAATGTCAAATGGCCTAGCTAAGCACCAAACTGGGAATTGTTAGAGAAAGTATGCTCTGACAAACTGTTTATACTTTTCCCAAAAATCCATTTACAGGTATTTTTTTATATGCAGCCAGTGTTCCTTTCTGCTCCCACAGCACTATCTGAGCTAGAACTTTAGGAAAGAGAAAAGTAAATACTAATATTCTGGCCTTAGAATTAGTTTTTAAATTTTGAAGTGTTCTCAGTCATATGTTTATAAAACAAGAAATGATACTTGGTTCTTTAAGACCTGCTTTCATTTTACCTGGAATATGTTGTGTTCCTCACAACTTGAGCTTCAGTAGAAAAAGGTCCCTTAGATGCTTTCATAATCAAAAGCATTAAAGTTCAGATTCAACAAAATATTTAGCCTCCTAGTCGTTTTGATATCAACACTGGGCTATAGCTTACATAGGAACTTGGAGTCAAAGCACTTTAATGAAGCTGGGACCTGTTCACCAAAACACTGAATAATGTATTTTTGCCTCACTGAGGACAATGGGAATCAAGCATAAACCTGGAGTATTACAGATATGGATATGGTTAACTGCTCATAGCACATAGCTAAGTACATTTTCATGTAAGCTGCACTGGCTCATTTGCCTTTCCTATCCAAAGGAGTAATTCTCAGGAAACAAAAAGAAAAGTTGGTTCTTGTATCTACATAATCTATAGAGTTTGAGTACTTGAACTTCTGGTCCTGTTATCTGACTAGACCTAATAAAAATAGTGTCTTAATATACCTACAAATGTAGTATCTGTAAAGAAATCCCATTTAAAAGGTAAGTAAAGACTGCTAAAACTTTCCTATGTCCCAGTTGTTCCAGATCAGAGTTATACAATGAAAAACAGATAAAGAATAAACCTTTTAGGCAAATCAAAATATCCAGTGGTAATATGATAAAATACTGAAATAATTATTTTTTAAATGCAACCCTAAAGCTCTCAGATAGATGAATACATATTTTAATACTACTTGATGAAGTGTGCTGTCTCATTTTTCTTTTACTACATAGTATGTATAAAGAAACTTCTTTCAGGAATAAATCTCTTTGGCAGCATAGTTGTTTATTCTAGTTTATTTTATTCACAATGGTTTGGAGCTGGAACCTAATGCTTTAATTATCCCCCATATCATAGAAGCAGATTCCCCATCATTCTTGGATACTGGCCCCATATCCTGATCCCAGAGAGAAATATGTTGGTGGTGGTAGTCAGCAGCCCCCTCTGTCATCTTACCAATTTTTTGTTCAGTAACCTTTCAAGCTTTGGAAATTTCTGTATGTTCTTTGAAAGAAAATATGCTGCCTGGGAAAATCCATTTGAAATTATTTTTTACAGCCTAATCAGAAATATCCTTTTAGATATTTTATAATATTATATTGATATTGGTAAAAACAATTAATGACATGTTAAATACAGACATTTTTAAGAATCTAATGCTTTTCATTTTATTTGGATATTTTAATTTCCATGCAATATTTTGGCTTCTTGTGGGATGTGGACAGATGTGATGACCTAGACCATAGTCTTTCTTCACAGTTAGATCTCTGAATGAGCAAAGAAAGGAGGAGTGTGATTCTCTAAAGCAATTATTTTTAATAAAGAACAATGTGTATTTGAATCAGTTTTATGATTCAACACAATGCCAAATAGCTAATTTCTATCACACCCTGGTTCTGCTGCACATTCCGCATGATGTACATATGCTGTTTTCCTGTAAGTGTACCCACGACCTATTCTGTGAAATGTGTGCACAAGGTGGTCTCATTCTTTTTTATGGTTCTGCATCCAGAACTGCATATTGCCAGTAATTAGGTACACAGTTACAAATTAACTACATAAGAATACATGAGATAAATAATTAAGAGCCAAGTTAGAGACAGGGTAGCACTGAAGGATTTGAACCTTCTAGTTCCATTATATCCCTGTTTAAATGGAATCACCTAGAAGCCCTGTTTACTCAAACAAGAGAGTCAGGATTAAAGACTGGGTTGAATTATTAATTACAGTTTCTTAATACTCCAGTTTACATATCACTACATAAAAATTCTGTATATAAATTCAGTATACTGCATATTTGCAAGTATAAGCATAGAATAAAATCACCAGGTTCTCTGGGGTTACCACCTAATTTTAAGTCAAGCTCACTACTACCACTACTCCAGATTGCATGAGTAGCTGTGGTTTATTAAGCTAGACTGAATGAAAACATGGGGTTTCTGTCTGTACCTTCATACAAACACTTACTGTCATACTCACATTCAGCTTCATCAACTTTACTCATTAATTTCAATTAAAATTATAGGTATTTTCACATGATTCTTTGGAAAATCAAGCCTATAAGGAAAATGTTTTAAAAATTAATAATCTAAGGTGTACATGTAATGCATACATGTACTTTGCAACAATGACATAAGGAATGATCATGAGCACATTTGCTATTTCCAAGACACCTGTATTTTTCCATGTGATTTTTTTATTATTAATATTATTATTATTACTGTTAATTTTATATTCCTTTTATCACTGCAATAAACTTTCTTTACCAGGAAAACTTTATGATACTATGTGTGCTAGACCTAGCTGAAAAACATTTAACTTCTATGGGGTAGAGATACGTTTGATTTTAGGTCAAGCAAACGGTTCTTCCTAAACATCACCTTCATCTGTCACTGCTAGCCTCACCGTAACTTTCCTCAGTGAGCCAACCCCATTGGGCATTTTCATTACCATAAACCCATACTTTGCTTAGCATAAATTTTGCCAATCACAGACCTAGTTTTCTAGCAATTTATTAGGTATGTCATGTTAGCTAATCTGCCATAAAATATTTATCCCCCTACAGGGATTAAAAGAATGACAAGCTGCTGTTTTGAAAGCATGAACAAGAAAAGTGGCGATTTCTGACAGGCCTGGATGACTTTTGTGAGTTCAGCAACATTAATGTATGGAAAGAAGAGTTGCTATGCTCGACTTTGGCTAGAACATGTCAGCCCATCATGTTAAAAATATCCATAACTTTAGTCAGCAAACATAAGTACCTTATCCTCCTGCCTCTGATCTTAAAGCCATATTCCACCGGACTTCATCTGGTGAAAGACTGGACAGGAAGTTGAGCAAGCATAACATTCTCAAACCGTCTTCTGAATCTTCATGTTTCTTATTTCTTTCACTACCATTGGTAAATCCCTCTCGTCTGTGTCAGCTATATAATCATATTTTAATCTACAAAATTCACTGAACACCATGGTATTTCAATTCCTTAAGCTATTAATAAAGACAGTAAAAAAACTGATGCATACAGGGCACATGCTTCTTCTGGCAGATCCTGGCTACTAGGAAAAGTTTTTAATGATATGGATATATGTCCTACAAGCTATCTTCACATTTTAGCTGTCAGAATGAGAAAACCGGACACTTTTGAAGAAGGAATTAGAGGTCCATTTGCTAAGCTGAATGCACTTAGCAATCCTGTCATATCACATCTTACTAGGAAGACAAGTAAAGGATAAAAAACATTAGATGCTGCTATTTCAAATCTTATGCAGTTAAAAATATTTAAAGTTACTTTTCTATCTCTGTCAGAGAGAATAATTAAATGGCTTCTGAGAAGCCAAGTAGTTTGTTGGTTTTTTTTCCCCATTCCTCTAGCTACTGAACCTGAAAGGTAGAAGGTTATATTACATGGGAGGCTGACACTATACAAATTTTCTGTATGAAACATGGTTCTATTTTGAAATGATTTTGTAAGCAAATAGCACAATTGGAGTGATAAGCTATTACTGTATCACCCACTGTTCAGATAATTACTTGCAGGACAACACTCTGTCTCTCATCCCCAGCCTTCGTTACTAAGGCATGGAGTAACTTGAACACCTACTGATTTTACTCCCTTAATTATACAAACTTCTCAAGATCTTTCAGAATTGGGCTTTTTTACCTATATGTGAGGCCACTCAGTGATCCCACCTAACTTACTTTATCCATTTAATTGAAGCACCCATGTAGAGGTTGCAGTAGGAGCTAGACTACCCTTCTGCAAGATGCGTTTGCTATGCTACGTGCACCAAAAATACAAAAGAAAGCATATCTCCAAGTCTATTCCCCTGGGTAGTGTACACTTAACAGCTTTCATTGACACTAAATATTTCAGATAAGCCATGAAAATGATAATGCAGCTGCCTCTTTCCATCTCTTTAAAAAAAAAAAAAAAAAGCGCTATTTTCATTTTGCAGGTTCTGTGACTAAAAGCCAGGCTTGCATCTTCTTCCTTGCAGGCAGGGCAGATGTGCAGAATGCTTGGGGGAATGCACAGGTCTTCTCTGCACACTGTGTTATTCCTGGAGGTAAAAGGAATGTTTCTGCCTTTGGATATCTATGCATATCTAAGCTTCCTCTGGGCTTCTACTTCAGTTTCCTCATATTTCAGATTCCTACACATATCTGGATTACGCTTAGTTTGACTGAGACCTTTTTTTGATCCTCTCTATAGGCCATAGGGAGCATAATCCATACATCACTCCTGTGAATTAATTATGTTAACACATGAAGGGTGAAATCATATCAAATCGTGTGCCTGTACCTCTCTGAAATCACCTCAGCCAAAAAAAGACTCCTTACACAAACGGGTTCTCTCTGAGAAAGTCTGAGGCAAAACCTGCAAGGCTACTGGGGATGCATGCCATTGGCTTCCTTATTCATTAAGTCAGTTGAGAAATAGCAGCAGCTCTGTAGCATTGGGAACACACTGTACAGTCTCCTTCTTTATGTTACAGCTTCTGGTTCCATCGCCAGTGTTCGTGCTGTTATTCTGTGTTCCTGCTTCCTTACTGTTCCCTCTTTTCTACTGACACTACTAATCAGCACACGCCAGACCACAGTATTTATTTTTAAATCCTTTAAAACCTTACTCACCTGGTAAAAAAGAATCCTAGTCCCGTCACTGAATAGCCACACAGTTCTTTGTATACACATGGCCTGGCAAGGTGACTAGATTGCCTCAATCAGCTGTGCTAAATCTGTGTGACTGCCTCTGCCCCTTTCTGCCAACTCCAGCATGTTTTATGTAACTTCTCTTTTAACAGGCACTCCACAACATAACTACTGAAATTTAGTATTTTTTTCCACAGGGCCTCCTTAATAAAATGTACCATTTCAAATGCACTTCCCTTTCAAGCCTCATTCCTGCGTACCCTGTATCTGTAAACAGCACTATTGACTTTTTCTGCATGCCAGGGGAATAAAGCAGAAAGGATACAAAAGCTGGTGTAACTAATAAAAGAAGTAACAATAGCGTAGCACAATTTATCTCCTCTGATAGGAGAAAGTGTCAGGAGAGATTTAACTCTTGGAGAGTGGTGACCATTTTGCTTTTCATCCTGAGGCTTTTTCTTGCATTGTAAGAGATTTTTACAAGATGAGAATGAATCTTTAGTTGAAATTTAACTACAGGGCATCAAACTACAAGCTGAAGGAAGTGGAGAAATAACATGACAACACTGCCAGTTTTTCTTGCAAGAGACCTCCAGCATCTCATTGCAAATGAGATGTCAATCCCTTAATTAGCAATTCAGTCAGTATTAATTGCATGTATGTTACTTCATATCAATCACTGTCATTTCCATGCAGTCAGGATGTCTTATAGAACTTAATTTGTAAACAATATGCAAAAGTTTAACCCACTTTCAATTAAAATTGTCAAACATCTAGCATAATCTGCAGAATACAGGTAACTGAGTATAACTGTGTTTTGTCTGCCAAGCAGGAAAAGGGAATGTTTTAGCTATTCTATAAATACACTTTTTTAATGGTATTAGGTCCTAAGGGAAAAACAAGCATGCATTAAAATGCCATTAGTCCATATCCAAAAGCATTGTAACCAACCTGAAACACTCTTGTCAAGAGTAACACAAAACTGGAAAAGGAGAACAAACCTGAGACTAAAAGGAAGTACTCATCCAGCAATTCATATTTTATGAAGCAGTATCTACTCCTGATTCAAGCTGTGTCCAGGGAAGCATAATCTATGGCTTCCATGGCAAACAGGGTTCCGATTGTAAAAAAAATAATACTTAATGACCTGATTCTCAATTTGTCAGTTTCAAACATCTGAACTTGCTTTATTTTCATGTGATAGATTTCAGAAAGCCCTTAGTAGGAAAATTGAAATTCTCATACATTAGGAGAATGTAAATTATATTCTTCATATAATGACTTCTACAACCAAGCTTTTACCTTAACTTTGATAGATTAAGTGGCCTGAACTCCTGCAACTGTTTGTCTTTAATACATTTTTTCCTATGCTTTAATGATTCCACTGGCTCTTCTCATTGGTGATAACAAACTTGCTGAATTGTGAACATTAGTCTTCCACTGGGAGACCCCTGAAAGTGCCAAGTAAAACAAAACTTCTACTTAATATTCTCAGTATTGCACTAAAACCTTTACTGCAAATTACGTTCTTTCTCTCCTACACAGTCACTATTTCTGACTCAAAATTAATTGCTTTTCCATTGCTTGTGAGCCACATAAATGCTATGCTTAATATAAGCAGTAGTAGGTTATTTAAGGATGTTTATCAGTGTGAGATTCATAAACACTAAAGCCAGTAATCATCAGAAATTTTTTCATGTGTCTGGAACATCATGAAATGAATCACAAACTGTGACCCTGCCTTCAGTCCGTCTCCTCTGGAGAGCTCAGCCCAGACCAGAAACTGTAACTTTTGTGTGAAGCTGCCAAAAATGCAAATTCCAAACTGGCTACCAGCTTCCCTTTCACTTAAAACTAAAGTAAATCTAAAAATCATATATATATATATTACAGATTAGGCATGGTTTGCACAGTTTTAATGTCTAATGCCTGTTTCAAAAGTGAAAATTTTTAATAATGTTACTTTTATGAAACAAAATATCCATGATTAAAAGTTGCCAAAAACAGAGGAGCATCTTTCATATGTGGTATTATTTATCAATACTTTATGCTTTTTCCTTAGACCCAGTATGGAACTCACAAACCATCAAGTCAGAAATGCTCCTTAGAAATGCTCGCATTGAAGCTCATTGGCTTCAAAGACAGAATGAAGTTCATGCACTTCGCTGGTTCCTTAAAACCTGGGACTTGCATTTCAGCAGGTATCATCTTCTTTTGAAAATCAACCATAGATGCAAAGACTGAATGCTGTGCTATATCTTCTTAAAGCATAACAGATATGCAATATTTGTGAACACCAATGTGTTATGCCTCATATAAAGGAGACTACAGACTCCAAAGTGTGCAGCATTTAAAAGTTTTCAGCATAGGTCTAGACTGAATTCTTACTTGCAAGTACAATGTTCTCCTGATTAAATAAACAGTACTGTACAAATGAAATGAATATACACCTGGGATTAGGAAACAGATCAATGTACATGGCATAAAGTTAGAATAAAGATGCACTGAATATGTTCACAAAAACAAAACTAAGAATAGAAGAGGGATATCCAGCTCCCACTAAGCGTGATGACTTCATTACCTGCATGTCAGCCACATGTGTTTCACATCCACACAAACGGTTCTGTGATGTTTCTCCAGAGGCTGTTCTTGGCAGAGCAATCTTCTTAACCATGTACACAGCTAAGGGATAAAGAAGGACAGGATGAACCTTCTACTAAAAGACACAAACTATCCACACTGAAACCTTACCTTATGTTCCCATTCATTCTAGGACTAAAGATAGTGAGTTTTACTTAGATTCCCAACTAACAGATAGGCACATATTCATTTTACTTATATGCTCTGTATTCTTGTATGCATAGATATATTTCACACAATTCTCTTTTTACTGTTACCTATAACTAACAGATTAATTATCTGTAATACATCCTTTAAAAGCATTGTTATTTAAAAATATGGATAAAATAATGGAGAAGATGGCTGTGCTAAGTAATAAAATTGAAAAGGCTAACAAAGTTTTGATGTTTTAGCAGACCTATGGGTGGCATTCATGGGAAGCAACAAGATTTATCAGACTAATAATTTACTGTGCATATTTTTTCCACTGGAGTTACTATTGCAAAACAAAGGACCCCAAGGAAGACTGAACTAATATTGTTCTAGACTCTGGAAGCACTGTTTAGGAAGATACTTAACCATGGGTTCTTTTCCAGCATGATTAATTTTATTACTTCCAATGGAACTATTCACATGCTTCAATTAGGCTTCCTGAATGAGAGCATGTTTACAAAATGTAATAGAGGAAAAAAAAACCCACAACAATTACAACACTGCCTTCCAGAGCATCAGTTGTTCACAAAACAAACTCATTAAGCTAGTATTTTGCTGTTACAGCTTTCTGCAGTTGGCTGGCCTCAAAGAGCAATACAGCACTCTCGCCCTCTGAGTTTAAAACAACCTATCATCACTCCTTTTACTTTTTGCCAAACTTTACTGATCCATTATGACTGTGTTCATTGCATATAGACTACTTCTAACTTTGACTTCTTTTACTTAGAGGATGGATCTCCACTGAGAATTCATGATTCAGATGCAGTAGGAGACATTCTACAGTGACATGGGACAGCCTTTTCGTACAATATTAACTGCTTAGAATAATTTACCTTAAGGTCCCCAGGTGAGAGTAGACAAGCAAAGAGTACACTCAGACCAGCATCTGGAAGCATTAATGGTTCTTTTCCTGAAGAACAGTTTGTGAATTCTTCTCTTAGTGTGGTTGCCAGTCAACTCAGCTCTTCATTTCAGGCTGTTCTCATAGAGTTTTCTTGTGTTCTGCATCTCTTACAAGCAAACGCACAGTCATGATGTGCCTATGTGTTATCTCTATGATAACACTGCTTGTTGTAAGATGATCTTGCAAGTTCACTTGGATTTACCTTTCCAACAGCTCAAGAGAGAAATTACTGCCTTTGGTCCTACAGAGACAAAATGCAAAAGCAAAAGAGTAACAGCATCAGACACATTTACATAGAAAAAGAACTAGGGATTGACTGTTTCCTCTAGAGCTGTCATTTCCCCTTCAAGTAGTTTCTATTTCTTTGAAAATATTATAATAGGATTCTGCATTTCTGAAATTATAGGTACTTTGAAGAAGTCAAGACTACATGGATTTGTTCCCTCCACCCTTATATACTGATGTCTGGACATGCATATGTTATTAAGTGAAGAGTCTGGTACACACCTGGGTTTTGCTCTGGTACTCCAGGATCGACCAGCACAACTGAGGTATCACCTCTGGATATCATCTGCATGCTTTCACTTCCTCCTCCAAAATTAGAAAAACGGTGTTTGTTCTTTTCTGGGTAAGAACATATCTATTCCACAAATGACAAATATACTGTCTCCAAATTGCTCATCTCAGAAAGGAATATTAGAAATCCACTGAGCCAAATTCTTCTTGAGTTCAAATGAAGTTCCACAAGATAGAAATACTGACATTCTGCTCCAAGGCAACTTTCCAAGGAACTAGAGGACTCACCTAGAACATAAGAAAAGGCACAATAAGCTATGAAAATTATGTGGAAACTACTTTATTAATAATCCACTTCTTGCATATAGAGTCAATCAATGTTCCACACTGCTTTCCAACATTTCTGCTTCAACAAGCTCATCTGCATAAGCTATTGTTGACATGGGAGATAAAAAAAACTCTTTTAAAGCAGAGGTTTGTGATTAGCTTTTGTAACCACTTGCACACACAAATACAATAACAGATGGAAGATTACTAAATAGTAGAAGAGAATGAATTTTCCATATCATTATCTTTCAGAGATGAGAAGTACAAAACAACACCTATTCTATTACACGTCTGGAACAATGGGCTTCTGACGTTGGGCCAGATGTGATCTGCTTTTTAAAGGAAAGTGGAAATCTAATTACAACATACTGTGGAGAGACTGACCTTACACTCATCTAAGTTTTCATTAAAGTAGCTATATAAAGCACTTGATATGTTGCAGGCTGCAGCTGTCAGATTCAAGAGCTACTTCTGAGAGCCCTAAAGAAGAACTAATTACAAGGTAATGATTGCAGCACTATGGTTAGCATAGCTTGCAGTTCCAGGACAAGAATAACCATTTAATTACCAACTGTTAAAAGAGGCCGTTCCTATAGACTCTGGGTCAAATTCTAGCAAGTGTTAAGTACCCACAATTCCCATTAATTTCAAAAGACCTTGACAGCATTTATCACCACCCAGCATTATGCAAACAAATACTTTCTTCTGAAGCTTCAGATATCCATTCATACACATCATAGGGTATTATAAGGTCATTTGCCCTTTTTCTTTTTAGGAGAAAAAAAAAGATAAAAGGTGAATTTACTTTTTAAAACATGTTTACTTTCAAAAGCCTGCAGCTGTTTATTTACAAATGACTATATGTTTGTACAGTAACAACAATATATCTGATCTGCTGTTTTTTTCCTTCATTATGCAAATTACTTGAGAGGATATCAAGAAGGACTAAGAACAGACTACCAGTTCATCTTCTCTAACAATTCATAGCTTTAAGAATTCAAAACTTGTCCTTGATCTGACAGGTAGCAGAACAAAGCAGTTATTTTTTTAGGTGTTGTCTGTCATATTTTATCTGAGGGAGACATTTACATCTTTCAATAATGTCAAGAACATGGGGTTCCAAATTCATACATAAAATGGTAGCTTTCATTAATCACCAATTAACTAGGCAGCAATCCACACACGCAGCTTGCTCTAAGAGCTTGATAGCAACTGAACATCCATCAATAGATTTCTAATATATCTGAGAACATTTTGTACTTCAAGTAAAATCTTCCGCGGCAGAAATGTCAAGAAGAGACTACAATAATGAATGACTATTTATTACTGCCAACGAGTTAATATACTGATGGATCTTTACTTTATTCTTCTCTTGTAAGCTAACTGATTGTTAATGCATGTCTTTATGGGGTAACATTATTCAAACTCCAAAATATGATATTACTCTTAGCAAGGATGTTCTGATACTTCGCTGAGTAAAACCACTGTAGTGTAGAATGAATGCTGCCTGTTGTTTTATTGCAACACTGCAGTTGTGCAGATAGCTGTGTTAAAAGCTAGTGTCTCTTGAATAGTGAGTTTCTAAATTAAGATGTATGCTGTAACTGAATGAGAAAAACATGCAACAAGAATTTATTTGTTCTCTTTTCCATGCAAAAATGCTGTCACTGTAGCATCTGCTCTTTAGCATCAATTACCCCACAGTGGAGGCAGATGAGCCTAAATGAGAAATGCAGGATTGTCCATACAGAAATGAGCAATATAAAACTTTTGCCAGTTGCACCGTGTTATTCACCTCTTGAGTAGGTCTGTGCCTGCATTTTTCAATGAAGCCTCTTTCTTGGACAAACTAAGCCCGTGCCACTGAAAAAGCATTATTATGCTGTCTCTAACACTGGCACTTCACTGCTGCCTATTGGTAGCATGCGCACAAAATGTTACTGGAAATTTGCCCGCAATCTGTTGGGTAAAAAATTGGATGAATGACTGGCACAAAGAGTTAATGAATGAGGTTAAATCCAGTTGACAACTAGTCACAAGTGGTGTTCTCCAGAGCTCAGTATTGGGGCCAGTTCTCTTCAATATCAAGGATCTGTATGAGGGGATCGAGTGCATCCTCAGTAAGTCTGCAGATGACACTGAATTGAGTAGAAGTGTTGATCTCCTTGATCTTCACTTTGGTGGTTTTTTTCATTGTTAAGAGGGGTTAGATATTTGCAAATCACTTTGACGCTTATCAGAACCTGGTCTATCTTTTGATGGAAGAAAGCAGGGGTGTGTTGGTTTGTTTTGGGGATTTTTGGTTTTTCAAACAAACAAATTGAGTTTGAGCCTGACTACAGGAATGGTTAAGTATGAACTGCTACTTAATTCTCCCCCAAGAAAAGACCAGTGGTCAAGAAAGGGAAAAGACTAGAGCCTTAACTTCATCTTCCCATTGCTGGACTAGTACAGAAATGTTCTATTTTAAAGATGTTACAGGCCAGGGTCATGTAGGTAGTCAGCAATGGTTCTTCAGAGAATATGCAGTTTGTGTCACAGACCTGCTGTATAGCAGAGCTCATGCATCAAACACCTCCTGTGTTCAAAGCTGTGAGGTTCAAGCCTCACAGGACAATCCAGCCCACCAAATAGCGAAGAAAACCAACTGTTTTTTCCAACAAGCAGCAAAAATTATTCTAACTGCCAGCAAAATAAGCCAATAAGTTTTTCAGCCCTGTTGCACCTTCCTAATGAAATCACACATAGCTCTGCAGAGACAGCTTTGTTCATCTTCAAAGCTTTCCAGAAACATTGAATAATTCCTCCTGTAGGCAGGAAAGTATTAGTATCTGCCAATTAAAACCATTACAGAAATAGGGACACAGAGAAGCAGTAAGAGCACAGTTCAGATGTTCTGAGTGAGTAACATTGCTCACACATTCTTTAGCTTGAAAATGTTTTGCTTAATTTGAAGTTGTGATTTTCTCCTTTGCTTTGCTAAGGGCCAGCATAACTGGTATAAAGATTTGGTTCTTCCTCTCTTCTCAATGCAGCTGAATATATACATAGGGAAAGAAAACAAAATGCTCCCAGCATCATTTGGAGCATCAGCTCTGTTTTTCTGTTTTGAAACTTAAAGATAAAGGTTGCCTCGCTGAATGTCAGAAAAACTCAGCTGTGCCTTCTCTAGGAAGTGAATCCATTGCAGATCAAGAACAAAAAATAAAAAAAGAAATGGGGCACGGTCAACTCTGAAAAGTTTATCTATAAAGATGCTCCATGATACTGCTTTTTGTAGTAAAGGACTTCATCTCATTCCTTCTCACCTTTCACAGAGATAATCCAAAATATATTTTAATATTTCAAAGTGTATCAGTACTGAGGAAATACATGAGAATCCTGAAATTTTTCCTAGCTGCATTATTTTGAAAGATAAAAAATGAAGATAGCTGCACGTGATTAACGGTTCTGAGAATCTACAGTCCATTGTGTAACCTGCTGTTCAGAAAAAGGCAGTCGTTGACTGTGTGAAAATCTGTTGACTGTGATGTGCAATCTTGCCTGCCAGTTCTAAGGTAAAGAGGAACAAGGGAATAATTTTCACTGTTCTATCCTGGATCACAGTTTTTGCACAGATGGAAAAAATTTCCAAGTCAAAGCCAACGGTGCCTGCCTAAACTATAATTTCTGTTTCGTAGCAGGAAGAATAAAGTAAGAGCTGAGATTCACCTTCCATGGGCATATAGATGCTCAATCAGAGCTTCCATCACAGGCAGTCACCTCTCCAGTAAGAGGGTGTGAAAAGGCACCTTAGAGTAGTGGAGGACATATCAAACTAGTTGTGGGTTACTGTATCACCCCAAACAGACCAAGTGATCACTTTTTCACTGCTTTCATTTCTCTTTAACAAGAAATAGTTGTTAAAGTTGTCTACAGACAGAATGACTATTTTTCCACTCAAGATGGTGAGATCCTTTATGATCATGAAGCTGAAGTCCAGACTTGCTTCCACATAGCATGATCAGAGACTCACTGCTTATGCCAGTAAGATTTAACTAATTAGGACCCAGAGCATCACTGACAAATTTTCAGAGATATGTACCTTAAAAAGTTTGAAACTATGGTGTTAGAGTAGTTTTTCATCAAATAATGCTACAAAATAAGCAAATCACTATATTTAAAGGTATATCATCTGTAACTATTTTCAGGACAGATTCCATACTTAAATCTTTCTTGCTTTCTGTGTCACCACAGTTTCCCCTGCTATAGTTCAACATTCAAATGCATTCTGAATGCATAGCATAACCCGGTATCATATAAAATTTCACACATCACTAAAAAATTAAATGCATGACACTCTAATGGAATCAGAGGAACAGCTGCAAACTCTGACACTTACTTGAACATACAGCTGAGTCTGAAAGGATCTGGAAAGTTTCCTAATTTGAGAAGAATGGTATTTTACCTCATAGTGGGAAGCAGTATCTTTCTAAAGAGCTTTGTATCACATACCAACCTGACTGAATACTGACTGCAAGGGTTACATGGGATCAGTTAGTTAAATCTCTGGCACGAAATAGATCTCAGCCACCTATAAATTGTTTTGGCATACCCTTATTTTCAGTATTGCTTTCCAGCCTGTACCATTGTCATTTTATGAAAAAAGTGGTACATTCTCTTCAGTTTTACTGCCAGTGTGCTCTGTCTGTGCTTCCCTTTATCCTAGTAACTCAATGCTGGCCTGAAAGAATGACTCTTCAATATCCCTTCCAAAATGAGAATGGAAGAATGTGGGAACTGCAGGGGTGGGGAGAGGAGGGTGGTGCCTATTACAGATTTCTTATATTCTGTACCTTCTACATTTTGTGATGTGTACCTCAAACTCTACGTCAGTCAAATCTCTTCATGGAGCTAATCCTCAGTGGATTCAAACCAAAGCAACTGAAAACAATTGACTCTCTTGGGCAGCTGCTGTGCATATTCCAAGGACATCCTTACATCCTAATGTGTTCTTGCAGAGTATAGCTAATATAGAAATTACACACTGATAAATATATCAGACCTATGACCTAGATGTTTACAAAAGTTTTTGTCCCTTTCTTTTTTAGAGCTAGATACTCAGTCACTAGCCAGGTAGGACACAGCCCTAAGTTCACTTTCTACTGCACTTGGCTTAGCTGTTTGTGGTCTGGTCTTAAAAACAGCTAGAAAATAAATGTATTTGAAACTGCACAGGCAGAACTGGAACAAATCCATTAAGAATTCTTGAAGTAGGAAGTTTTGTAGGACATTTTGCCCTGATGCACATCTGTCAGATTCTGAGAAATGGAAAACAATAAAGTGTAAAAAACGAAATTTAGCATAAACTGTAATCTGTTTGGTTTTTTGTTTTTTTTTTTTTAATGGAGTTCACAGTAGCTCATCATCAGCCTTAATGGAAATGCTTGTATTCCCTATGCAAAGAATTCTACTTCAGATGAAGTTTGTGGTATAGTTCTTGCAGATAGTAGTCTACTAAACAGTGACAACACTGCATTTATTTTTATTATTACTATAATAATGATATTTTTACAGAGATGCAGCATAAAAAGACACAGTATTAGACTGTTTTCTCAACATTTTTACTTAATTAGAATGTTTTCCATCTCAAGTCACAAATTTTAAAATACCATTCTCCTGTTTAGTCTTCCCATTTTCCTTCCCATGTTTATTTTAAGGGGAAGATGCATTCAACACTCTATCCTATATATGTCATAGGTCATTGGAATGACAAACTTCTAACAACAGAAACCAAAATGGTCCAATAATCTGCACATCAAAGTTATAACTTAGACTTCAGTGCTCATCACCCTTACTATGCATTGTGCACATAATTAGTCAGAACAATGGTCTGCCAAATTTTACAGCATGATGGCAACTACAAAAAAAAAGCATGACTTGGAGATCCTCTACTGTAGTTATAAATGGACTAGTTATTGTTTATTTTATGACAGTAACGTCATAATCAAGATAAACATTGCCCTCTAGAATTAGTATAGTAACACCTTGCAGAAGACAGCTCTCACTCTCTTAATTAGCAAAACTAGGCATAATGTAGAAAACAGACTTACTAAAGCCAAACAGTAGAATGATTGAAAAGATCCCAAGTCTCCAAAGCTCTAATTCATCAGTTCAGTTCCTGCTCTACAAGGTACTCAAGGTATCTTTCTGTGACAATAAACTACAATCTCCAAACTTAGTACTAACGTAATCAGTAAAAACAAACAAAAAACCCCAACCACCTTCTATAAATAAACTCTGAAAATGCATTGGGGAATCTAGCAACATTTTTTTGCAAGCAGACAAAGTAAATACTTTGTTTAGTTCAGTCTGCAACAAGCCTGTGTTGTCTTTTTCTGAATAATAGTTTGCACAGCTACAATAACGCTTACAAAGTGAAATGTGAATTGCCTATGTACACGTAGGCTAATTCACTGCTGAGAAATATGTGCTCTGCTTACTGTGAATTCCATGTTATCCTTTGGATTGCCAAATGCATTTCTTCTCAGGGAACTGTTTTGTTTGATAGTGTACCTTTGTTTGGTTACAGGCACATCCTCATTCTGTTTCCTTTGATAACTGTGATAGATCACAATGTAATTAATGGATAAACATACAATGAAGTTTGCAGACCTGTCGCAGAACATATAGAGATGCCGAAAGTTTTATCATATAATTTCTTTGTGTTCTTAGGATTCCAGTAGCACTCATTTCACAGATCCTCTTTTTGAGCCTCCCCAAATGGATAAACTGCTACAATTATCTTAAGAGTAAAGATCTTGTTTAAAAAAAATAAAAATCTAGATTTGTTTTCCTTCCTCTAAATTTCCTGTGAAACAATCCCAATATACTTAATGGAAAGGGTTTGCTTCCTCCAGTCATTCTCATCTGAACACCCGCCAGTGCCCTGCAGCTTTGACAACCATGTACAGAAACAGAAGCATGTCAGTCCTTTCAGAAACACCAGCTTAGCAGCCTGTCGTGAGGTACAATGATCTCTGTAATTTCAACATCTACCCTCGATTATCACACAGCAGTGTCTACAATAATATGGAGAAAGAGGTGCTACTGTGTACCAGTTGCAATCACAGCTGGTTTTTATGGTGATAAAGCTAGTGAAAAAATCCCTATAAAGAAATGTAAATACTAGAAGGAAAAAATGAAAATAAAAAAAAATGTGAGAAGATTAGAGGAAGATTTGTGTGAAAAATGTAGAGAAAATCCCAGCTGAAATTAATTTTGGAATCACAAGAGGAAAATAAAGTACCACATTAAAAGAAAAAAAAGAAAGAAAAAAAGGAAGGTGGGGGTTATGAAAGATAAGTGGAGAAAGACAGAGGCCAACAGAGGTTTAAGGGCTGGTCTGCAGATGGACCATGTTAGAGGAGAGAGCGTTTCCATAGCCATACAGAGACAGTCATTATCAACAGGTTTGTGGTGGCCAACTCCCTAATGCTTCCCTAGCTCCACTGACTTTTTTTTAAAAAAAGAAATTAAGTAAAAGGCTTGTTCTCTTTCTTGTATAGAAGTAACCCTACTGGGCAAACGAACCTTTATACCATCTGCATTGAGGGTGATGGGAAGTAAAGCATTTGTGGGTGTGCAAAACTGCATATCATTATCTAAGGAATCTTACTTCCCTCAGAGGATAACTAACCATTTTCCAGAAGTGAAAAGGAATCAGCAGAAGGATTTTCACTAAATGTCAGCTCTTACTGTGCATTTTCATTTATCATCATCATAATTCCTTCTTTTAACCAAGTAAGTGGTACCAAAAAATACACAGTTTTCTAGGAACAAGAATATGAATTCCTAACATATTTTAGTCCTGAAGTAGCAGAGCATATAGTCACAACAGCCATATTGTGCAGTTACTAGGTTTTTGTTTCTTTGTGTTCCTGGCACCTGGTTGTCTGCTCCTTCTCTCTCTTCCTTGCTCTTATTCTGTAACTACAATTTCACCTTTACTTTGAAAAATCCATTACACAAGCATCACTCAAAGCAACACAGGACAGATGTCTGCTATCTCCTGCTAAACAACTAGCTCTGATCATACTTGAAACTTTGAAAATAACATTAGAACATTAGAATTCCTTGCCATTTCATTTTAGGCACATTGAATGTAGTTGCTTTCCTCAAAAATATATTAACTCTATAGCAGCTTATTGTTTACTGCAGGCCTTTAATTGATTCCATTTGATTTTACATATTCATTCTAGTGCCTTAAAAGCTGCTGTCCTCATTAACAAGCTTACTGGACTAAGTTCAAACTCTTACCAGGATAATGTTTAGAAAATGGCTACTTGTTTATGGTGTTTATCTTCCCTGATGTTAGACTCACCTACATTAACACCTTTTACAGTCATGGAGCATTCTAGAATAGCCAGAAATAGCCATCAAGGGACACATGCATACGGTGCATCCACATAACTGAGTGAGGTATCCAGAGAGGCAAGGGCCAGTGTTGATTTTGCTGCATCTATCATAATTCCAGGACAGTGTCCACATTGCATCTTCACTAGCAATACATTTAGACTAGATGCTGCATACCTGAGTGCTCATCACACACGAGAGCTAAGTGCCAGAGAACCCCATGTCCATATTACAAGTAAGTACTCTACATGGCAACTAGATTTACAAAGACCATCTCAGCTCTACCAGCCCAGTGCACATCCCAGTACTAACACAATGCAATCATGCCAAGAAAATATACCTACATGCCCACAGGTTTCCAACATAGATGTACATGTATAGTATGCATTCTCAGCTGTACACATAGTCTGTGTAAATTCTTATTACTTACTAATAATTAAAAATTACATTATTTGCTATCTTTACATGGAAAACAGATGTACTGAGTGGGATTATGTGTCTCAAAAATTCTGCGGGATTGTCTGGTTTCTTCAAAATGGAACATTAACTTCTTTCAGTTATGTGTTGAAAACAGAAATAAATAATTGGAAATTTGTTACAGAGGGGAGGGAGACCACTGTTTTTCCTTCCTTCTGACTAGCTTTTGGATCAACACATATAAACTTGGGATTCAGTAAGGAGTTCTGAATTATTATAGTGCATTAGGACCATTATCTCTATGCTGATGATGTATATTAATCATATTATTTCTGTCTTTGTTGACTCAGCTGACATTCTGAATCACTTTCAGAAAATAGAAAGGATGCATTTTGCATACATATATATAAATACACACACACACACACACACACACACACACACACATATATATGCGCACACACAAGCACCTATCAGATTTTCTTTACCGGCAACAAAAATAAATCTGGTTTTGTGTATAGTACTACAAAAAGTTAATCTACGACTAGTAATTTATTTAAGTGTTCTATATATTTCCATATGGATATACAAACTTTCACAGCTGTCTCAAACTGTTCTTCTGTCGGTTCAATTTCTTTTTTTTAAACTCCCCTCGAAGAAGCAAAGTAAGAGCAGGCAGTTTGCCAGTACCTTGAGAGAACACCGGGTGGACTGTTTAACATTTAGGCTTTGAAAATCTGACTGACCACAGCATTGTTTGCTGCAGTGCAGGGCTTTTTCAAGTGTTCCATGTATGCCACCAAATGTATGTGTGCTACATCAAAAGTTGTACTCTGCCTAAGTATGCAAAGCCTGCCTCAACAGCCTACTGCTTTCTCCTGAGACTGCTCAGTAGCTAATGCAAGGTTGAAAGCCAGGATCTCAGAAGAGGGTACATTTTCTTGCTCCTGCTCATCATTCTTCACAGTTACAACACTGAGGAGTTTATGAAAGAACACGCAAAGTGCAGAAAAGCTTATTAAATATTCTAGAAAGTTTTCTAGTTAACAACTTGAAAACACACTGGAATTTAACTTGTAACATACCAGCAGAGCTCATCAATACACTAGTCTTCTACCTAATACAAACAGGAAACTCCAGACATATCACAGTCAATCCACATATCATTAACCTCATCCACAGCACACACTGGGGCAACAGCTGCTTCAAACTTCATCAAAACACAAACTAACTTTTTCCTCACTTCAGCTCTAAATGAAACTCACTTCAAAAAGCATACATTGACCTCCTATGTAAAATCATTCAAAAGTTTTGTAACTTTTTGGGGGGTCTCAGCAAAAAAGCAACATAATCTCAATCAAAGCAGTGTATTTGTAAGGATTTCAGTTTGTAAACTCTTCTAGTTTAGGATTTTGTCAATGCCACTGCACTACTAATGTAATAATAGCAAATGTAAAATTGTTTAATTATAAAATCAATTCTGTGAACACATTTCCAAGTAACATTCACCACTTTTGTTCAGAGATCATTTAGTGACCACAAGTTATGACTAACAGTTGTGAATAGCTGAGGCTTTATTTTAGTTCAAGAAATAACATTTCTGGCTTTGATTATAGTGAACAACATGCTCTTGAGCTAAGGGCCAGATGCTGCCAGCCTTGGTAGCAGTCTCTTTGCTCTGCAAGGCTGTCTTTCGTTACTAGATCGACAATGCAAATTTAGTTGAGCAGCCAATGATGACTAAACCACCTCAGGGGAATAGTTTTGCACACCAGCAGCATACTTGTACTAACTTAAAAACTAATGGCCTTCAGTGCTGTTTAGGGACACCAGTACGTAGACATACACACAATGCAAAGCAAATCTTTGCACAAAAAAACTTTTCTGAATTAAAAATAGACACAAGTACAAATGTACTTAACATATGTTGTGCTGTTCTGCTGTATTTTTATTACTTCCATATATGAATATGTTTAGTGAGAACATTTTTATTGTAAGAATTATAAATATCTTTGCCTTACTAGGGAAGTTTTATTCCTATGAGAAATGCAATTTACATGTACTACTCACTGAAACAAAGATAACAGAATAATAGAATATGGTGCTTGTCTTTCTCACACAATTAGTTACAGTTTACATGGAAATGTTATGCGTTTAGTTAGGAATGAACAAAAAAGCTCATAAAAGGAGCAAACAGCAAGTCTTTCAATAGACTCTGTCCATGTTGTGCTAACAGATAAGCAGAGATGCAGATTGCAGAGAATGGAATAACTAACACATCAGCAAAATTAACTGACCAATTTTAGATTAAATTATTGCTTTATGTATGAGAGGAACTAAATTTTCTAATGGGATACTCCTTCTCCCTGGCAACGATGATTCAGAAGCGTCCAGCACCTAAGAACTGGCAATAACAGCGTGCAGTGCCAGTGCACTCAGTTACATTTCAAAACATATGGCGTATTTTTATGTTGCTGTTCTGAAAGTTTTATACCTTTGGGCAGCTTTAACTGCTGAGGAACAGCTGGTACCTTTTAGAAGTCAATATCCTTTTAGATGAAATATCCTGTGTAAAACAACAAAATATGGAATCAGAACCTGGCTTCAAATGTGTAACACTGAAATACAATCACCTGAACAGGACCTACATCACAAAAGCAAAGTGTGACCTGTATCACAGAAATGCACCTACTGTGCTAACGTGATGCTGCAGATTTGGTGCAAGAAGTGTACCTGACTATACCTTTCTTGTCATTTTGCAGGTTGCTGGACATCTACTCTATAATAAATTTACCTACAATGGAAAAATATAATAATAGAAGCTTTCTCCTATCACAGCAGAGAAACAAGGTCATTGATGATTTTTATTTCTGATCCATCTTGTTATTCATAATGTGTTTCAATAGTGGTGAGTCTACGGTTATAACACTGCCAACAAGTCAGCATGAAATTATTTTGGTGGAAAGAGATAATTTGCTGACCTATTGCTCTTCTCTTAATGTGACTCATGTTGCTGGCATTGCAAACTATGATTGGGTAAACAATATTTCAGCTTTTATGACAACTTTGCAAAAAAAAAAAAGTGCTATTCAATTTTTTATTGGTTAGAAAAAATATATAGTTAGGCAAGATTTATTAGAAGAGGCAGTATCTTTTCTGATACCAGTTGAGAACTACTGAAAAAAGCAGTCAAATTTTCAGATACACACCCTTTCTCAGATTTGCTTCCTCATCATCTGTCATTTCATCACACCACTTAGAAAAGCATTTTTGATTCCTGGCTACCATCAGTAACAACAAGCTTGATACAGGGTGTCATATTTGCTCAGAGCCTGTTGACCAAACCTGGCTGTAAGCAATGCAAAAATCGTAAAGAACACAGATCAGCTGATCCCTCCATACATCCACTTATGTAAGAAAACTGATCCTTAGTAAGACTCTGTGAAGTCTTATTGCTACATTCATTGAAGATTTGCCATCTAAAATATTACTAGAGAATTGTCTTTGGGCTTTAAGTGCACAAAGGGCTTTTTTGTCACACAAAACAGAGTATCACTGTGCCAAATGCTGCATATATGAAACCGCATATGGCTGAAAATTTAACCTCAAATATCTCGAGTTCTAAGTGTCTGCTTTAATCACCACACCATTTTTCTGCTATACATCAGCAGGCAAAGCTCAAGATCCTATGGTGAACTGCTTCATCACTGGTATTTATCTTTGGCTGTAGAATTTTGAGGGCACAGTGAAACAAGTGACAATCTTTTTTCTAGAATATATCTAGACTTCTGAGGTTAAATTCTTTCACTGCTACACAGTGTTGGAACTGCATTCACCACTACACAGAAGCAAGTGCCCAGTGCCCTTGTAGTTTGTTCACTTTAAGCTACTCACTCGTCTTATCTAGCATATATAGAGGTACAATTGTCCGTATTTTATAATTTTCTCATTGTTTTGCAGTCTGAGAACTTTACATGTTTTTGTTTTCATGTCTAGAAATGTAAGTAATATGCTGGCTAAAAATAGAACCCCTTGCTACTTGCCTCTTCCAAAAAACCCAAATCTATCAAAAGGAATCTTGAGATATGTCCCTATACCCTTGCAGAAGATATTTAAATGTATTTTGGATCAATTCAGTCAAATGTTTCTTATAATTCACTGATTAAAATAATCACTGTCTCTAACCAATGCAGAAAATTAGAATTATATAAAACCTAAAGATTTTATTGTTTATTGTAATCACCTTTGAGCTATTCCAGGAAATCAGAAGCCATTGCATGCTCATGTATAATTCGACTCAAACCAGGTGTCCTGCTGAAGAAAAACATATAGAAAGCTGAAAGAAAAGGAAGCACAGAAAATAAATTACAACAAAGTAACAACAATAAAATAGATAACATCTGGGGAAAAAAAAAACGTGTCTGGAAAAATAGAAGAAGCTTCTAGAAAAGACAAGCACAAGCAGGGTGTGGGTCTGTTAGTCTCAATACTCAGGCAGCAAGAAAAGAGACAGGACAGACAATATATAACATGTCTGGGCCAAAAGTAAATGTGAAAAATTCGAACCTCAAATAATTAACCATGATAAAAAGCAACCAGTGAGGTTTAAGAACAATGTATCTCATATATATATTTCTCTGACCTAAAGAAAAATAACCTAGAGATGTACATTTAGCTGTTACATTAGTCTTTAACCTTCAAATACTGATTCCCTTCTTAGAAACTTGGGGTACACCACATTTATTTCCCCAACTGAAGCATACAAGTTGTCCAACAAAAGTCAACAATACTCACTCAGCAGAGCATATATGTGCTATAAGCCCACAGAAGAATGCATATACAGCCAGTTATAATGATGTTACAATCCTGGATTTCTCAAAAATGCTTGAGCTGAATGTTATGCTTTGCTTTAGTACCAATTACTTTAATAAAGTTTAGAACCTGCCAGTAAGGTTCATAGTACTCTCAGAAGAGCAAAGTTTGGAAATCATAGTTGCTAGCTTGCACAAATCTCAGTTATAAATGTATTTGAAGAAATTATTTCCATAAAATTTAAAGAGAAATATTATTTGATGTTGATAGATTTTAATTAACATTACCATTTGACATCTTGCACAAAACAGAACTAACACCACATGATTTTTGTAAAATTAGGTTATCTCTATTCATTTTGAAACTACATAATTCCTGTGCATTAAGTAGAGACATCTTGGTGTTGAATATAATAAAAAAGTAGCATTATACTGTAGTCTCAAAGATAAAGCTAATTATATGGAAAATTCATTCCACTGAGTTTTCATCGCTTGACTTGATTCAGAATTAGAAAGAATTGGCTTATGTTTCATTTTCTAGCTGAAATGAACAAGCATTGCACACACACAATTTTTCTCTAAAACTTTGAATCAAAGAAGTCTCTAGAGCTTGACACTGTTGCTGTTTATACACACAGGATCTCAATGACCTCTCTGAATCTTGGCACAGGCATATGGATTTCTGTGTGAAGAAACAATTGCCTAAATGGGGCTTCACTGCCCCATCCTGGCTTTTACTTGTTAGACTATATTTCCATAAGAGTTACCGCATTTTTGTATGGGTCCTAATTAAGAGTATATTAATTTTTGGAAGCTCTGAAATTACATATTTTCTGTCCTTGAGTACACTCCACAATGTTGTAAGCATGAATACTGGCACAGACTTAGTATTTTACGGTGGGTCTTTCAGGAAAGTGCACGAACTTGATGGGTGGGACATGCTGCATTTTTCTTTCCTAATTTAAAGAGGCCTGCCTATGGATATTTTCCTCTTTCATAGATGAAACAACATAGGAAAGATTATGGAGAAATTACTCTCTCTCCCACTTTAGGAATTAAAAATAATACTTTTATGAAAAGCATAACTGTTAAGAAATATTCAAGCAAGCCTCAGAAAGAAAGACATGACAATTCGGATATGAATATCAATGTGTTTGAACCCTACAAAGTTTGGAGGCAACAAACCATAGCCTTACCAAAAAGAAAGAAGGGGGGGGGGGCAAAAAAAAAGTGCAATAAATTAGAGAAGTGAGTCTCTCAAAATAAGCAAATTTAGACTCTTTTATGAGAGAGGAAAGGTGTAAGCTCTATAATGAAGGATACTATGCTACCTAGTAAAATGGAATGACATCAGTACATTTACAGGGAATAAACAAGATGTTACATATATTCTCCATACATAATGGAGAGAAGAAACACGGTAGCATGAAAAATATAATGAAGTTGTTGGAATACAGTAAGTGATATAGTCAGAACAACAGAAGAGACTACTGCAGGAATTTCAAGGAAAAAAGTGAGTATAGTTTAAGATATGACAAGAGAACTGACATTAACCATACAGTCAGGCTGGCATGCCCTGCCTCAAAACAGAATAGCCATGATCTAATGCAGCCATTAAAACTAACCAAAACAACAGCACAAAGTAGCACACACAATCCAGGATTTTCATGACTTGTTTGAAAAAAAATGAAGTGTAACAGAAGGAAAAATACTGCAGAGTTACATGAATATGAAGGAAATCACACTGACTGAAAGGAAAGCTGGTAGAGAATGGTGGGGAAATTTCAGTTTCAAAAAATACATATGCAGAAGATCAATCCAGTATTTTAATTAATTCTTCAATAAGGAAATTCTACAGGGTAAGAACAAATGCCTGGATTTTTTTTCCCAATTAATTATCTACAAGAAATATACCTTCAACGAGACTCTAGAATTATCAGAAATAATGAAAGCATCCATTGTTGACAATGTTTCCACTGAATTATTAAAAGCAATATTATGCAGGAATAATGAGTATTAATAGGTTAAAAAAATTAATTCTGGCACTCTACACTTCAGAAATCAGGGCAAGTTAACGTAAAACAACAGAGGAAGCATCTCCTTACAGAGGCAGCTTTTTAAATCTTAACGGAATAAACAGGCTATATGAAGTTAAAAGCAGAAGGATTCTCATTCTGAAAATATAGACATATTAGTCCAGAGCTAAAAAAAAATTATTTAAGTTCATGATGGTTTGAGGAAGGAAAGGAACATGTCAGATTACCATTTTTCAGTTTAAAAAAAAAAAAAACAAAAAAAAACGGAAAGCATTGTGTTATGTAATAATAATTATATCTCAACAAGGTATCAAAGAATCATTGTTATCTACTGAGACAATACAACTTCTTGTTATAAAAATTGGTATGTGAGAAAGTAAAAAATTTGTCTCATTTAATTTTAGCATGAAAATAATGAGCAGAGATTCCCCACCATTGATATGCTTTAACATGACCAGGGAAAAAGTAATGCCTTCTCTATGTCATTTTCAGAATAGGGTGCATTCAAGTAGTCAGAGCCAATACTTTCTGATGAACAGCCTGTTTTAGTTTAAAACTACTGTGCAAGCTCTAAGAAGGGGGTAAGAGAAGTAGGACTAAAGATTAAGAGTATAGCTGTTGGCACAATGAAAAGATATTGAACAGGTTACTAATCAGTCAATGACAAGGAATATCAGAACGTTATTTTAAACACCAAGAAGGAATAATTATTTGTAACAGCTTGGAAAGGAAACTAAGACAAAAGTTTAGATCAAGAAGGCAAATTATTTTCCTTTGTATACTGGATGCGAGACATGGATGCTTATTGAAATGGGAAGAAAAGTAAGAACTTCAATAAACAGAGTGCAAGGCTGAGGAGAAGTTCCAGGAGTACATGGTGTAAATATATGAAGAACTAAGCCTAAAATATGCATACATTCTTATTTACTTCATAGATAAGGCTTAAGGCCAGTGTCCTTGGAATCTTATGTCCCTGTTGTAAATGCTGCAAAACCAACCAGCCACAAACTGCTCTTGAAAGTAAGAGCTTGCTATCTGCTTCCTGGGTAGGTTCATATCCTTCATGGTTTCAAAGGCAAGTCTAATAGTCCAAAACTCATTGGACTACTTACTCCAATTCTGCTTCAGATTGAGCGTATAGATATATAGAGAAAACCTAAGGTTTTGACACTTTTTGCTTCATTCAACTTAAATTCAATTTATGAGTTCAGTTGAAGATAATTCCTGATATCCTCCCAGTTTAATTATAAACTTTCAGAGATGGATTCATTTGACCAATCTTTTGACATCTACAATTTAAACACCTACACTAAACTGGATGTTCCTGCTTAGAGGTAGATCTCCCTCTGTAGTCAAGAGAGACAGAGAAAAAAAAAAAAAAAAGACGCTTCCAGAGAAAGCGTAATGCCAGTTTTCTCTGACATTGTTGTCAATAGTTAAATATTAGAAAAGAATATACAGCTGCATACAGGTAAAAACTAGCTTCTATATATAAGCATTGCATGCTTATAAAGCAGCATGCTTAGCCAGTCTTTCTTCTATTGGAACAGTATTCTATATCTCTAGAAGTATTTCTTTGATGCAATCACTTCCTAAGCTGGGTTATTGCATGTTACAAGAACACATTGGCTCAACACTGAAATACCTGTCTTTTTAATGTGTTCCTATTTATCAACAGTTTACAGCTTTCCGGTCATCTTAAGTAGTACTCCATTCAATAACAAATTACTGTAAGCAGTTCATGTTTGTCAGGTTTTGGGGAGTTTTTGTTGGGATTTTAAGAAAGCTTTAATTTTGGCATAAATCCAGTAACCCGTGACAATATCTTACTACACTGAAAGCAGAACTGCAAATTCAGCTGGAAACAGAGAGCTAGTCTCCACTCCAGAACACAAGTTGACATTTTTCAGGTAAATCAAAAGCTAGTACTAAAAATTTCTGCAATCATTACATTTTACACTCAAAACTCAGCAACTTGTGTTGGCACTGAAGATAAAGCAACATTTTAAAACATAAAACTAGAGTATGCTATTCAGCAAAGGATGTCATGTGAACTTTGGTTTAGTGTCTGAAGAGATGCTAATAACCTACATTGAACAAGCACTGTTGTTGTAGTGATAGACCTTGATATGTCAAAAACAGTGAATCCAATTTATTTATGTTAAATTACAAAGATAGTTCTGTTGCTTTTTCTCTTACTATACTCCTTTCCATCTGTTGTTTCATTTCTCTACTCTGTGTAGTTGTTTAGACTGCACATATGGATGATTAAACTCTTCCTTATATATGTCTTGTAACTATTCAAGCCCCTGACCTGGATGGAATTCTGAGACATGCAGCTAAAACATATAAAATAACAGTCGTTAAAAAAATATAAAATAGCAGTTAAAGAATGTGCTAGTTTGGGCTGGGATAGAGTCAATTTTCTTCCTAGTAGGTGCTATGGGGCTGTTTTGGATTTCTGCTGAAAGCAGCATTGGTAACAAGGGGATGTTTTCGCTCCTCCTTAGCAGTGCTAACACAGAGGCAAAAGGTTTTCTGTCTCTCACACCCCCCCATCAGTGAGTAGGGCTTGGGGGTGCACAAGGAGTTGTGAAGGGACACAGCTGGGACAGCTGGCCCTAACTGGTCACAGGGATATCTCATACCATATGACAACATGCTCAACATTTAAAGTGGGGGTAAGAAAGAAGGAGGGGGAAGGGGACATGTTCAGAGTGATGGTGTTTGTCTTCCCAAGTCACCAATGCATGTGACGACACCCTGCTTTCCTGGAGATGGCCACAGCTGTCTGACCGTGGGAAGTAGAGAATTCCTTCCTTTGCTTTGTTTGCATGCATGGCTTTTGCTTTACATGTTAAACTGTCTTTATCTCAACACATGTGATTGCTCACTTTCACCCTTCTGATTTTCTCCTCATCTCGCCAGGGATGAGTGAGCGAATGGCTATGTGGGGCTTAGGTACAGGCTGAGGTTAAACCACATCAAGAGGTTAAACCACAACAAAGGGTTAAAGTGGTTTCCCCTTCTCATAGCCCCTCCTTAGTCTTCAGAAGCAACTGGAGTATACAACCCTTTACACCTTCCCTCTAGGGCACTGGCTGCTTTCAAAAGAACTATCTTCTTTCAGTTCTAAAGGTATTCCTATTCAAGCTTTAATCTTTTTAGAAATTAAAAAGACTTGAATTGCAAATATCTTGGTTCACAAAGTTCTTAAACTTTGGATCAAATCAGCCAATACGTTCAAATGATACAGAATATGTAAAAAGCTGTGTAACTAGAAAGCCAATAGCATTTGTCAGGAAAAATCAATATGAAACATACCACAAAGTAAAAGGATATGATACCAAGTCAGCAGAGATGTGGAAACAAAATGCATGGTCATCTGGTTTATTTAAGCACTCATGAAGATTTTAGTTTGAGCAATAGACTGCTTTGTATCAGTGGTACTAAATCCAATGACAAATTTCACTCCATTAGATCCAGTACACTCCATCTCCACAGCGTGTCTTGTAATATTATCTCTCAGTATCTCTTCTTGATCTGAAAGACCGCAGCAGGACTTTACTCACACTATGCACTGCTGAAGTAGGACAGAGTATATACTATATTAAGTATATATTACATTTGTAAAAACTGGTCAGTTTGTTTGCTAAAGTAAGCAAACAAAAACAAACAAAAAGTCATTTTATTAAGCTTCTGCTGGAAAAAAAATCCTGCAATTTAAAGTCTCTTCTCTTTGTTGATCAATAGAGTCTTGACTCCTGAAAATTAACAACAGGGATGAACAACTGCATAAGCACCTATCTCCAGAGGTACCTCTTTTATAGGAGTAGCTATTGAAAACATACTAGCGAACAAGCAAAAAAAACCCAAACCCCAAACCTAACCCAAACAGATCCAACATCAGGCATTACATAATTTATAGTGTCTGATTATGAAGTGGTTAATTATCACTCTGATTTTTTTGCTTTAAATCACAAAGTCACTTCGATGATATATAATACATAGTTTAGTAATATTAAAGATCTCTTCAAACAGAACTTGTCTTTGATACTAGAACACAATGTGCTACCAATCAAGATAAATAAAACTCCTTTACTGTGAAGTCAAAATTTCTTCACTGTTATCTATTGAGCAACACTTGTGTTAGTTCTGTCATCTACATAAAGTCCAGAAACATCTGACACCTCCATCAGTATCTGTTGAAGAATCAAAGGAAACTGAAGAGTAAAATAACACAGACAAGGAGTGGGATGTATAGTGCTCTCATACAGCCTGTTCCAGTCTGTTAACATTTCCAATTTTCCTTTAATTCCAGGGTGACTGAAACAAAGATTAAAAATCAAACAGGGAAGAAAATGTAATTTCTATCTTCTAAAAACTTGTAATTTCTGAAATGCTGTTCATCACCAAAGCAACTGCTCCCACCCCTTGAAGTTTGTTTTTCATTAACTGTAACTTGTAAAAGTTTGCTTTGGAAGTAGCAGAGTATTCAGAAGTGAAAGCATTAGCACAAGCTGTTTTTCTAAACAATTAAAGACAATGCCAAAACATACTTACCTGATGTGAAGGGCATTTTATCTCTTTCTCACTGTTTTGTTGTAAGAAAAGAGTAAAGAGCTGGACTGTAGTTAGCTCTTGGGAAAACCTGTCCTTTGAACATGCTGGAGAGTATGATGCCAACAGACCCACAGGCACAACAGGCTGAATTCATTCCTGAACTCACACAGTGCTACTGGACCTTGTTCTGATTGAACGTGGTTTATAGATTTTATTATGAAATTTGCACAATTAAAAATTAATAAAAATGTCTCTGCTTTGTTACAGCACTGCCATCAAGATAGAATGTACAGATACACCCTGAATTACGACACTGAAGAAAAATATTTTCACATATTATGAAAATCTGCAGAATTTACTCTGAGCATTCAGTCTCAGGTTCATCGATTCTGCACGTTGCCAGAACTATACAGAAGCACTAACCTTATAGAAGTGCTAATATCTGCAGTGATAGCAAGCTGCAATTAATCTGAAATATTTGTGGGAAGCAGGGGGTTTACCCCCTTTGATGCACTGCTATCTGTCAAATACCTCAGCACATTTGCATTTTGTTTTCCCAGGTAATCTCATATACTGGCTTGTTAAACTCAAACCTGTGAAAAAAAAAGCAAATGCATTCCAACAGGAAGATTTTATCAAATAAGTATGCAAGCCAAGTGGAGGCATGTTGGTTTGAAGCATTGGGAAGAGCTATCAAATCCATCTTCAATATCAAATACTGCAGCTGGGGAGACATCATGAGTAAAAAATGCTTCAATCTATTTGTGAAGAAAGATATGAGATTATGAGTGATTAAAAAGGACTAAAAAGACATTTTTTTTAAAAAGGAAGAGTAAGGAGTTTGGAATATTTGGAGTATTACATCATGTTACTTTTCCACAGAAATAAAAGCAAAATGTTTTGTTAAAAAACTCAAAGAGTATTTAAATAGAATATCTAAAATAAAATATCCACATTTTCATTTTTTAAAAATGGAAATTTCAAATCAATAGATGTAACAAAATAGTTGAAAAATGTGGAAAAGAATCCAATAAAGGATACAGGCATTTCACACACATTTCCTTCACTAATCACTGACCCACCTATGGAATGTACTCCACCAAATGTAGTTTTAAACTGGTCTTTATTGGAACACTAAACAGAGCTAGCTAAATAAAGCCAGCTGTTCACATCAACATGTTTCGTTCAGAGAACCAGACTCAAAAAAAACCAAAAAAAAAAAGCCCAAATTGACACGAGCACTAGAATCCTAAGAGGAGACAATACATGACACATGGAAAGACTAAGTGCACTCGACATTCTACAGTCTAATCAGGAAAGAATGACAGGAGACAAGACTTCAAACTCATGAAAAGTAATTAAGAAACCTCCATGTTCTGCTGAGACAGACAGGAAAATGTTCTTCAAACAAGAAAGGGGAGGGATTGTGTTTAAAATAAGGCTATATAAAAGGTTAGCTCTAGAAAGAATAGGGAAGTACAAGAAGTACCTAGAGAAAAGACATAGTCCATATGATTTCTTAATGTCTTCTCTAGATATATTTCATCTCAGACCAATGCAACGCTGGGAATCTTACCATGTTACCATACTCTTTGCACAACTTTCATAAGCCAGGATCTGACAGATTCCGCCAACATAGGACCTGACATGGGATTGGCATTAAGGTTATATTAATCTATCCAAAATACTGAAAAAATTACTTAATTCTCCACTTCTAGTCCCCCTGTAAGCATGATCACTGAAATCCCCCTGTTAACCTCAGATGAAGAAATTAGGCTATAGCATTCTTCTAACATCAAAAATACATGTGCTGTCAAGGCAGTGCCTCCATGCAACAAATACCATTTCCTTTTGATTCAGACAGTTGTGAAACTAGAAAAACAGCTAGGCCAAAATCTAGTCTCTCCTTAGATCTTTAAGAAAATAAAAACACTTCTAGTTACTTTATATTATGTTAACTTTTTCATGTGATTTCTTTCCAGAGGAGCCTAAGAGTTCAGTGTAGGCCCATGTTTCATGCACTTAAAATAGCACCGAGTTTGCTAGCTCTGTGCAATGTTCCAGCTCCTGTCTCTACCAATATCATCCTTTATTAGGAAAAAAAAGTATCTAAACTATGACTAATGCTTTCCTCACATATGGTAAGCATGTCATTGGTAATTTTTTTTTTCTGGACTATGTCATTAGAATTAGAATTTTCTCATCAGAACAGCATTCTACTTATCAACCCAATTAAAGAAATTTTCTAATCCTTCTTATTCTGTCCTTCCACTCTCGTCCTCTACAAAACCTTCTTCAGTATGACAGTGTACAGCAGTGGGATTCAAGCTTGTTATTGGCCCAGTCTTCGTAGTGACTCAGGAATTTATTTAATCCACCTTGAAATAGATTTGGGGGGGAGGGGTTGTGCATAAAAAAATATCACTCATGGAGAGCAATACTTCAGTTTCACTAAAAATATAAGTTTAATTACTGTCCTAGTTCAGCAAGAGGTTATCACTGTGTGGGGGGATCAAGGCTGTGTATTCTACACCCTCTATTCATTCCTCAAGAATAATGGACCATTTGCAACAGTTGTCCAGGAAGTCGTTAGCCCCTTCACACTCAGCCTGAGGGGGGCGTGGGTGCTAATGGGCCATCAATGGTCCAACCATACCCCATGACTCACAGTTAATTACCCATTGTGTGGGTCCCCGCCCTGGGNACAAACCCCTTTGGGCTTGTGCCCTGGGACACTGGGTTTACTGCTGGGTTTTGGTGAGTTGAAAGCAGGTTGTTCTCTTTGTGTCAGTGTTTGTATGGTAATATCTTTCATTAAATTGTAACTCTGACTTATAATCATCTCTTGTGGTGGGTCCATTTCTCCTGCCGGTTTACCTCTAAACCAGCACAATTACATACAGATTTGATTATGGCATATGCATTAATTTTTTTCATGCAGTCACATTCAGGATCATTTAATTCTTCACTATGGTGCAGGCCCTGGCCCAGGCTGCCCAGAGAACCTGTGGCTGCCCCCTCCCTGGCAGTGTCCAAGGCCAGGTTGGATGGGGCTTTGGGCAACCTGGTCTAGTGGAGGGTGGCCCTGCCCATGGCAGGGGTGTTGGAACTAGATAGTCTTTGAAGTCCCTTCCAACCCAAACCATTCTATGATATGATTCTATGATAATTCAGGTGAAATGTAATGTATCTACAAATAAAGGGGAAAGGTGAGTCACGGTACTGCAGTACTAGGCAGCATAAACTATTCATATGGCAGCTAAAGAGCTGAGAATACTTTAGAGACTTAAGGCTGTCTGAATGGATATTCATGTTTGGAATCAGTACCACTGAACTGAGGACCTTATGTGTCCTTTCACTCCATCTCCTCTGATATTCTAGACACAAAGCAGGTTTGTTGCAGCCTCCTCACTGTAATCCTATGCATGTATCCTTCCATTCAGAACTCTGTGTCAGAATACAGCATCATTCCTTCTGCAGTGCAGATTCCAAGGCAAGATCGTACAACGCAGCCCATTAGAATGTCTTGGAATCCCAAGAAATTCAATAACTTTTTTTATCTTAATCTACACTGCAGGTAAAACGTCCATTAATGTCAAAGAGAACCACACTCTTAAGTCTTCATTAAGGGATGACAAAAGTCCTGTGAAGAATTTTACAGACAGCAAATTAGTCTGACTCATGTAATGGTTCCACTGTAGCAAATACAATTACTTAAATATCTAAAGTTTTATATGTGCACAATGATTTGCAGGATTTCATTTACCTCTACTAGTTCACACAGAACATACAAGCTAATATGGTAAGATTGAAAATTTAAGTATGCATTAATATTTTTCATCTTATCTTTTGTCATGTACTGCTTAAAAACATTGTTCAGCGTATTTCCTAGAAGTAATGAATAAAGTAATGTATGTTATCAACAATGAATTGATTTAGAAAATTTGAGCATTTATGACTATAAAGAATATATTTTTTAAAAAAATTATCAATAATGGCTATGACTTCAGATTACACTGAAGCTAAAAATGGCAGATAACTAGAAAGCAGAAATCTGGCCTGAAAACTATTTTTCCAGAAAAGAAGTCCCTTCAAACATTCAGAAATAATAGATCTGATTTCATAAGAATGAAAATTGTTTTCCCACTAAATTCTTACAGTACTCAGCTAACACCAAAAAAGCACATGTAGTTAAGTGAAACAGCAGGCTAAAAGAGTATCATAAAGCAAGTGAGTGCAAAAAAAGACTTACATTTATCCCATACCTTGTCTGGGAAGTATTATTGTTACTTCACTGCTACTTACCTATGTTAATGTCTTCATTCTCCTTTGGACCGAGACAGAATATTTCAAGATTTGAATTCAAACCTTTCCCATCAAGAAATCCCTCAGAAAGTTTTGTTTTGTCCTTCTTACAATATTTTTTCCCAAACCCCAGACTTTTCACCAAAGTAGATTGCACAAAGTTTTTTGAGACAAAAAAAACAGCAAAGTAAAAATATGTTTGCGTACCCACGCACACCATTCTTACATTAGTTTGGCATATGCCTCATGAACACCTCAGAGGAGTGCACAGTTTTGTTTTCCCTCGCCTGCAGTCTGAGAGTTACGTTCAATAAGAAATTTTTCATTCACTGTCTGATCTGCTTCTACCAGAATGACAGCCAGGAACCACTGCACGCTGGTGCAGAGCGCAGCCAAATAAACAGAAGTTGCAGCTGTGCATGCTCAGCCATGGCCTTCCTGGTTCTGCATGGCAGTGATGATGAGAGAGCAGTTTTGCCAGAGTTTTGTCAGGAACCGACCGTGATTCCAACCATTAATCACAACTGCTCTCTGTTCAGCTATAAAGGTGTCTTAGGTATAGGAGTCTACACAGATGCCACTGCTCCAGGATGAATGGTATTTTACATTACTAGCAAGGTTTTAACTAGCAGCTACATCACAACAAGGTTTTGATTTACATGAAAATCGGGTCCCTCACATCCATGAGTTAAACGAATGCAATGTTAATATAAAGCACAGAGCTCTAGCTGCATTAAAAGCATTATTTCGTTATAAAGCCTTAAAGCAGATACCAGACAGTAACAGAAGTTTTTCTCTCACTGTCAAAGTGACCAGTAAGACTGTCAAATTGAAAAAAAATCCTCCCTTATATTGTCTGCCTTCTCTCAGCTGAAAATAAATTACAGAGTAAATACAATGCTAGAGTGGCAGGACACTTCTACCAGCTTTTAAGCAGGGAACAGAAAGTAGGGAGACACCTTATTCCTTGGAGTTTATACATACACTCCAAAAGATTCGGCCAAAGTGAAATTAAACAGTTAATTTTGTATTAATTCTCCTGATGTGCACACAACTAATTATGTTACAGTTTTGTAAAAACATTTCAGAAATGTGTGGACCTACAGACAGTTAAGGATTTACTCTATATACACAGCATCTTTCAAAACACAAACATCATCCATTACAGTTTCTTTCATTCTGTAGGTACTTCTGAAGAGAAGACACACTCTGCTTATTTTCAGCCTAAACATACATAAATAATCTTGTCAAACAACCATATGTGTATGCATAAAGCACCAGACTCAGACTAAGAACATATATGTACATACTACTTCAACTGGTTGCACATGCTTTAAAATAATAATGACAAGATCTGTCACATAGTAAAAGTATTAGGCTAAAATAAATACAGTACATGATGTTGTTCACTTACTTCACCCAACACTCCAAACCCCTAACAAGGAACAACACAGAGGGATAATATTTAAATAAATCAAAAGAAAAAAGGAATAAAATGCTTTGCTGAAATGGACTGGGATTCTACAGAGAACCATGCATTTCCTAAGAGCTGTTAGGGATTCAAGTTTGGAAGATGGCAATGAAGGTTGCATTGGGTGCGTGTGCCTCCACTGGGCTGACTGTTGAAGGATTCAGTCTGTCTCCTTGAAGAATCAGAAGAGTAAAGACAAGTAAGAACACACAGTACTGTTTTTTATCCCACTTGGCCCATATGTAGAGACAGCAGCCTCATAGGAAGGAAGTGACTCACAAGGAAAGGAAAGCCAACTACCTCCAAAGGAAATACAAACAAAATACTCTGAAGAATCCAATCCTACCACAGTAGGACTGAATGAAACAAACTTCAATTCATCCTGGTTTTCTTTACCTGACTTGTACATTATTAAAGGGTTTCTCCTGTTTAAAGCTTTTTATGGTTGCTAGGCACAAGAACAAAAGGTTAGAGTAGTCTGAACCCTTATTTAAAAGGTCTTCCTTTTGCAAGGACTTAGTCAGTGCTGATGAACCTACTGGCTGATTAGGGTGACCTTACAGGGTCTATTTCTGGACAACATAAAGGTGAATCAGTGCTCTTCTACAACAAATGATGAGTCAGTGAAGATTCTAAAACGGCATGAAGTAAGGAAACTCGAATAGGAATAGTTTTTCATTAAAAAAAGCAGCGGATCCTATTGTGATCATCAGATATTTAGATGTCATAACAGTCTACAGTAAATTCCTAAAGGTTAGAACAGGCCTATAAGCTGATTAAAAGCTATTAAGACCAGCAGACTAAATTAGCTGATATATGTATCTTAAAATAGCAAGTGTTTTCATAATTTCATTGCAGACACTGATACAGAAGTTTTCTAGAACAATGCTTAACACCATGTTGTGCCAGTATGCAGAGCAGTTTGAGGAAAATAGAAGGTTTTTCTACAAAGATATGTTACACCTTATGTTTTTTGCATTTATATAATTTTCAAGATATATTTTTCATATCTGAGTGTGTCCTGTTATCATACTAGACATGTAGAAGAAAAAGGGAAGCAAAGATGGAACAATTCTTACAGCTCTCCCAACCCTTCATCTTTTTTCAAGTACACACAAAAAAAATCTAGTTCTTGGAATAAATTTGCAAGGGTATTATACTACTTCTTCCAATATTCTTTGGGAAAAAAATAGACATTCTTAGACGTTTTATACTGAACTGAGCTTATTATTAGTTTATTATTTATCCTATGTGCATTCAGAGCGTAAACTAATAAAATGTCTATTTTGACCCATCAGGTATTATAGGGTACTTGCTCTACTGAAGAAATTAAATGCAATTGAGCTGAATGCCTGATGGTTGATTAGCTTCATATTTTTCAGTTTATTGAAATAAATCAAATTGGAAGGAAATTATAAACAGATCCATTTTACCTCTAAGACCAACAAGTCTATTCTTATAAAGTAGTAAAGACCTGGTAATGTTAATAGAAAAATTAAATCATAGTTGCAAAGCCTGATAATATTTTAAATTGTTTGAAGGTATACCAAGCCTAGAATGAAGGCTGTAACTTTGACGGGCTTTGATATCAGTAATTCCCATTAATTATTCAACAGCAAACTTCATTAGGCTTTCTGAAAAGTTCACTGGTATTTTTCTTTTTTTTCTTATTTTAAGAATGTCCTGGAACGGAAAGCAAAAATTTAAAAAGAAAAAAAAAAAGAGAAAAGAGAAATGGGATTTAAACTGAATCAGATTTTGCTTTTTGGAGTGAGATAGCTATGCTGTATCACTTGTTATTGCCTTTTGCAATTAATTGGTCCTGAATTTCAAGTCATTAAACTTTTTCACTAATTTTCAATAAGCTTGGGATAGAACATTAATTTCAAAAGCAATAAACCCTGAGGTTCTTCACAGTCATGAATGAAATTTGCAAAGGAGGGAACTGGACTTCCACAGCATTGGGCTTTTAAATTCTTTATCAGACTAGAACCACAAGCCTTACTGCATGAAAAACAAGATGGAAGATACGTTTCATTAAAAACAAAGAAAAAAAAAACCAAACAAACAACCAGGAAAGAGAAACGAAAGGGAAAAAGAATGATTTGAACATAGAAAATATGAAAAGAATAAAAAGATGGATAAAGAAATGTAGGGGAAATAACAAAAATATTAACTGGCCTGTGAAAAGCAAAAAGAAAAATATACTGCATGTAGGATCGACATGTACTTGGATGTTGTTTCAAGTACTCTGGAACCATGCTGACTGATTAATTGATTTTCACAGTATCATTGACTGGTTGAGGTCAAGAGAGACCTCTGGAAGTCATCTTATCACCCCTCTGCTCAAGCAGAACAGCACAGAGAAGGTTTCCCAGGACCACGTCCAGAAAGCCTTTTAGTATCTCCAAAGACGGACACTCCACAGCCTTTCTCAGCAACCAGTGCTAGTTCTCAGTCAACCACTGCCTTTTCAAATTCAAATCACAGAACCATTTAGGTTGGAAGAGACCGCTAAAATCCTTGAGTCCAAATGCAAACCTAACACTACCAACTCCACTACTAAACCATTTCCCTGAGCACCATATCTACACTTCTTTTAAATATCTCCAGGAATACCTCAACCTCTTCTGTGGGCAGCCTGTTCCAGTGCTTGGCAGCCCTTTCATTACAGAGATCTCACTCATTCTTTGTCACTATGTTTCCTCTCACATCAAATAAAGGACAGAGTTTCTCCTTAGCCATTCTTTTGTTGCTAATGTGTTTATACAAACATTCTTTGTTGTCTTCTACTGTAGCAACCAGATTAAGCTCTAGGTGGGCTTTGTCCTATTTTTCCACCCCTGTGTAGCCTCACAACATCCTTGCAGTGTTCCCGATTTAACTGCCCCTTCTTGCAAAAGTCATAAACTCTTTTTCTTAGTTTTCTTTTCTTTTTTTTTTNTTCGTTTTTTTCCCGAGTTCCAGTCAAAGCTCTCTATTCAGCCAGGCCAGTTGTCTTCCCCACCAGACGTCTCCCAGCATATGGGGACTTTCTGCTTCTGCACCTCTAAGACATTATTCCTGAAGAACGTCCAGCGTTATGGGACTCCATTGTCCTTCAGGACTGCCTCCCAGGGGGACTCTGGAGTGATGGAGTGGAATGGTTAGGAATCTTCCTTATTGAAAGTACTGTTGAAATTGCTTCATGTGAACAAGAAATATTCCTTTTCAAAAGAAACAACTTTAAAAAGACACATTTTGAAACACTACTACTGTGAGCAAATTGTCTTATTATTTCTGTAAAAATTGATCATAATTATGTTCTGAATTATTACTTCAGAGTCAGAAATTACATTAAAAAACATTTACTGCCAGCATACCATAGAATGTCCATGGCTGCTGAAGAAATTACTAAATTTTCAACTATTATTAAATAATAAATGAAATTGTTAAAATATTAATATTAACTTTTTTCCACAAAAATAAAAAAAAAAGAAAAGCTGCAATGAAGAAAAAAAAATCACAGTAAACCTTTTGATTACCTTTAAGGCAAGCCAAGGAATCACGCTCTTTACAACTCAAGCCCACATTGTTAATTTTCAGCCTGAAATGCACCTCTTCTCCGGGAAGCATACTACTATCCACATGTTCTACAAGTAGGACTACCCAAGGGGTAAGATTTGCTTTGTATTCAGCAGTCTGGGTTTGCTCGTTTCCTTATTTGTTCATGGTCAGAGAGTAAATTCCACCATTTGAGGCCTCTTTAATCTCCCATTTCCTTCACCATATTGGAAATGACCAAATTCAATTTGTTGAGTCTCTTCATAGACATCCTCTACAAAGAAAATCTACTTATGTTTGCCTTTATCCTACAGCTTCTGGAACTTCTGCAAACTATTAGGAGACTATAGGGAGGTCTCATCCCTGTGGCTATAGAAAATATTTCAAGTTTTTTTAGATTATTCCTTAGATTAGTGCACTGAATATATGAGTTTACACTAAAAAAAATCAACAGTAAGTGACAAACTCCTAATCAGCTGCATTATTATTTATGGAAAGCCACAGGATTACAAGGAATTGTTGACAATGAAGCATACATATGACATTGCTCTTTCACAGTCTGTCCTTTCTAGCTTTGTTGGCTCTTATCATATCTCAGTTCTTCCTAAAGATTGGTGCAAAAGGCACAAATCACAAGATTAGTCAAACTACACAATAATCTGGCCAAGAAGAGGAAGATAAATGCTGTTTCCTTAATCCAAATGTTTAATATGCTTGATGCAAATGAACAAATTAAAAGAAAGCTCCTAAGAAAGTTCATTTTCAGACAATCCTGCAAATAACTACTGATGACTTTGTAAATTGCTCCAGGTTGTAGATTTAGTTAGAGTAATGAACACGACAAACAAGGTGTGGTACCAAAGCTCAAACAGGGCTATATGGCAAGCAAGAAAGCAGACAGTTCTTTTCCTCTCTCATTTACATACTGATAGTTTTTATTTCAGGGCAGTACTACTTTTCAGTTAAACGGTTAGGCATTATGAAATACTTGGATTCTGAAAATAAATTATATGGATCTCTTGCTGAATCCTTTTGACTGAAAGGAATTAATAGATACGTTACTGGCAATCACCTCAAAATTTAGATAAAAGATCAGTATGAAAACCCAGACCTCTCCACACTAAATTCTCTACCAAAGACTCTGACTGATGTTAACAGGTTTGACTGCTACACTGTTACACCTGTTCTATGCAGCTTCACAAAGCCAATATCCTGCCTCCACCACACAGATTTGCTGATTTAAACTTAAGATGTAAGAACATACTGCTAAAACATTGAACTCTTTTCTGCTCTCAAACTGTCTGTGGTCAACAGCAGATTTGTGAAATAAAACTTCAGCATGGTTTTAGAAATAGGTGCTACATCGATTACTCACGTAACTCCTCAGCAAACAGAAACAAGGCTACGCTGATACCCTGAAGACACCCAAGTATATATTCAAGGCTTTAAATCAAATATTCATGATATATTAATTTTCAAAAAAATTTTAAAAGTTTTTAACCTGGATCTAAAAAAAAAATCAGTCTACAAGTTCAGGGCCAGATACCATTCACCTCAGATCTTGCAGGCAGCCCTTTCTCTGCCCATAGCTTTGGTTTGCACATGGTCCCACTTTTGATAAAACATGTGTCTATGTCACTCAAGGAAGAATTTAATAAGATGATTGCTGTCATTTGTTCAAAAATACTAATCATCCAGGGCCAATGTCCCAGGTGCCCACCAGAGCCCTGGCCAATACCCTGCTCCTGCCTTTGCCACAGGGGAGGAAAAATCTACAATGATGTAAAACAGGAGCTTCTTAATGAGTTGGGATAGAAAGAAAAGATTTCCTCCACCAGTAAAAGTTATCCTCCCATCATGAAGAACTTCCATGAATATGTCAGGCCCTGTTTCTTCCCTTGTCCTTCTGCTTCCCTCAGTATAGTCAGGAAAAAGGGATTTTAAATGCCTTGGGCTACCTTAGAGCAATTCCCCTTGAACTGTGGAGTTCAAATCCTCACCATGTCACATTCTGGCTATCCCCTCTCACTCTTGTGTTGAAAATAATGGCCTGACATAGTATAAGAAATTTTTTAACATCTTAGAAATATCAAAACATATGAAAAACCCTTTTTTCTGCTTTCATTTACCAGTGGTCCTGCATTACTTCATCTCATCCAGCAACACATCTTACAGCTTGGCATATACTAGTTATTTCAAACATTCAATTACATAAACTAAGGCTTGTATTCTCACAGGTTCTCTATTTAAGATTAAGCATTTTCATGTTTATTTATTAAAAATTCATGTTCAAATACATACGTTTTGTGGAGGAAATTATTTTCCAAATATGATAAGCTTCTTCACTGACAATAAAGTAAATAGAAAAAGTTTGCTTTCCCCACCACCACTATTTCTGACTTGCCTCTCAAATGCAGAGTAACTGAAAAAAATTTACACCACATGCAAAATCCCACTTAAGTTGCAGTAACCATCTTTCTTTACTGTACTCCTTATCTCTTACCTGCTGTTAAAAAAAAAAAAAAAAGGTTTGTTTAACCTAATCCTCTCATTTTTAAAATCATGACAGAATATCAAGCCTCAAACGAGTGAGCTGAAAACGTGGAATAATTTATAACTGGAAATGCTTCTCTGCATACATCATTTTCTCCTCAGAGATCAAGGAGAGAGAGACAGAAACCCACCCTTGTTTCTATCAAATTATGTCAAAAACTAACAGAACTTAAATGATCTCTCTATGGAGCACATAGGTAGCTGCCTTGGTTCTCCCAAAAGCATTTGTAAAGTAGACAGGAGATTTTATCAAAAGGAACCAAACATTTCTTAAAACATAGGTGTGTGGTTTTTTGCAAAACAAACAAAAATATGGCTTAAAGATATTAACAGAAATATTTTTCACCCTTCATCCTCCCTTTCAAGATACAAATTCAAAATAAACAAACCAGACTGTCACTGGAAATATGTGGGATTTTTAATTATTATTGTTATTGTTCTCTTCCTTGGATATTCTGTTAAACTATCTTTATCGCAACCCACAAGGACTATTTTCTGTTCTCTAGCCACTCCACTGGTGGGGGCAAGGGTGAGCAAGCAACTGCATGGTGCTTAGCTACCAATTGGGGTTAACCACAGAACCTCAAAAAAGTACCTATGACTGCCAGTTACATTCTGCTGAACTTCCCTGACCGCAACCTGAAGCGTAGATCAATTCTGTTCACAAAATGTCTAATTTCAAGCTTAACAGCTATGACAACAAAATGCTTGGAGGTATTTAATGTACATGACATCTCTCTTCACAACTAGATCTATTCATACTCAAAAGCAAAAAAAAAAAAAGCATATACTACTAGATGACTGCATCAGCTACTTTATTTTAAAGAAAATGTAAAATGCAAATTAGATGTCTATGTTATTATGCATAAGATACTCATAGTGTGAAAGACCTCACAGTTTTATATACTCTGATCATCATTCTAGAGAAAGTGTATTGAAAACAGGTATCTGCTACTGTTCACTAACCTTGCTCTTACTTATTTTGGACATGTCATTCTCCCTTTCTCTCTCTTGAAGAGTGGCTGAACCTTCCTACTTGCAAAAATGAGACTGTAATAAATATTTAACATCACAGAGAACTAATGTGACTTAGTGTAGCATTTGTAAAGCAAGCAGTTCTAGAGCCCTAGAAAATGCTAAGTCCCATTCCTTTTGTGCACAGAGTATGAAGTAGTGACTTGAAGTACTTGAGAAGATAAACATGTGAGGACATATGAAAATATTGAACACCTTAAGTACCTGGCACTTGGTGTCTTTATGTCCTATTTCACCTGATACTCAGAATGGCTCTTTGTCTCAAAAAGAACATGTGTATGTAACTTGTAGTTTGCTGAAGTATCTTCCAATTAGAGCAGCCTACAAACATCCGACAACTTTTAAAACTCCAGTTGGAATACAAGACCTTTTAAACAAACATTCAGTTAAGGACTGGATTCTTACAAGTTTTTTATTTAAAAAATAGCATTTGCATTTTTATTAATCTTAGACTAGAACTGAAAGTTCTATCTGAACTCCAAGTTGTCAATTCTTTGATACGCAGTGATAAGCTTGCTCTTTAGTCTCTTCACTATTTGAACTGCAACAGCAAAAGTGAAGGTTGTGCTGGGATTATTCCTTCACCTCTTCTTTGAGATTAGAAAGTTCTTTCAAAATTTGGTAATTTCTTTTTTTTAAAATCCTCATTCCTCCACAAAGTTAACATACATTTCATTAAGAGAATGTTGATATTGTTAGAATGCTGATTTCAGTTTAAACATCTCTCCCAGTAAAAAATAATCCTTCTCTTGTCAGAGAAAGTCTGTAATAATATTTTAGCGGTGTTTTCATTGTTAATTGCAACTGTATCAGCTGTCTTATTTAAAAAAATTATATAGTTTGTGGGGATACATATCCTTTCTGGCACGTCTCAAACTGTTCTGGCTTCAAAGTACTACAAAGTCATCCCATCCAAGCCTTCTTAAGGACACTGAGGTCTATTCATCCCTTTTTGTCAGCCAGGAAAGCAGATACCTCAGTACTAGAGTCTACTGTTTTCAATAAATGTTTGATATTTTTCGCACTTCCAGCTGTACAGATTGAACTTTGTTCCCAGACCAGTACAAACAAGGGTCAACTCCAAATTTAATGATGTTGACAAACCACAGGACATCAGAAGCAGCTGATTCCAGGTTATATTTACACTGGAAAAATTCAAGTATGCTTCACACATTAACTTGTTAGAGAATTAGCCCTTGTTTGTGATACTAAGAGTTTGAATCCATGAAAAGATGACTGTTCTGGACCAGTTTAAAAATATTGCCAAGAACACATTTAGCTAGATAATATCTGAAATAAGTAAATATAGAATTCCAAGATGAAAAGATTATATAGTTCTCAGTTCATAGAATATATAAGGGAGAAATTAACATGCTACTACTCACCTACCACCAAATTCTATTTTAACATATTTCCTGGTTACAAAATCTTGCAATCCAGATAGCAATCCAAATTCCTGCAAGCGCTTTCAAAAGTTTAAGAACTCTGTACCCTACTGTGAGGAGTTTCTCAAAAGGCTGAATTTTACATTTTAAGCCTTCTGGAAATCATATTTAATCCTTTACAATATTTAGTATTCTTTTAGTTTTGCCCCAAGGTTCTGAAGGGTGTAGCAAATATATATGTGGAAGGGTGTTTCACACACTTGAACTCACCTTGCTAGTGAACTGTCATATTTAGATTTTTTTCCTTTACTGACAAGCCCCAGCAGTCAATCCTATACCTTACAAATACATCACTGCAGCTTCTGCAGTATCATTAGATTCCAGTAATTGCCCAATTTATAGCAGTAGGTGCCTTAAAATACTGTGAACCTTAGTGGTAACTAATTAATTACCTGAAGACAAATTCTAATGTTCAAGCCATGAAAACATTTCTCCAGTACTAATTTTCACTGTAGGTATTTGCTATGGCAAATAACCAAGCTGCTGATCTTTAGTTTCTTTCCCTGCTATCAATTATTTTGAGTCTCTAGGACATCAAAGGCTGTCATTTAGAGACATGGGAAACATATTAAATATCTGCAGAAACTTGTGTTTCAAGAATGTATTCACACCAGTACTCTACATCCAAACTTATTTTAATCATAGAATCACAGAAT
>VXBZ01000926.1:903-30390 GCA_013399135.1 Heliornis fulica
TCCCCCCCTTCCCTCCTCCATCCTCCCTTCCATCCTTCCTTCCTTCCTTCCTTCCTTCCTTCCTCAATGCTTTTCCTGTTTACAACCTCTCAAATCACTTACAAATGATATATCAAGAATATTAATTGTACATGCAGCTTGTTCCATTCATAATGTGCTTCTCACAGCAAGTATCACCTAGAGTCCACTTATGACATATTAATAACACAGATGACAGAGTTGACATTCAGAACACTCTTTTTAAATGACTCCCAACCCTACTCATATTAGTTCAGGAGAGAATACACTGTCACATACAGTTTTCTGATGGAGAGAGTAATAAATTTAACAGATCTCATAAAGCTACACTGGGTACCAGTATCAACCTTTGAATCTGTTGCCACTGCAAATATGTAGATGAGATGTCTATACAAAATGTTGATATACCAGCACATCAGTCCTCATTTACATCTACTGCATTATAGAGGATGAAGGGGTTTGTAAAATTTTCTTGGTGATGTCCTGATTTATGGAGCAGGTGCTGAGCCTTATCTGCTCGTTGTAGACTGAACAGTCCACATCAGCTTTGCTTTAGTCTCAGAAAATATATGGGCAGAACTGGAGATTTTCCATTATCAAGTGTTCAGAAATGTCACCCAACTCGAAATCTGCTGAGGAATTTAGTCCCTCTCTTCAACAGCTGTGTTGAGCTAGGAATGGCACAGGATGTTCATTTGTGGGCACTTGGCATCACGGAGAGGTTGATGGATTGGAGCGTGTTGAGAGAAAAGCAACAGAAAAGGACATAAGAGTTGAAGAGGCTGATTTATGGGGAAAGATAAAAGAAAATCAATGTAGAGGGAGAAGTCTCTCAGGATCTAGTACTTAGATGAGCTCCAGGATTTCTTGGCTCTCACATCCTTGCTGCCTGATGCCTTTTGGTGGGGGAAGCACTTTGATCCCACTCTACAGAATCCAGACCTGGGAAAATCAGACTGTTTTCTGGAGTGACACAGAAGACAAGAAGAACCTTGGCTCTTCTCAGATTGGGGCAGCCTGCCATGTGCTTACACCGTGGTAAGGACCTGCTGGGAGCAAATTCCCTCATACTGAGCATTTTTGGTGTCTCCATGTGAGCCCTGAGCAGAAGCTGAGGCTTCACACAGCATGCAACCATGGGTAAAATGAGGCAGGGATGATGTAGCAGGATTCCTGGCCCCAGACTGGGGCATTGTAGTGCATAAAAGTGGAGTGACATGGTGATGGATCAGAGCTTTGTCTTGAGTGAAGGTGAGCTGTCAAGTTCCCTAGATAAGGAAAAGGGAAGAGGATGTGTGCAGAACATTGGTGTCACTGATCTGGGAACCTCCTGTGGGAGGCTCCTGGCACTGAGTGCTGCCATAGCTTGTGTGGTTATAACAGTATCATCTAGAGGTCCAAATGAGGGTGGCAACATGTTGGTGATGCTGATACAACTCCTGCATTGACCCAAGGTCCTGGGAGCTGGAGAGGCAGTTCCTGCTGAAACACGGAGGATGATGACCTGAAGGATGTTCATGGAGCCACACTGGGCAGCTTGTTGTACCCTCCTGCTGATCAAGGATGGATGAGAGAAAATTGTTCTGGTCTTCTAGAAGTTTCAGGGAAGGAAATGGGAGATTGACTTGAAGAATTTGGGACCTGCCAGCCAAGAGGTGGAAAGTGAGCAAAAAGCTGTGGGTCAGAGCTGCACACACGGCTGTCACACCAGCATCCACAGGATTTGTTGGGAGGAGAGGGCTGGGATCCATTCCAAATGCTGGGGCAGTTCACGGTGGGGGAGGCTGGGGCTGTCTCTGCTCTTCTCTTGCTCTTGCTGTCCTGTTTCTCAAAGCCCTCTCAGAGAGGATGCTGTATCCATGGCAATCGGGGATTTCCTACCTGCGGCTTTCTTGCATGTCACAGTCAGCAAGAACCTTCTGAAGATGCAGGGTTTCAAGGGGAGTTTGGATTTTCCTGCCTGGAAAGTCATAGGAATGCAGCAGAAATCCCTATTGTTAGCAGCTCTTTTACCATTTCTGATCGTACCTGGCAGAACATTGGTCTCAGGTCACATATAAAACAATTGCAGACACACAAAATACCAGTGGATTACCCTGCACACACGTAAGAAAACATTGTGGCACCAAAAATGCTGCCTGGGAGCTGCAAAAATGGCAACAGTGATTTTCTTTAGTGAACAATAATGTAACCTAAAGGCTAAATTTGTTGCCAAAAGTAGCATCAACATGCATTTTATGGAGCAGTTCGCACTGACCAAAGGAAAGGAAGATTTGGGGCATTTGTGGAGCTTGTTCATTTTTTGAACATCAGGGTTTATTAGGGGAGGAAGGTCAGGGTGTGGTGCACTGCACTATGGATAATATATTATATTTTTCAGCCATTCCTTGTTTATACTGTCTTTTCTCAGCTTCCAGCCTCCAGTGAAGTCGGTGGTGGGGTTTAGACAGCAGAAGCTGCAGGTTCTGCATTGCTCAGGGATGTACATGGTGCCTTGGGAAAACCATCTCAGCTCCTTCACAGTTGTAATCCCTTAGTCCCTACCCTTCTCCTCCCTCCTTTCACACCTGCCTTTGAAATGGAGATAGAAAAAAATCGCTTTTAATTTATTAGTGTTTGCAAAGGGCTTTGAGATCTTTAAATGTGGGTGAAAAATAGGGGTTGGATGGCAGTAGCTGGCTGCACTGATGCTCTGTGTTAGACTGGAATCACCTTCCTCAGATATTGAAAATAGTTTCTGCTCTAATTAGTGTGCTAAGTACTCATCTTCTTCTCATGTTTGAAGTGTCAAATTTTCATTACAGCATAAAATTATCCTTAGAAAATTTTCTCTCAATTAGTAGCAAATAGAAACTGGCTTAATGGTAAAAAAAAAAAAAAAAGTGGGAAATGTTCAAAATAAAAATACATCACTATTGGTTCCTGCTTTCCCAGTATGACACGCTCTGTCACACTATGACATGACAGGAGTAGCAGCATCATGTTCCTTCTGTCACCACTAACAGGGAGTGGCGTGTCATATTATGTAGTGTCACCAAAGCCATGTCATTAAACACTGGAAACATAAGAAAAACCACACACAATTAAAACAATCCTGGGGCATTAAAAAAACCCCTCTTTTTAAATTTTTTAATACATTTTCTTAACTAAAATCAACCCAGGTTTGTTTACATGAGAATTGTCCACTGAAACTGCTCAGATTTCTTGAAGATCTTTGTCTCTGCTTCAATTATTTCCTGCTCTTGGAGATTTTGACAGTGCTGTTCAGACCAGTGGAGATGTAGAGCCTGTCAGCCCCTGTGCTGCCTGTCTTGCTGTAGAAGCCTACAGGGGACAGTAAGATGTAGGTTTTGCTCTGATGTTGCTGGAGGAGATGAATACTGTTCTCTCTGGCTGTACACCTCCACCTGATGTAGAACCTGGGTAGGGACATACATCCAGGTAACACCTACAAGGTCTTGTCTCCTCTGCATTTGTTGGATGAGTTGGATGTCATTTGCTGAATGACATCCAACTCTATTTGTTATCTCAGGAGATCATATAATTCTAGACTGGCTCAGTGGGAAGGGACCTCAGACCTCTCAGTACCCTCCCTTACTATGGGCAGGGACACCCCCACCAGCCCAGAGTGCCCCAAGCCCCATCCAACCTGTCCCTGAACCCTGCAAAGGATCCAGGGGCAGCTCCAGCTTCTCTGGGCACCCTGTGCCAGCGTCTCCCCCCTCCCTGGGACAGATTTGTGCCCCCCCAGCTCCTCTCCCTCTGCCCTCCTGCAGCTGAAGGCCTTTCCCCTGGGCCTGGCCCTGCCTGCCCTGGGCACCAGCCCCTCTCCATTGAGGGCAGGAAGATGTGCAGCATTGCAGTGTGAAGGTTGGTGTAACCTGGTTTCCCTTCCTGATATCAAGGTTAATCCATGGCTTTATATGACTGATTGAACACATGGGGACAGTCACTGACCCTTTTGCAATCTGTCAGAACAGGGAGCTCAAGCTGGATGTGGGATAAGGACTTCTGTGATGATCAGGGAAGGGGACACTCAAAACCAGAGCAGGTGAAAGGCTACTTGAACAGCCTCACTTCTTTAAAGTCTGCCCTGTTGATGAAAAGAGGAGGACTCCTTCAGCAGGTGGTTCAGAGCAAAAAGCCAAGCTTCAAATCCCTCTCTGGAAAAAACACTTCTCACCCCATTAACCACAGAGGTGCCACAGGGAAGTCTTCTACCACAGGACTCATCACACCTCATCCTGAGTCCTGGTCTGCCCAGGGAGGTGCAGGAACAGAGGTGATGGTTCTCCTCAAGCAGCACAGAGCAGGGATGTGCCATGCAGGGAGAAGAACCAAAGGATGAGGTTGGCCCATGACCAAATAGTTCCAAATGGCCATCAATAAACTGAGTCTGGAAAATAGAAGGTCTTGAAGCTTGGAGGAGTGAGCTCCTGGAACAGGTTCCAGCAGGAGCGGTGGCGGCGAGAAGCCCACGTAGTTTCAAATGGAGCTTTATGAATAGGTTTTATTATGTGGCTGCCAGCAATAGCAAGGGCCAGATTGATGGCCAGGAAAGCTCCTTTTAAGGTGTTTTGGTCTTTGCTCCATGCTTTGCATTCTCCTGGGATTTTTTTAAGGTGACCTTCAAAGGATGTCTTTTAGAAAACCAATTCTATCATGCTGTGATTTCTTTGCAATGTATAAAGAAACCCTGAAAGATTTTTAAATATTTGTGTTAGTTTATGCTTGATGGTTGCTCTCAAACAAGCAGGAAAGTCGAATCTGGTTTTGCTGGAAGCCCTGCTGGTCTTCTAATGTGTCTGTTGGGAGAGAGGCTTTAATGTCTGAGCTCCTCTAGTGAGTTCATTGTTGAAAGAACTCTAGGTAGGCAGAATCTGGGAAAAGAATAAAAATTACTTTATGAAACCATCTACCATTTTGCTTATATTATAACAACAGATGCTTTATCCCCCCACTTTGTAGCTTGTTTATTTAGGTGACTTGTAGACATGTCTGTATCTTTTTATTGATTTTCCTTATCTTTACTTTTTTTTTTTTAAAGCTAAGTTCTTCTTAATTTATCTGGTCACCAGTTTATGAAACTGAAATAGGTGATTTACCTATTCTATGGATAAAAAGGAATATTATTAACCAAGAATATGTCTAGAAGTGAATTTTGCCAAGCCCTTCAGACCATACTGGGGCTGTCATACAGATATAGGAACACACATGTGCCCATCATATATATTCTTGCACTGTGGTGGTTAGTAATATATATACTCAAAGATCTACTCTAACTCATATATTGTTGGGAAGAAAGGTCATTTTCTGTGCTATGTCCAATTCCCATGGTGCTCCAGCACTGATATCAAGCCTTAACTAAACTCTGTGTAACCTCGGTGTTGTAAAAGATGCCAAATGCAATACAGTTAGGAATTCATAGGGTGATTTCCCAGGTACAGGTGAGGCACATTTTCTGTGCCAGCACTAATTTGGCACCTAAACTACAGTGCCCTTGTGGATTAAATGTCAGAGTGTATTGCAAGACAGAACAAAATGGGTTATGCCGTTGATTCCTAGCGAGCACGTCCCCCGTGGCGAGGCAGGTTGGAGCAAGCTGCCTTTAAGCTCTGCTCAGCTCCTCATGTTTTTTGATGGAGATGAAATAAGAACCAACAAGCACTTTGCAGGCAATTAGCAAAGGTATTCCAGCAATATTTTTGGTAGGATTGAGGGATCTGAGTTCAAGAACTTCCAAGGGTGGCTTGGCCCAGCGTGCTGCAAGGATGCTGAGTCACACAGGTTGGGTGATATGTGCTTTATCTAAATATATGTTTATGTTTATATAAACAAGGCAGCAACATAAAGAGCTTTATTTACCAAAATCAATACACTTGTTAACTTGGACCTCTCCACCAGAAAAGATTAGTAACTAATCCTTTCTCCTTCACCTTGGGGCCACTTCAGGCATATTTATTACAAAACAGGAACCTTTCTGCATCAGCTCGGGGGATCATTAAAACAATCCTTCGAACAGGACAGCTTGCTCTGTGGTTAGCAGTGCCCAGCCATCACCCTCACTGTGCCAGTCCCAGTCCCATGGAGGACATGGTTAGGGAAAGTTTTGTAGACTTCAAGGATTCAAGGTCCAAGGTCCAAAGGGAGAGTGGGTGCCCAAAGGTCCTTAGCAGGTTCTGTGGGTGCACGCATGCACAGAGGGATGTACACTTGCAGAAGAGTCTCTGTACTGTCTAAGCCTGGTTTTTGAGGGTGCTCTCAAATGTGAAACAGTTAATGGTAGATTTAGGGCCCCAGGGCTGTGCAACAGTGGGAGGGAGGACCATTGGTTAGGTCTGGAATGAACTGTTTGAGTAGAGCAAGTAGAAATCTCTGCAATCCACTTGGGCTTTGTCAGGCTGAGCTTCGTATCCAACTAAATCAATCGTTAATAGGGGGAATTTCCTTTTGTTCATGGATTGGTCTGTGTATCTTCAAAAGAGACAATGGAGAGATTACTTTTTTTAAATGATAATTTAAGAGCTCAGTGAACACAGATCGAGCAACAACAACTGGTGGCAAATAAAAAGGCTCTTGATGTATGAGATGGATAAAGGTTGCTGGCGAGAGGAAGCTATGCATTCAGCACAATAAGCCAGGATGATCATGTATTACTCAGCTTAAAGATGCTTGTACTTATTTTTATTTTAGAGGGTGATTTAAAATGAAATCCTGGCTTTACTAAAAAAAAATAAAAAAGAAAGAGAGAAAAAGGGTGGTTTAACCTTTGATTTCAATGGGATTAACTTCTTCCTCCTGAAATTTGAATAGAAGTTATTATAGTTGTTGGACATAGGGAGCAGAATCACTAAGAGGGAGAAGATGCAACAGAGGAGGGATGAGAGGCAAAGATGTCCATGGAAGAACAGAAGCATCCTGGAAAAGGAGAGGCAGAAGCTGAAGAAGATCTCAGAGATACCTCTAGGTAAAGACTCCAGGCAGGCCACTTTTTTAAGGTTCTGTACCTATAATCTGGGGAAAAGCTCTGCCATGGGCTTTAGGAGGGAGCTTCCAAAAGGGGAACTAGGCTGTTACACAAAGTGAGGGGTCAGGGCACAGCTAATCTGCCCTGAACAAGGAGAGACTCTGGTCCTTACTCCACCAGTTTCAGAGAGCCAAAGCCACAATGTCATCTGGTTTAGGTCAAATTAGGAAAAGTGCTTCTGAGTTGGTTTCTTCCCTGCCCCAAAACCACCCTTTCAAAACCCTTGGGGAGCAAGAAAACTCCTCACATCCTTTCGTTGGGAGAACATTGTGTTTAGTTCTGGGCAGAGAATGGTTAAAGGGCAGCCTAGAAATCATCAGAAGAGTTCTTTTTTCTTTTCCATTCGTCAATCAAAGAATCTGGTGTAATTGGTCTTTAGCAGGATGATTTATTCACAGTGTTTTAATGTGACCTAAATCCAATCTTACTCATCATCAGCAACCATTGTTCTTGGTGCTTGTTTTAATCAGATGTCTCCCTAATCCAGACTGATTGTCTAGTGTCTTTCATTCATACTGATACTTGTTCTTCAGAGCAAGGAGAAAATCCAGGAAAAGTTCTTTTCTTTGTGGTTGCCTTGAGTTAGACCTTATGGGCCCTGCACTTCTCAGCTCTAGGACACCCCTGTTGTTGGATGTTTCCACCCCAGACTTTCTTTTGGTTTGCTTCAGCTGATACTTAACTAGGATCCAGAGACACTTTCCCCCCCCTTTGTTTTCTGAGTGATCTCACCAGGAGCACTAGGCAGGAATTCATCTCTCCTCCACTGGCCATCGCAGTTGGGTTTCAGCCCAGGTCCTCTCGCTGAAGGAAGTAGTTAATAATTCTAGTTATTTCAGAGATGCAATTTAAGATGGAGGAAGAGTCTTTGGAGGGTGCCAGAGCCACCTCAACCCCACCCCCCCACCTCCCAATATCTCAGGGAGGTGAATTTAAAGGAATATTTCCATCAGCCTCTTGGAATTCAGATGAGGCCAGGAAGGGGTGCAGGACCTTGGGCTGCTGGGACCTTGGGCTGCTTGTGTCACCCTGCAGCCAGCTTATGGTGAAGATGTGACCAAATTTGTCACTTTTTGCACCCTTGGCACTCGCTCTGACAACTTTACAGATATTCCTTTGTTGCTGCTTTTGATGCAAGGTGAAAACTGATAATTAAACAAGCTTTGACAGTAGAAGATAACGGGAATCTGGACTGTGGGAGATCCCACATTGGAGAGGCAAACAACTGGGGGAGCTTTCCTGGCCCAGTTTGCCCAGACAAAGAGCTGGTGAGTCCTTGCTGGTGAGGTCTGGGTTCTGGGAAACCTTCTGAGAAGGAGCTGACATCCTTCTCCTCCCTGCTGCAAATGGAAGGGAGAGAGGGGCAGCCGTAGCACTGCAGCGCTGGTGACAGTTTGGGGGAAAATAGGATGCTGATGAGTGTTTTGATTGGAAGTGACAGCAGATCCCTATCTAGGCTGTGGAGGAGGGTTCTTGTTTTGGTGGGGTTTTGTTGGTTGGGGTTTTTTTTTTGTCCTTATTTCGTGATATTAATCATTGCTCAGGAGGGTGCCACAGATCTGTTGTAACGTGCTGCTGTCGCATGTGGGGAAAGGCAATGCAGACAGAATATCTTCATAAGAGAAGCAGTGGCTGCAGTTTGAATGGTTTCCATTTTATTAAATCAATTTATTTTAATTTTTTTGAATACCCTGCTACTGGAGAGCTGACCTCACAGGCCCCATGCCAACCCGTGGTTGCACCGAGCAAGCTCAGGGTTCCCAGTTCAGTTCCCGAGGAACTGAGTGTAATTCCTAAACTCTCCAAACACAGATGTTTTCCCTCTGTTTTCCCAAGTCCTGCATTCTTTGCTCTACATCTTACAGTAGGTATGTGGCTGTTCATCAAGCCATCACCTAATAAGAACAGCAGTGAGTGCTCCAAACTCTTCAGAGTTTCATCCTGGGGTGCGCAGTGCCCTGTCTGCTTCCCTGCAGCTTTGACTATGAGGATACCCATTAGCTTTAATTAGCACTGTAACTGCTCTGCACAATTCAGACCTGACCCCCTTCACATTTCAAACTGGCCCAAGACACTGAGAAGCAGCACTGCCTTTGCAGGGCAAGGGAAACTGAGGCACAGGGAAAGAACTGGCTTGGAATGTATTAACCTCATCAGTCATGACTTTAGCTTCAGCGATGGGGCTGGAATACAGATTGTGTGGGTGATGTGACCTCCCAGCTGTCTAAGGGGGGGTAGTAAAGCCCTAGTGCACAGTGAGGGGAATCTTTCAGCTTCTGCAAAACCCATTTCCATAGAGAATTGCTGTAGTGGGCTCTGCTGGGGACACCCCATCAGACAGTGTGTACGTGGACACAAGCTCTCCTTGCACCCAGACCCCACGTATATGCTCCTCTGAGGCTTTGGGCATGTGTAAGACTGGCAGGAGGGGGCTGTGGGCTGTCCCAGCCAAGGTGGGGTGAGGTCTTTTGAGTCCTGCAGGTGAAAGCAAGCAATTCCCTGAAAGCCTCTGTCCTCCACTGTCCAGGCAGTCTTGGCAGATGTTCCCCATTCAAATGCACAGAGGTCCAACGCTGTTCTTGGCATCCATTCCCGCCATGATCTGGAATCTCAGATGCTTCATTTGTTTATGCTTAAAAACATTTCCATTCACCTTTGAAATAATCTCTTTCCCTTGTCCCCCACCCCCAGGGCTTGAGCAGTTAGACATGCTTCACATTCCCTCTCCCTTCCCCCCCCTCCTCTGTGATCGGTAGCTGTGTGCATGCGTTATTGGTGTCTGATAGCCCTGCCTGATCTGATAGCATGGCTGAGTACCCTCCCAGTGCTTAATGCTGCAATTATTATTCTGGTGGGCATCTCCAGAAACTTCTCACAGTTGGATGAGTCTAGCCTTTTACCTCAGCTCCATTAACAAACATCTTCATCATCCTGAATGATCTAACGGCCTACAGGGAACGTGTCTCCTGGAGATGCTCCTGTCCTCCTGCCACAGAGAGGACAGAAAAACTCCTCTGGATACGGGGACATCCTCTGTCAGTAATGATCTGTCCAGGAATCTCAAAATAAAATTGCTGTTAACACCTCCCACCCCCTACTTTGCACCTGGATGAAGGCCAGGAGGTAGCTCCCCAACCCTGCTCCCAGCAGCAAGTCTGTCCTGGGTGATGCATGTTACATGCAACATATATTTATCACATAGATGTGCTGATACCTGGATGGATGTTTCTTGGCAAAGCACCTCTATCAGTGCCTGGCTCTCTGACCTTGGCCATACCACACTATCAATCACCACTGCTCCTATTTTTGTTGGATTGCTGCATCTAGAATATGTCAGGCACCAGGAAAATGGGAAAAGCCTTTCAGTCCATCCTTTCTAGTCCAGCATCCTCCTGTCCATCTCTGTATGCCTCAACATCAACAAGGCATTGTCATGGCCAAGCCAAGGTCTCCAAGGACCCTATCAGAGGCTTGGAGGCAGGTGAGGTGTTTGGATCCTTGTTTTGATGGCTGGAGATGATATGAGGGCTGGGTGCCTCCATCCTGGAGACCTCTTGGCTTTGCACTGACCTCAGCATTCCCACGGGAGGTCTTAAAAATGCCCACTACTGGTTCTTTCAGGAGGGGACCTAGGAAGAAATCATGGTTAAGCTCCTAACAGAGGAGCTTAGGTTGACAGGTTGTTTTCAGCTTGAAAGCACAGTGACAAATGACCTGCCAATGTCGATGTGAACTGTGGCCACCAGGGACAGGCTGGTACCCCACGGCACCCCGTGGCTTGCACTGAGCAGACTGACTCGCTGGGTTGCAGCAAAACGCCTCAGGCATCATGCCGAGCAAGGCAGCTCCCAAAACACAACCCTCCCTTGCCACTTTCCCCAGCCCTCCATCACCTTAACGAGTCCTTCTTCTCGGTGACAGCAGCACCTCACCACACGTCAGGCGCTTTGGAGACACAGTGGAAGCCACTGCCTGCCCTGGAGGAGACACAAACTGAGTCCATCTCACCCTGGAAATTACACTCGTGGGAGGAGGGGGAAATGCTGCTGCTTCCCATGGCTGCTGCAAGCCAGGGAGAGTCAGGGATGTGGACGTTTGAGGGGTGATGCTGTGGGAAAGGCTCGGAGCAGCTCACATTCCGCATGGCCAAAGCTCTTCCAGGAAGCAACAGGGACAAGGAGTCACTGGGGGTGTGTGTGTGCTTCTCCCTGCATCTGCCTTGGGCTCTGGGTGGATTAATAGCACAGGCTGAATGTTTTCTGTTGGTTTATTCATTCCTTGGCTTGTTTTGTCAATTGAGCAGCTCTTGTTACCCCAGAAGGAGCTTGGGGAATGATATATGGCCCTGACAGCAAGATTAAACATCCCATTTACTGCACCCTGTCTCCAGAATTCAGACAGTGGAGGCATGGGGAACAGCAATAACAGTCACAGAGCAAACAGAAAACAGATACTTTTCATCTTCAGTTCATTTCTTTAGGGGAAAAGGGCAGAGGAGAAAGGGAAGGAGAAAAAAAAAGAGTGAGAAGGAGAAATGGACTGGAAAGGGGACAAGAAGGTGGAAAAGTATCAGAGGGGAAAACTGAAAAGGAGTTATTAACACATGATTTAAATGAGCACAAAGTCAGTTCAGGGTTAGCAGTTTCTCTCTCAAAATCATAGTGGAGTAGCTGAGGACTGTACAACTGGGAGCCTTCACTGGATCACTTGTGCTTAATGCTGCTTTAAGTGGCATCTTCTGACACTTTTTAATTGTTTGAGTTTCAGGGGTTTTTTTAGGAATTGCAGCTGCTCTGGGCTGAGTGGGAGCTCAAGACATGTGGGATGGCTTTGAATGCAAAGTGGGCCTGGGTGGCAGATACCCAAGGCTTTGCCTTGCTGCTGCTTCTGTGCCAGAGAGCAGCAGATGGGAGGAGAGCTGGGAGCTGCTTTGGAAAGGCAGAGCTGTTTGGGTCTGGCTGTGCTGGGCTGAGCTGCCCTGGGCTGTGCTGGAGCTGGTCCTAGAACCTCATCCTTGATGGGTACATGCAGACTGGGGCTGAGGCAGGATGGGGTGCCCCTTTGCTCTCTTGCATGCTGGGGAACACACCACCAGCTGTTTTGCTGGCAAACAGGCTCCTGTTCCTGGCTTCCAAACCTTTCCTGATCCCAGGAACACAATCCTTCATTTTTGGGCTTGGCTGACACCGAAGGTCTCTCCAGCTGCAAAACTCAACATGCAATGGAAACATTCCTCAGGTCCTCTCCAGGACAGCAGATACATCAGGAGAGGCTCTTCCCACAGTCCCTTCTGATGGTGATTTGCACTGGGACAGCTACAAAGAGGGGCAGAACTGGAGATCGTACTATCACCACTGTCTGGATGTTTGAAGTCTGTCCTAAAAGGGATGTGACAAGTCTCTCACTACCTGTAGTAGGTTACATCACTTTTTCTCTGGGGAGCCATCCAATCACATGAGATGAGTGAGCATCACCCTCCCTTATCTTCATCATCTTTTTGGATGAAGGGGGCATTCCCCTGCTGTCAGCACGATGACAGGTCCTGTGACTCAGGTGATGTGTTAAACTGCTGTGCTTTGACTGTGTGTTTTAGGGTGACAGTTCATAGTGTTGAACTGGGGCAAAGAAAACACACCAGCCAGGCCAGCAGCTGATTTGGGGAGACTGCTATAAATACAGCCACTGCTAAAAATGGTTTTTTACTGACAATGCCTCCATCACTTCTCTCAGGACTCCTCTCAGCTGTTTTCTAAGTGATGTGGTACTCTGCCTCCCTCTCTGGACATGACCTGTCCCTGTGCTTCAGGATGTCTTGCACCAGCTCCTCCTAGAGACTGGAACTGCGAAAATCCTTGAAATTTAAAACACACATAAACATCTTGTGCAGAGAGACACCTCTGAGCACTGCATGGGTCAACTCATCCCGGCTAGAGCACTTCTCAGGTCCTGGAGTGAGCTCCCACAGCATGACTATCACTTGTTTGGGGAGGGGGGACACACGTGACACAGACACTGACCTCCTGGATCTGTTCAGGGTTGTCCCTCCTTGTTTTTGAGCTGAGCATGGGAGTGGCTTTGGTGGTGTTTGTGCCTTCTTCATGGCTCAGTAAATGTCACCATGAGATGATCACGTCTACCCATGCGTGATGTATCAGCAACAAAAAAAGGTCAACTCCAACCGTAAATATTTCAAGCCTTGTAAAATATTCATCAGTAGCCATGAATACTGAAGAGATGGGATAGGCCAGGAGTCTTCCAGCTCTCTCCTTGCCCCTTCACAGTTGCTGCTGGGTCAGAGCTGTCTCACCCTGCTGCCTTTCAATACTTATTCCCAGCAGTATGCCCTCTGCTCTGCTGGATGTAGATGTTTGAGGAGTGCTACAGCTTTCTTCGGATATTTTTGGCTAAGTGAAGCTGGATTTTCCAGGGGACTGTGTGCATTCTTTCCACTCCTATAGCTGGCTGTCCACTGACAGATTTCAGGGTGTCCCAGACATAGACACACCTGGGCTGACAGCATGGCTTACGTGAAGAGCTGGTCTCCAACTGGGTTTGTACTTCTCTACACACAAGCACATCTCTAATGCTTGAAAAATCCTAGGCAAGGTTTCCAGTGCAAAGGCATGACTTTCTTGTGTCAGCAGATGTACTGGGAAGAAACCAGACTGGTTTTGGGGCTATTTTTCCACCTAAGACAGGAACTTCAACCTCCAATGTCCAGAGCAGGTAGAAACCAAGAGCTCTTGGTTCAGTTGGGTTGTGCTACCTGTTCAGTTAGACCATATGGGAGACAAACAGGATGAAAAGGAAAAAGAGATGGGCCAGGAGGCAGAAACTGGATGGGGAGCTGCAGTAACCTCTCCCCAAACCCCATATTATTTTTCCTTTAACCTTCACCTTCAGGGTGCACCTTCAGGGACACTTCTCTTGGGAAGCCCCTCACTTAAGTGCTTACCACCATGCGAAGGGATCTCCTGGGCTACTGACAGCTCTCATGTTCTCACTGTCACCTCACTTAGCTGAGGTGGACTGAATCAGACCTAAAAACACACCTTAAAAATGTCCAAAGTCTGCTTTTTCAGTGCACTGAAATCTGGAGCAATGGAATCCCGTGTCCATCCCACAAATCTGGAGGGATAGGGCTCATGCCGTGTATCTCTATCCACCTGGGGTAAGGAGTGTTCTGGTCAGCAAAGTGCCTCAAGCATCATGGAGGTAAACAAACCTCCCTGAGAATGGCTCGTGCCATGTCAGTCTTCTCTCCATGGCCAGATTTCTATGGCATGGGTAGGATTCCTGTGTGATCTCATTGAGGTGATCCTGCTCTAGCAGGGAGGTTGAACTAGATGATCTTTCAAAGTCTCTTCCAACTCCTGACACTCTTTGTGGCTGAGATTTGGGTGTCCAGGCTTGCAGGAGGATCCCATGGCTCCTGGTTACTTCAGCTCACAAGAGGAAAGCTTTCCCAACATTTCCCCATCAGCCCTGCCAACCCTAAAGAGATGCCCTGGATACTTTAACACATCTTTACTGGTTTTGTTATGACACCAGATCACACCTGTAGTGTTCACTCCATTTGATTCAGAGACCTTAAACTAGAAACCTAACTTTGGGGTGGATAAAGGGAAGAGAGAGCCCAAATAAAAGACTGTTCCTCTCCTCCACACCCCATCTACTGACCAATTACTGGTGTCTTCATCCATAAACCAAACCTTCCCCCCCAATTTCTTGCCATTGTCCTAATTACCTTTGTCTTTTCCCTAACCTCCCTTGGTGTTGGCAACGTGTCCTAATTCATCATCATCACTGGTGTATTTTATTATTAGCATACCACCAAGACACCTCAGCCCACAATCAGACCCAGTTGTCCTGAATGTTTGACATCTGCAATGAAAAATATGGTCTCACCTCCACAAAGAGCTGAACAGTTGAAGAATGCCATGAGAAACCACAGAGATGGACACATGGGCTCTATGGGACAGTAATATAATTTTTTTCTTTTATATAATAGGTAGTAGTTTTACTTAATAACCTTTTTCTGGCCTCTTGGCAAAATCCTAATCAAATATCAATAGATAACATCACATTGGCTTTTACTGGACCAGTGCTTCAATAAATAATCCCCATTTTTCTAAAAGCTGCTGCAAGGTCTTAGATCTCAGGCTGAACATTTCTGTCCTAATGCCTGCTTTTACTGAGGAATGAGAATGGGCTAATAATCAATAACCAATTGAACAGTAATAGTCCTTGTTTCAAAGCAAGCCCCTTTCACACCCTGATCTACCAAGGCAATTCAGCTGGAAGGAAATAGTGGTGCCTCTTAATTAAAAACTCAATAGAGACTCGTGGAAATTGCCTCCTTTTTTGCTGAGTAGTCACTGTTTGGTCCTTACAGAGTGTTTTGGGGGTGGAGGCAGAGCAGGCAAAAGGCATCTTGACCCTGTGCAACAGAAAGCAGAGTTTTCACTTTATCTGCTCATCTTGTTGGTCCTATTTCTTCCTAGCAGAGGCTTTCTGCACATCCTCAGGTGCATTGTGTCACCCCTCTGCACCACGTTTGTCCCCCAAAAAGATGTAGTGACTCCAGTTTCTTACTGTGTGGTGTTCTGAGGGTGAACACAGCGCTTTTAACACCTGCCCACAAGTTCTTCCTTCTGAGAAAGGCCTGTGTAGCAGAGCAGTTTTACCAAAGACAGGCAGTGCATACAAATCATGCTGTCTGCAGGCTTGTGCACTCAGGGTATATTGTATTTCTTGGCTGGATGCTTGTCACACACAACCTGAATGGATTAGTTAAGCTTTCCAAAGGCTTTCTTAAGAAATTACATATTTTGTAAATATTAGCTGTTAACCCAAAGCCTTTTGCCCTGCTCCTCACATCACCAGACTGGCCTTAGGACCATTTTGCAGCATGAGATTAGATTCTTTGCTCTACCCAAGCATCAGGTCCTCCTGTCAGGGCTGGTGAGAGGAGGTTCAGGCACTGTGATGGAGGAAAAATTACTTAAGAAAGGTCTGAGTGCTGCCTGAGAGTGAAAGATGTCGACTGGCCAGAGGAGCTGAAAACATGTGCCAGAAATACCAGTGGGTCAGGAGGTCTGGCAGAAAGTGGGCCCATCTCACACGGTTTCAAGCCCAGCTGCACTGGATGAGGATTATTTTGCAGAAAATTCAAAATTAGATCTTGAGGGTGTAGTGGACACTCTGGTAAAGACTATCTGGGTAGATGAGAGTGCACTGGCACAGCAATAACACCCCTGGTGCTCGCAGAGCTGACCTTGGGGGTCTTCCTGGGGAAATGTCACCTCTGCAACTGGCAGACTCAGGCATCCCAGCATCTCTGTCTGCTCTCCAAGAGCTCCAGACCAATTAGGCTCAGTGTGTAATGTTGGTTTTTCCCCATCCCCAGCTGTCAGCATCACTGGTACTCGTGACACCAGAGATCTGACAGCCGCGCTGGGAGCATCCCGCTCCCTACACCACGGCTCGTGCTGGATCCCCCGCAGACAAACACACACCAACCCTGAGACCTGCAAAATGCCACTGCCTTCAAGGAACACGTCCTGCTGAAAGATGACAGGAAGCTAGTGCTGACCCAGCACCGAGCCAGGATGCTAATATGCATCTGGTTGTGAGGCTAGGCAGGCACCTAGCCCCGCTCTGTGGACAGGACCACTCATTTCTCTGCTGACAGCATGTGGGATGGTACCAGATCCATCCCACCGTCTCCCTGTGTGGGCATTAGCAGCCTCCCTGTGCAGGAATTTAAAGCTATATGGGATGTGTTGGAAGGAATTGAGCTATAGAGCAAGATGTTATTTTTATCATCAGTTCTCTGAGCAGTTTAATGGTCATGAGTGGTCAAGACCTCCTTTTAGATCTCACCATTTAGAAGGATGCCCCGAGTGACAGGAGCATCCCCTGATCCCACAAACTGGGGCACTGATTCCAGGTGAAGAGCACCACCTGCTGACATCCCTCCCTGTAGCTACCGGCATTCTCCGTGAAGGTCCCTGGTCAACATCTGGCCACGCACAGATTCAGACCTGCACAACAAGGGGTTGAGAAAGCTCCCACCCCGATGGGTGACTTCATTTCGTTGCTGTTTTAACTGGAAATGTGTGGCGTCTGGGAGCCCCAGAGGAAGAAGGCTGCTTTGTTGTGTGTGTCCTGCCAGGCACCAGGTCCTCAGCATCACCTCCCTGCTGTGACCTGCAGAAATTCCTTTCCAAACCTATCTGGGAAGGCTTTTGTAGCCTAAGAATCACTGTAGGGCCATCAACCAGCCCATCAGTGATGGTGACTTCTGTGATGAAGCTATCTGACCCTATTTCTCAACTCTTTTATGGAAAACTGTTAAAAAAAACTGTAAGAAAGTGATGAATCTTGACTGCCACCAGCCTGGGCTGGATGTGAACTCAGTCCTGTATCCTGCAAGTCACCATCTGTCCTTGGCCATGGTGTGAAATCATGGGCTCTGTTGGGCTGAGACTTTTTCAGAAAGGGGTTTCTTTGCTGCAATGCCACGCTGCAGATCGAGGACTGAGGTACTTTAAATATGTATTAGCTGATGGAGAGCAGTCATGAAAGGAAGAGCGTGGCTGATGAGTCTGTGTGAGATTTTTCTATTACTGAATTAATTGGAGCAGGAGATGAGGCAGACATACAATGAATTGTCTGCCTTTCAGAGCACTTTAACAGAAAATACACACAGATTCACTCTTTGATGCATCCTCCACTCCCTTGCCTGGCCTGCTGTAGCTGTGCTGGCCCCATGTCTGCTTTTCTTCCTTTTAGCCACATGCCTTGGTATCTCCTTTGCTCTTGTTCATCTTGTATGCCTTCCTCTTCAGTCCCCCTCCATCCCTTTAGTCATCCTGGAGGTCTGAGGCCATGTCAGCAGCTCCCAGCTGGGTCAAGGCCTGGTGACCAGCAAGTCCACTATGTCCTTCAGAGTGAGATCCTGTAGGATCAAGAGAACTGGTTTTTCTCTCACTAGCAGCAGGTGGATGGCTCAGACCGAGGATCTTCCTCCTCCAGCAGTACCATGGACAGTCAGCTCCTGCCCACACAGCAGGGTGGCACCTGAGCCAAGCATCACTGCCTGGAGACACTCCCCAGTTTAGAGCACCCAGGAATAAGCTGGGTGAGGCTTGAGAAAACTGGGGTTCCTTCCTGTGGTTGGGTTCTACCATTGCACCAACTGTTGCACCAGGCACCAGCAAAACCAGAATCAGCTCCCCATGGGTTGGAAAGATGCCTGGTAAATGCAGGCAGGGGCACGTGCAGGAGGGGTTAGTCTAGCTGCTGCTGTGCAAATGGGTGTACTGGGATGCACTGGGACATACTGGGATGCAAGGCAGTGGGAAGTGGAAAGGCTGTTCTGTCATTGCTGGGGTGCAGGGTTTCCCTTGCAGGATTGAGACACCAAAACCCTCCCAACTCCTCCACCTTCCTCCTCCCCATCTAAAACACACGAAAAAAGAACCTGCTGTTTTCTTTTCAGATTCAGCATGACCTTTGCAGTTAGGCCTTTTCTTCCTCTCATTTTTAAGGAGTTTAAAGGAACACTTAAAATCAGAACAGAATCCATTCCTTTTTAATTTGCCTGGTGGTTTGTTATTTTTTTCCTCTGATTGACCTAAATTCAGTCCCACTCCTCACCCCTTGCCCCAGATTTTTCGGACCTGGCAATAAGCCAAAAAAGAAAGAGGGGGGAGGTGAGGGGGGAAACCGAGGAAAGATATTCACAAAGGCCCATTTGTTACATTTTCTCTGAGTAGATTGATCCCAGCTCTCCTGCTCAGTTTTGCTTTGTGTCCAGACAATGAAGGTGCACTTTTCCCTGCCGGCTTAATTGGCTACAATTAAGCTGTGGACAAGATATTTGGTTAACGATCCCCAGGAGACATAATTTGGGGATTAAGGGAGATATTGTTTCCTGAGCATGGGCCATCGTGCTCTTCTGTGTCTAGTTATTGAATATCTGTGTCACCAGAGCAGGGGTTGGGGCAGACCTTCTCCCCCCTCTCCCTGAGCAACACACATTTTATGTCTCTCCTGAAGATCTTGAAGGGCTTTGCAGGTCATGGTCAGATGGGGACAGGCCAAATTTTTGGCCTGCTAAGCAATATAACTATTAGCATCATGGATGGGAGTATTGTGGAGGTGTTTAAGTGGGGAGAGAAGGGCTTAAAAGTCCAAATGGAAATTTGCAGAGTTTCCCAAACCAACAGGAGTTTCTTTTCAGGATGCTGATGGCTTGAACCAGCTCTGACCCCCACTAGTGCCCCTACATGGGACCACACACCTGCATTGCCCTCAGCCTGGTCCAGCACAGGTGGGTCAGGAGAAAAACCATTTTCTCTGGTAGCCCTGTACCCCTCATTTCCCACAGCTCTGTGCCATGTGAAGTATCTTGATTTGACCCACACCACCTCCTTAGACTATCTGCAAAAATGAGTATATTTACACAAAAATTACATGGGGGAAGGATCCACAGCCCATTGGATGTTTGTGATGTAAATACATTCTTTGAAACTAAAGGTTTGCTAATGGGTTAAGTGGAAACTTCCCCACTGGGACAGGAGGTGTCATCCCATGTCAAAGGGCTCAATGTTTTTCATGGAATTGAGGGGAGAGGGATCACAACAACCAAACTGGAACCTCCTCGTTCCACACAATTGGGGGTTTAATGCTTTGTTTTCCTCCTCTGTAATCTTACTCCCCGGTGGAAACTCCAGAGCTCCAACCTTTGGCTTGTGAGCTACTGAATTTTCATTGTTTTTAACCCACAGGCTGGTCTGTCCTTGGAAGGGAGTTGGCAAACCCTGGTTGCTTTCGAGTCTGAATTTTGCAAATCTGAAACAAACAGATGCTATAATGGGGGGGGTGAGCTGTGCCTGGGTTGCCTTTAGGGACCCCAAGAGGTGGAGCAAGTCCTCTGCGGAGCCAAGGGGAACCAGACCCCCCTCCCCCCCAAAGATAAAGACAGAGCTGCTTCAAAGCATCACAGCAAATCGCTGAGACCCCTCTTTAGGCACCACCCCCCCTTATTTGCACTCACCCTACCTTGGGCAGCTCGTCCTTGGCTAGAGGCAGGATTCCCTGCTCCTGGAGCCTGGGATGCAGCAGGATCTCAGGAGAACGCTGCTCTCTCCCTCCCGCCTCCACGGCTCTCGCTAATCACAGCCAGCATCCTCCGGCTTTGCCATGTCTGCTCGGCAGATGCAGCCCATTACGAGATGGAAAGGGGTGAGCAGGGTGGTGGGGAGAGGGGAAATCAGCCAAGCTTCCCCCCCCAGACATTAAATCTAACGGTCAGGTAATAATCAGAAGGTCATCACTGCTGCCTCTGCCCTGGGTGGGGTTGTTGGTGAACCTCAGCAGTTTTTCCTCGTGTAAACAGCCAGAGACAAACAATCTCTGCTGCTCAGAGCCCACTCCCGGGAATTCTTCTTTTTTAGGGCATGTTTCCATTTCTAGCCCTTGACCTTTTCATCTGAGTGAGCTCTGGTGCTTGCAGAAGTGTCTAGACCCTGGGCAGGGCTCCCAGCACTGCTGTAGCTAAAACATCCAGTGCTGGGGGAGAAAAATCCCTCTGCAAGGGTGGAGGAGGCTGGGCTGGGAGCACTGAGCTCTCTCCCTGGCTTTGTATAAATCAGGGCTGCTTGAAAGAAATGTCTGACAAGACCATTCAGCAGGGACACTTCGAGTTTAGGCTAAATAAACATTTCCATCTCTATGGAGAATGTCACATAAAACGTCTGGGTGAAGCAGTGTTTTGGCTGTAAATTTGGGGAGGGGTGCTCAACTTGCTTTCTATATTGCAATACATCAGAGTTGTTCATTGTTTATTCCCCTCTGAATGGCTCTCCAGGAAAGAGAGGTTGAAGAGGGTATGCCTTTGATCAGCTGCAGCATACTATTTGGTCTGTGCCTCAGTTTCCCCATCTGTGGTGAAAGGAGCATAGCGATTCCTCCTTACCCGATGAGGGTCAGGGAGGATTCTTTGCCACACGGGGTCATTGTGTAAAGAACAAGATCCCTTTTCCAGCTAGTTTGATGTTGGGAATAGATCACATTGTATAAAGAACAAGATCCCTTTTCCAGTTAGTCTGATGTTGGGAATAGGTCACAGACCATCTTGGATGTTGTTTGGACTGAGCTCCTAGCCAAGTCTGAGCTCTGCAAGCTCCAGGTTAGCAATTGCTGATTGTGAACGTGCAGAGCCTGATGCCTTCATGGCACTAACAAGGAAAATGCTTTGGGATGCCCAGGGTAAGGTGACATGTGAAACAAACTCCTCCATCTCCATCTCTGATGCTTTCTAGAATGCAGTTGCATTCCAGACAGAAATGTTGACATCTAGATCTCTGCAGAGCAAATGCAATAGAAACACAAGGGCAGACACTGTGAGTGTAACAGGCTGCCATGGTCTGATGGCTGCATTGTTTTGGGCTATATCCAGGTTATATTTGCCTTCTCCATCCTTCTTGCTGTGTTGTGCTTCATTCTGCTCTCACTTGTACCCAGGCAGATCAAGAGTAACTTTGGTGAGCCTGATGGAATTGAACCGATGGAGTGTGGCATGAGATCACAGATGCAGAGAATCATAGAATCATAGAATCATAGAATTTTGAAGGCTGGAAATGACCCCTAAGATCATCCAGTCCAACCAGTAACCTACCGCCACCAAGTCTACCCTTAGACCATGTCCTCAAGCACCGCATCTCCCCGTCTGTTAAACCCCTCCAGGGATGGGGACTCAACCCCCTCCCTGGGCAGCCTGTCCCAATGCTTGAGGACTCTCTCAGGACAGAAGTTCTTCCCAATATCCAACCTAAATTTTCCCTGGCGCAGCTTGAGGCCATTACCTCGAGTTCTGTCACCTGTTACTGGGGAGAAGAGACCAACCCCCACCTCACTGCAACCTCCTTTCAGGTAGTTGTAGAGACATGTTTTTCTTCACTGGTGAACATCTTCTAACCCTGGGTTATACAAAATACTCTAAAGGCACTTCATTTTCCTCATCTGGGAAGAAATCATAGCCCCACGTCTCACCTGAAAGCCCATCTTTCTCTTCCTCCTTTAATTGCTCCATCAATATTTCCAGCCTGGATTGGTCCTGGGATTGCAAGCAGATGGGCCAGTCATGAGTCAGAATGATGTGATAGATTTTGAGTCTGTGATCCTGCAGCACTACCAGACCATTAGCTGATGCAGCAGTGGATATTTGCTCTGGGTCATGTGTAGGCACTTGATGCTATTTTGGTTACATTAATCAGGTTTTGCCATGCTGGTGATTTTAATCCAGCGTGGTCAAGAGCTGATCTGGAGTGAAGTTGGAGGTGTGTGCATGTATAATACCAGTGTGGGTAAGAAAGTTTCTGGCACAAAGTTAAAACTAATCAATATTTCTGAACAGATTTGAAACAGCCAAGTGAGTTTTATACAGTTCCTGGCACTGTGTAGTCGCGATGTTTTTTGTCTGATATTAAGCGCCCTAAAGCTGCTTTTAATGAATTGGTAAACCATGACTTGTCTTAGGTCATGTTGCTTCTAAGACAAATTATGTGATGAGATTTGTGCCTGGAAAACTACAGAATTCAGGCACTGTCACAAAGACGTGGGGGTGCAGAAATATTGCTAGTTCTCCAGTGCTTAGGAGCAAACTTAGTAATTTTCTTGAAAATCCCTCGACATTGGTAACAACAGGTGTAGTATGAAGCCTGCAAAGAGTAGAAGGGAAAAGCCATCAGCTAGTCTGGTCCCAAACCTGCAGCAGAGACCTCCCTCTGTGCTGAAAATCCCATCAACTATTGACAAATTGCTTTGGAAGGGGGAGGTGTCTTTGTAATGAATTCCTGTTAGAAGAAGGAAAAAAGGAACCTTGCAGCATCTTTGGCAAGTTGGGCATGAGACATGGATGGCTGATACTACAAGTGGCAAATAAATCTCACTTACAAACCCCTGGGTCACACAAAAGATGGAGCTACACAACATCACTCTATCTGCCAGTACACACACGTGTCTCACAGGTGCAAAAGGAGAAATGCACCTCAGGTCCAGTTTGCATAATATACAGTCTATTAAAAATACTCCTGGCCAGGATGGGTGCCCTGGGTGAGGTAATTGATGTGTATTTATGGTCTTCTTGAGTGTGAGTGACAGGTAGAGATGAAGTGTGGGTTTGTGTGGAGAAGAGGGCTTCCTCTGGAAGTGCCTCTGGTTATTGAGGCAGATCCTATCTGGAGAGAATTTCAGCCTGAATTAATGGCTAGACCAAGACATGGGGTGGATGCATGTCCAGGTCCTGGCCTCAGTGAGGAGCAGAGTGCTGGACATGTCCTTTCCCTACAGCTGGTTGGGTTGTCACAGGAGTCTGACCTGTGGTGGGGTGGGTGGGTGGCTCTGGCAGAAGCAGAGCCATAAAAATCACCTTCACAGTCACTGTGTCTGTTGTTGTGCAGCCTTTGTGGAGGCAACTGTAACAGGATGGGTGGAGGTTAGCGGGGAGGTCAGCAACCTGTTTGCAACCCAGTTCTTCAGCCATGTCTCCAGCATTACAGCAGCAGGGACAACTATCTTATTTTCTCCCAGCACCTTTCCAGCATCCAGCATCCTTGGATGAGGGGCAGACACAGATGAGCTAGCTCAAGCCAGTCCTGGACCAAGGAGAGGGTCATCTCTTCTCCAGACACTTTGTACCGGTAGCAAAGCCCTGTGGCATCTCTACAAAGGTGTGTCAGGGACACCATGGGCTGCTCAAGGGCTGCAGGACCTTTTGGAGCAGAAATGCTTTTGCTGATACACCGTCTCATGAGGACTTGCACATCTTGATGTTTTTTTCTCCTGGCTGCATCCCTCACCCTGGGCTGGGGAAGCTCCTTTGCCTGACAAAGTCAGAGGTGGAAAGATGAGAGCCAAAGGTGAGATCCTGCCTGGTGGATGGATAGATATTACATCTGCAGGGGCTTCAGTGAGATGCAGGACAAGTTAAGAGCCAGAACAACTCCCACAGCTCCTGGGAAAAGGACAACATCCCACTGTAGCTCAGACAGGCTGTCCAGAATAACGGTGCTGTTCCTTTGCCAGAACCTAGGGGTGACACAAAGCCTTGATGGGAGCACTGCCCAGGCTGACCTGCCATGGACATCACTGGCTCAGGTAAAAACAAGAACCCATTGCTCTGAAAGACTCTGCTGTGGAGTTAAGGGCTGAACCCACCCTGCTGCTCGTCAGAGAGGGGCCGTCACACCAGGCTCATGCTACTGGTGGCAAAACCAGCCACGACTTGGAGTTAATTACTCCTCTGGGGAGAGGCAAGCCCGAAACAAAAGCAGGACTCTGAGCTGAAAGGCAGCTCTGTGTAAAGAGAGGGGGAAACTGTGAGTCTTCTGGCAAAGGACAGAGCAAGGGGATGTGTGCTGAATGGAGCACGCCCCGGCATACTGATCAGAGGAGAGATTCAAAAGGTATTGTAAGAGAAAATATCTCCAAAGCCTTCACCCTCCCCTGAACAGGGGTGGGTGGCACTGCACAGCAGCAGAATGCAGATCAGGGCAGCACTGCCTGTGCTGAACAGGGGTTCCAGCACCTCCAGGACGGCCTAACTGGGGTCCCCATGATGCAGAGGGGATCATGAAGCCTTGTGTTGGGCATGGTGAGATGCCCTGGGCTGCTGGAATGGGCAGTTTTGCAAGAAGGATGATGTGCCTGCATGTGGAGGCAAGCAAAAGCTGGGATCCAGTGACCTATTAAATAAGCCTGGGTGACAGAGCTGTTTTGTGGGTGTGTAGTGCTCTCATGGTGGGCATGGGATGGAGCTAACAGTCTCGTTGTCCTGAGCTGGTCCTTGTGGTCCTCAGAAACTCTGCCAGGCAGAGCCCAGAGACCAGCATGAGTGGGGCAGATACAAATCCCTGTGTAAAATCAATGTAAAATTGGATTTTGAAAATCTGCTTGTAACAAGGTGAGAGCCTGCACAGAGATGAGTAAATCCTCAGTGATCAGGAGCTAATTGCAAAATCTCCCAATCCCACCTAAAAGCCATTTCTGTGCAGCTGGATGGAACTGTGGTAACAACTGATGGGATTCAGGCACCTTTGCAGCCCAGGCAGAACCACTCATGCTACAACCACAGCTCCTGAATTTATCATGAACTGGTTAAATTGGTGCTCACATGCTGCTTAGCATCAAGAGGGGTGAGAAGAGCAGAGCAGGGAAAACCTTGCCCAGAGAGGGGTTGGCTGGAGATGTTCCTGGTTCCCAAGCACAAGCCATGTCATGGTACATCTGTGAATGTTGCACCTTTGCATGGTGCCTCTGGCTTCCACACTTCACTGCCCTGGTGCAGAGACCAGGCCAGCACCTGAAGACCATTTGGACAAGGCAGGGCCACTGCCCAGGGCACCCCGGGAATCCCCCAGAGGGGATCAGGGCAGTAGTGAGACTGGTGTTCGAGATGAAGCTGCTGAAGTGTCACTTGAAGACCATGAGAGCATTAGGGAGAAGGCAGAGCCAAAACTGAGGATCTCCCAACAGCCCTGAACCAAGTGGGAAAAGTGGGAAAGATGCCAAGAAATGAAATGTAGATGAATGGGTGATGCATGGTCACCCACTCCTAGTCTCCTATCCAGCTCTCTCCTCTCTGCCTCCTCTTCCTTCTCCTGCACCATCTCTCCAGTTCCCATTCCACTTGGCCCCACCACTGCCTGGGACCCCTGATGCTGGACACCCCCAGGTGCCAGTCCCAGCCCCATCCCAACCCTGGTTTTCGCTGTGTCACAGCGTTGGCTTCCCCCAAGGTACCATCCCCAGTCACCATCACACACTGAGGAAAATGCATTAACAAGAATTGCTGTTGCTGCTACAGTTACAACAGCAGCACCACACAAGAAATTCACACTTTATATAGAGTATGTGCATAACTCTTCATTTGCTTGTGTGGCATTTTATAAAGCTGAGACATAATCTTGTATTATAATTCTTGTTTGCATCTGTACCCCAGACACTAACCTCTTCCTAAGCTGCCAGGCAGATCTGATAGGCAGATGCTGACTGTTCCAGGATTCCTGATGCAGTTCAGGGTCAAAAGCAGCAGCCATGTATCTCTCAGGCTGCTGATGTTTTGTAGGTTGCAAAAGGAGAGGGGAGATGGGAGGGAGGAAGGGAAGAGGCTGTATTTTTAATAATGAAGTTTGTGCATTTCAAAAATTATCATCAGAAGAGGCAGGAAAAAATAATTCCTTTGTTTATAATATATTTTTACATAGTCAACATTTCCAGACAGTGACAAATGCATTTTGCCACACACATTCAGCTAAAGACAGCAAAAGTCTGGACAGAAGTAAGTGGAAAATACCCAGACTTCACTTTTTTTTTTTTTTCTCTCCCTGATAAAGAAAAATGTGTGTGTGATTGTGGGTGCTTTATTTTCATGAAGCTGCAAGTGGTTGTGAGCTAGTAGGGGGCATGGACCCTGTGAAAGAGGGACTCCACGACTTGGAGGTGGAAAGGAGGCATGATGGATGTGATGGAAATACATAACCATTCCAGGAGAAAGATCCAAGCCAGTTGTCCCTGCCTGGAGGACTGTTTGCAGTGGATAACAAGCCAGAGCTGACCCTGGGAGAGGACAGCAGACTCTGCTCTGCTGACTGTAAAGTCCTTTCTCACCAGCTTTCCTGTAAGCCCTTGGGAAGCCCATGGTCACAGAATCACAGAACATCAGGAATTGGAACTTACCCCAAAAGAATATCTAGTCCAAACCCCCTTCCAGAGCAGGATCACCTTGATTAAATCACACAGGAACGTGTCCAGATGGGTCTTGAATGTCTCCAGAGAAGGAGACCCCACAACCTCTCTGGGCAGCCTGTTCCAGGGCTCTGTCACCCTCACAGGGAAATGATACCTGGTTTTGCAGGAAAAGTGGGGCTGATCCCTTTCTTTCCTACAGGCTTGGAATCCTCAGACCAAGGGAAAGTGTCACCAGGCATCCCATGCCCCAGAGATCTTCTGGAAAGAAGCTGTGAAAACATTGTCTGTGGATGGTGGCTGCACCAGGTGTGGAGAAGAGCTTAAATCCAAGTGATCCATGGAGACACTAATTCAGCCAGCCCAGGCAGGGCACAGCTTGCCCTGCATCCCATTCTGCATCTGCAGTGCTGAGCCCAGAGATCCAGGGGATGGGGAGAGGAACCTGTACCCAGCTCACGTGCCCTGGATGGCAGCTGGGTGCCAGCACCATCATTTCAGGTGTCAGCAGGAGTCATGGACTCTGTGCCCCAGAGCTGCCTCTCCAGCACACGTGTGCCACGGAATCATAGAATCCCAGACTGGTTTGGGCTGGAAGGGACCTTAAAGATCATCTAGTCCCAACCCCCTGCCATGGGCAGGGACACCTNCTCTTCTCCAGGCTGAACAACACCAACTCTCCCAGCCTGACCTCATAGGAGATGTGCTCCAGCTCCTTGATCATCTCCATGGCCTCCTCTGGACCCATTCCAACAGCTCCATGTCCTTCCTCTGCTGAGCACTCCAGAACTGGACACTATACTGCAGGTGGGGTCTCACAAGAGTGGAGTGGAGGGGGAGAATCCCCTCCCTTGACCTGCTGGCCACGCTCCTTCAGATGCAGCCAAGGATATAGGTGACCTTCTGGGCTACAAGTGCTCTGTCCCTGCTGCTTTCCATTTCTAAGGCTTTAACCTCCTGGAAAAGGGGAATTAAATTCCACAGGGTGGCCATAGCTAATGGACCGTGTTGCCTCCCTTTAGCCTTTAGTTTTCAGATAATTAGCTGATTTTGAATTATTTATGTTGTGAATTTTCAAATAAATAATGTAATAAATGCATCTCAATTATTTACCCTGTTACAAAGCCGACGTGATGGTCGGGCAAATATTTCCATGAATCATTGATTTTATTAATTTTGCAATATTAAAAAAAATTTCTAAGGCTTTAAATTATTCTTTCATTTCTTTAGCCTTATATTCTGGTTTTGGGAATCCTCCCTGGACTTCCATCTTCTAAGAAATTCTGTAATGCATTTGGAAAACTGCAATTATTTTTAGCATGAAAGTCACTCTCTAGAGCTTGATACCACATTTAAGCTGAATAACTGTGAGTTCAGGTCACTGGTGTACAGAAAAATGGTTACTTTATCTCACCAGGGTACTTCAGGAGATCATATTCCTCTAGGTGGGTAGCTGCAAAGTGTGAATATTGTTTGCTTAGAGCATGTCAAGTGTGTGCTTCCCCCTGCAGACTTTCATTTGGGAATATAAGATTTAAGGTAAAATCTGAATGTGTTGCTGGTAGCATTGAATTACCATGAATAAAATAGGCACAGAGAAACCTGGATATCACAATCTGAGGTATGACAAACCAGACAAACCAGCCTCTAGCAAGCAAGAGTGTTGAAACTTCAAAATATTTGTAGGCTCAGTGAGCATCACTGCAACCACAGAGGAAAACGGAGAGGAGGATAAAAAGAAAGATGCTTAACCATCCCTTGCACGCCCCAAAGCACAGGTGGAAACACTGTGGGGTGAAAAGGGTCTCCTCACACCTCTCACAGCCGTCCCCTGGGGATAACAAACAGGAGGGAACCTGGAGGTGGAGCCTGGTGACCCCCTGGCACCTGCCTCTCTGGGGCAGACAAGCCCTCTGCCAGGTGGCTGGGAGGGTTTGTGTGCTGGGAGGGTTTGTGTGCTGGGATCTAAGCACTTGCAGTCTGGATAGCAGGAAAAGGGAGGCAGGACAGATAATAAATATTATAATACATTGCAGAGAAGCTACTCAAGGACGTAAGGATCTGTCTGAACTGTAATGAGTTACAGGGGGGAAATCCTGGCTGTCTCCCTTCCCCTTGCCTGTGGGCCTGGCTTCCCACACTGTGGATGCTCAGCCCCAGTGATGCTGTCCGTGGCACTGCTGGTCTCACTCCAGCAACAGCAATCCCTGCTGGCAAGGAAGGTCTTGAGCTTTGTCCTGCTCAGGAATAGCCGGGAGATGCTCGGGGGAGAGCCATGTGAATGGCCTGAAAAACAACCGGCAGCTAAGTGATCCTAAAAGGAGCTTTTGATACAGCTGATGTATTCAAAGTTTTCCTCCAGGACAGTGGCACAAAGGGGCTTTTCACTGTGCTTTACCCCGCTCTTCCCTCTCACTCCCTGGCGTATGGGAGTGACTCTGTGCTGGGCTGGCCAAGGGGGATTGTCTGGGCAGTTGTGCAATCCCTGACCTGCTGCTTGCACAAAACATCCCTTTATGGCCATGTGCATGAGGGGAGAGGCATTGAGGGCAACCCAACCTGTGAGCACCAACCCTGCTTGCAGGAGGCAGCAGAGGCTCACCCAAGACCAAACAGGCCCATGCGGCGCTACAGGTTTGGAGCAGAGTAACTGAGCAGCTGCCAGATGGAGAAGGACCTGGAGG
>VXBZ01000926.1:30694-64419 GCA_013399135.1 Heliornis fulica
CTTTTCCAACCTAGACATTCTGTGATTCTGTCAAACCCTTCCAGGAGCTGATTGCATGGATGAACTGATGGAGAGTAATTACCCATGGCTGTCCACCATAGTTCCCTCCTTTCAAAATAAACATGCAATTAGTACTATGGAGATTAGCATAGTGATTTACACTCCAGCACTGATTTTCTCCCCTCTTTTCTCCCCTCCAATTATGGAATTAGAGACACAGAAAAGCAAGGGTGGCCCTTTGGCTGATGTGTGATGATTACTGCTGGAGGTGCCTGCACAGGGGAGGTGGGATAATTAATGCTAATAACGTGTAACAACCTGCCTCATTGCCTCGAGTTCAGAGCACAGTTCATGACCCATGTGGAGTTCATCTTCTGCTTGGAGCTGGAGGTTGGGCACCACTCTCTGAGCACCTCTGCAGTCCCCACTGCTGGGGAAAACCACTTATTTTGAGCAGATTTTCTTACATCTGGAACAGAGCCACTGTTTCACCTCAAATCAGATGTGAGCAAGGGCTGGAGCAAGGGATGGGTGAGAGCTGCTGGAATTTCAGCATCTCCAACAGCTCAGTCACTTACTGAAGTGCTTCAGGCTGCCTAAAACTGATGTATCACTTTGAATTCTTTCTTGGTCTGGACATCTCTTTGTATCTCTGCTGGCACAGGCTACAACTCTCTCTTCACCCTCCCCTTCAGCAAGCCCAGGTTCTTCAAGTAACCTCTTGAGGTGAAGGTGCTTAAGTCATTCTCCTTTAAATCTTATTTTTATGGAGGTTTAGGATCTTCCTTTCGGTCTGTCTGAATATCTGAGTGCTGTAAGAGGGGGGATTATTTTAAACACTCAGGGGAGGAGAAGCTCTTTGGAGAGGGGCAGGAGGAGAGGTGTCATCACTCCCATCAGCTCTGTTGAAGCTGGTTGGTGGTGACCCACTGGCAATGCCTTGAATTTCCTGATGCCCCTCTGATAACCACCCCCAACAACCACATCCCTGTCCATGGGATGCTGCTATTGCACATTCTGCAGCTTCTGTGTCCTGTCTATGAAATCCCTCATTTTCTCTGTCTTTGAGACAGTGTAGGAGAGTTGGTGTCATTACAATTTCCAGTTGGATGCTCTTTTGAATCCCTTCCCCAGGGATTGGGGGAATTGCACCAGTACTGAATGAAGGGAATGGCTTGCTCCATCACAGTGCCTTGGAAAGGGGGTCTGAGACCTCTTACTCATGTCTTGGCAGAGCAGATCTCTTTCTAACAGCTTTGCTAACAGTGAGAATCCTGTGCTCTCCTGTGGGATGTTAAAAGGCTGTTTCTGCCATCAAGGAGATGAAACCCCTTTTCTAGATACTCCAGCTCGTTCTCTGCCTCAAACCTGCTCCTTTAGAACAGTCTTCTTCAACTAAGAGAGTCCAAGGGTTTGTGTGGACTCTTTTGTGTGACCAAATACTGCAGAGCAAGGAGACAGGCATCAGAGGGAGGTGGGTGGAGGTGATGCTGAGCTGCTCAAGGGAATCCCATGGATTAAGGGGAAGTTTGGGAACTGCAGTGGCTTTGAGCTTAATACTGGGTTATACAGGTCCATGTGGGGGTGAGATCAGAGGAAGTCATCCACTTTTCTGGGTTTGGCTGAGATGTCCTGTGGTCTATGGAGACATCTAAAACCTGAGTGCAATGGTTTAGGGTGTGACAGAATCACACAGACTCACAGAATGAGGGGGGTTGGAAGGGATCTTGAAAGATCATCTAGTCCAACCCTCTGCCTGAGCAGGATCACCTAGAGTAGGTGACACAGCACAAGATCATGCCCATGAGGATGAGGATGATGCAGACAAAGGGATGTGGTGCAGGGGCAGGTTTGGGCCTGTAACTTCTCAGGCAGCATGTTAGGGCAGAAACAGAGATACATTATCTGCACATGGACACAGCTTTGTCCTGAAACCAGGTGGGAGACACACTCATGGACCATCTGCACACCAGCACCAGCTGCCACAGAGCCAGGCAAAGGGGCAGCACACCCTGAAGCAGACTGTCTGCCCTGTTTAATTCTGCACCCAGATGGCTTTTTGGGGGTGGAGCTCTGGTATCACCCACTTTTTCCTCCCTCTTCAATGCCCCACCAGTGTGCATCACCCAGCCAGGCTGAGGGATGCAGGTCTGAACTTGCACTTACTCCACAGCACGTGGTTCTGGTGCAGATGTGGGATGAAGCCCTTGCACAGCCTTACCACACTCCTTTTAGTTGCTGGTCAAATTGTAAATGAAAAAAAAAAATTTTTTTGGGGAAAAGTGTCACCTCCATTGCCATGTGGATAATTCATGCAGAGAAGCCTGGGTTTATCCAATGTATTAATTCCCAATGAATAATTCAAAAGCAGCACTGGAGGAGCCATGTACCTTCCAGAAGAGGGACCTGGCCACCAAACTCCCCTAACACCTGGGCAATGCAGAAGACCCCAAACCTCTTGGCCAAGCAGGGTGCAGGACAGTTAATCCCTGTGCTATAATAACGAGGTTGGTGGCAGGGTTTCCTTGCTCTGATCACTGCAGTTTTCTCATTTAGCAGATAACAAAATAAAAGGAGCAACACATACAAACAAAATCAAAGGCACCACAGAGCAGAGTCTGTTCTGCTCATTTATTTTGACAAGTCTAGTTGAAGTTTAATTATTTATAGTGCTTCACAGAATACCACGAGATGATCTGTCACGCATTTTGTAAAAGTAATGGAGCCTTAATAACAGCACTTGGATGTTAAATTCACAGAGAAGGGGAGGAGGGAGGGTTGGGCTTTTTTTTTGTGTCAGTAGCAAGGTGAGATTTAGGAAAATATATACAAATAGAACTAAAAGCACAGAGAGGAGCTTCCTTGAGGGTGGATGAGTGGCTGACTCAGGGAGGTGTAGGTGAACCTCGATGTAACACTGTGCTGACAGCTGGGACTGGTGATGAGTGAGATGTTATGATGAACAGCAGCCCTCTCCTGTGGATGGTGGGGTTGATCCTACCCATAAACAGTCCAGCATCTTTAGGAACCCCAGTGGTTGTTCCTGTCATGCTCCTGCTACCCCAGCCATGCCGACAGCCACCCCATCACCCAGCAGAATGTCCTGTGGACCCCAGGAGCCATCCCACCCCCTGAGCTCTGCTTCGTTTTCAGATGCCTGGGGTGTTTCCCGAGGTATGGGAAAGCAGAAAGGACCTGCTTCTCTTCTGATTTGTTGTCTAATTTAATTGGAGTTAATTTGTCACTCTTGGTGGCTGTTCAGCATCAGGAGATACACCCTTCTGATGTCTGTGGGTGCAGAGGGCACAGAGCTAAAGCAAAGCAGCCCTGTCACACTGCAGGCTTGTCCTCTGCAAATGGGCTGTTTGGGATGGTTTAGGGTGATGTATTCCTTGGACACCACCTCCTTCCTACTGCTGGAAATGATGCTGGCCTGGAAGGATGACTTCTCTGTCCCAGGAGACAATTTCCTCCACAGGATGATTTTATTGCATGGGCAGGCTTCATTTCTTTAGTAATTTTAGCCAAAAAGGGGTGAAGAAGGGTGGGAAGGAGCCAATTTCCAGCAGCTCCTCTGTGAGGACCGTTAGTTACAGGGTCATGGGGAGCTCAGGGGGTTCTGGCAGGATCCAGTGGGGTGGAAGGGTTTTAAGATGACAACAACCTCTTCATTTAATCATAATCCCCTGGACCTCTGAGAAGATCTATCTTTGCTGGCAGCTGAAGAAAGGGTTTATGAAAGCGGAGGCGATCAAAAGCATCTAATCTATGAAGACAAGGACATGACAATCTTTGACACTTTCTCAGCCAAAACAAGTCTGGGCTCCAAAGCTGTGAGGAAATTCCCCTGGTGTTTCAAGACATCACTTTAGACTTGGAGGGAGTTTATTGAGTGTCTTCCCGGGGTGCTAGGGCATGTTAATGTTATGTGTGCAGCCTTTAAGAGTTTCACAGGCTTTTAGGCAGATTTGGGACATACATACCCTGTCAGACAACAGAGTTGGGGTGTTGGGCAAGCAGTTCCCATTCACAAAGCATCTGGCAATGTGATTTAGAGATGCATGAGGTATGTTAGGGGGTTTATGCAATGTATTATGCTTTATGAAACAAATCCAGGGACCAAGATGAGTTTTCCACATGGAAAGCATTATAAATGTCTAGGTTTTTAGGGTGGCAAAACTGAATTTGTTATTTTAGTGCCCAGACCAGTCCTTTTCTAAAGAAAGGAGTCAGATGTAAATAGCTTGGAGACCTCTACCCCATTGTCAAATTTGGCTGAAATTACCCAGTGACATCAGAGATTAAAGGACATGGGCTGTGACAACACACACCTCAGCTTTTTAATGCTATGTCATGCTCTGTGTCCTCTGGAAAATGCTGGACATCTCTTCAATATGTAGATGAATTAACAGTAATATACCTTTGACCACATAATGCTTCACTAAAATTAATCAAGTCTGTCCCCTTCATTTGAAGGGATGGGTGTGTATTTTTCTGCTCTGTTTTGTTGAAAATAAATAAGTAAAATGCAAGGCCCAGGCCAGCAATCATCACCCAACAGAGCAGGAGAGCTCAGAACATGAGCAAAAAGGGACAGGTTGAGTTTCAGCCTCTGATATGTGTGGGTATTTTTTCTTAACACATTGAAATTAAAAATAAAAAATAAAAAAGAAGGCCTACAGATAATCAGGATCATAACAAGATTATCGTCACCCCAGATAAGCCTAGATAAACCCTGGTGCTTTGCACCCCCTCTCTGGGGTTCCCTTTTCTGTAAGCCAGGCACATGATAACAGCTATTAGCAGGCAGGAGATGAAGGGTTTCAGGCACAAGCAACCAGGAGTATTAACAAACATGAGATGTGAGTTAGCAGTGAGATTTCCATAAATAAATAAATAAATGCATCCACAGAACAAGCGTGTTTGGATAATCAGCAAGAGCTGTCCCACACTTCAGGCACTTCACCAGCTTTAAGACAATGAAGTTCCAATGGACCCTGTTTGGAAGATGCCTGTTTGGGCAAGACTTCCATGGCACTGGAATTCGTTGTTCTGCACAGATAGACTCTTTTTTTAAATGGGTAGAATGTAAAGTGGAAATGTTTTCCCTGGACCTGGACTAATAGTGCAGCATCTCTAGACCTTTCCTTGTGCAATAGCTGCTATAGCCTCTTCCCAAGGACAATACAGGTATAAGGAGGGCTGTTCACCAGGGGTTAATCCTTAGGTGGGTCTCTTGGTGTTAATTCCTGTTGGTGAGAAACCTCTGGAGTAAATTAATAAAAATGTAAATGTAATAAAAAATGGCAATTTTAATCACTACCTTGACCTGGGAACTTACTGATAACAAATCTTGATAGGAATTTGTTTGGATACCCTATGATTTCATTTAAATTTCACATCTAAATAATGAATTAAATACCTGCTTGGCACTGCTGTGTTTGCAGTGGTAGGTTTTCTCCAGACTGAACCACTTTACATAATAAAACCATTAGGAATAGATGGGTGATGGGAGCAGTTTGATAGTATGTTTGTACTTACGAAGCTGTCTGCTTTGGTTTATCCCTGCATTTCATGCAACATTAGCTTTAAAGAGCCTGTGCAGACTTGTTAAATTTCCTAAGAGTGAATAACAAGCTGAAACCCCCCTGATCCAAAGGCGTGTGAAATGATAAAAGATACAGGGCCCAGTCAGAGCCACATGTGGAAAGGAGATGCCTGTCCAAGTCTGGGCCTCTTCAGCACACAGAAATGCAGTAAGTCACTGGGATGGAAAAGCATTATTGGGTTTCAATTAATGACTTTGCTATTAGAATTGCATTAATGACTAAACAGTGTTTCCACTTTTGACAGTGTTATTAGGTTAAGCTTCACTTCAGAGGCAATAACCCAATGCATATGGCTAGCATGATATGCTGTTATGAGAGAGGGGGAGTATGTGGGGAACCAAAGCCACCACAGAGCCAGGATTTATAGATAGAAATAATTCATAAACCTTGATGTGGCATAAACCTTGATGTGGCATTTTCTTTCTGCAAAAATATTCTTGCTTTCTCCCTCTGCTGCAGTTTGGTGTGGCTGATGAGAGCTGACCCTCATCCCTCTGCTCCATCTCACCCCCAGCACCTGCTACCACTCAGAGACTGCAGGATCCAAGCTCTGCATGTGTCAGGTCACCTCTTGGCCACGTTTGATCCAGTTATAAACCTCACTAGCTGGCCAATTTAATTATTACATGACTTGGAACTACATTTCTCTGTGGCTCTCAGGGTGCTTTGCAGCCATTAGTTCACTCTCCCTCCGGATGCTTGGGGAGAAAAAAAAAAATCACTGCTTTAAACTACAGCAGAGAGAAGATGCCAGGTTTGCAGGTCTCCTACAACTGAGTGTTGTAAGTGGAGTTGATGAAAGGACCCAGATGCCTCAGTCTAACCACGAGACGATGCTCCCTGCCAGGCTTTTGCAGCCAAAATGAGTGCGCAGGGTTTTGAGTCTCCTGCTTTTGCTGGGTGGCTGGATTTACATGGGAGAGTTCAACTGTCCTTGAGAGGACAGCTCTGCCTTCCAACCCTCAAGCTAATAAACAAATAAACCTCATTGCAATCCTGCCCAAGGGCAAATTCCCACTGCTGACAGCCCCTCAAGAAACAAAGTCACCGTAGTTTCTTCTTGCCAACTTGCTCCTTCCTCTGTCAGGATAAGCCATAGCCAGCCAGCAAAACCAGGACAGTGGGAAGTGCTTCTATTTACTGGGTCCTTACTGGGATAGCTGGGATCTGTGAGTGTCAGAGCCACAGGTCACCCTAACCCCAACTTCATGGGGGTTGGGTGCTTGGTTCAGTGCTGGGGGAGCCGTGCTGGGCATGGTCTGGGGGCAGAGGGGAGAGCTGGGAAACACGGGGAGCCTCCACTCCATGCTGCTTGTGAGAAGAGACAGCAAAATCAAATATCCTTTATCTGGAGACTGCTTGGGAACAGTTAATGCAACAGCCCTCCTGCCAGACAAAATACTCTTGCAGGTGCCAGTTGTGCTGATGGCATTTAGTGCCTGGTTTGATTCATCAGCTGGCTCCTGCCCAAAAAGAACGCTGGTATCACACAGGCCTTATTCTGCAGTGAAAGAGCACTGTCAGGTATTGCTGTGTGGGAAGGGGATGTGTGAGCTGCAAGAGGTTAACAGGAAAATAAATATTTTGTAATTTAAAAAAATAATAAAATAAAAAGTGCTGCAATAGCAATGGAGGTTGCAGTGTGGTAGGGAGGTGATTAATGCTGGGAGTTGATGCATGCTCACCAGGGGCCTAATTAGGAAGGTAAAAGCAGCCTTAATTCCTAGTATTTCCAAACTTTTGCATATTTGACTCTGCATTTCTAATAATGATCACTTAATCTGAGCTGCTGCACACGTGCAATAACTCATGCCCCAATAGCTCTTTGCAATGCAGTAGTGTGCAAAGAGAATGAGGCATGAAATGGAGCTGAAGCGGGTGCCAAGTGTCACACCACCAAATTCCCTTTCAATGCTCTTTCCTGTTGGGATCTGGTGGGGTTTGTCTGTGCAGGCTGTAGGGTTTCTGCTCCAAGTGCTGATCCTTGAGAGTTAGGAGGATGGGGTGTGAGAAAGAAAGTCTTACGTGCTTTTAAGTGGTTTTGAGGGTTTTTAAGTGTCTTTAGAAGTCTGGTTTTGTGGTTACTTGCATGTGTTTTGGATCTTTATGGTTTCCCTTGTAAGCAAGGTGAAAAGAGGTGAAGTAGGGAGCTCAAGTAGGGAGCTCAAGGCAGAAGAGTAGAGAAAGCAGGAACAAACTGGAGTTCATTTTGGAATGGTTATGGTGAGAAGGGAGAGCTGTCATTAAAAGGCAGTTATCCACCCCTCTGCTTCTCCCATGGCAAATGTCAGGTTGCTTTTGGAGCAAAAGCCAAACGGTGGGAGCCTCATCCCAAGTGGCCTTTTTCAAGGCTTTAGGCCAGTGGGTTGTTAGCTGAGGGGTGGATGGGTAGGCAGGCTCCTTCAGAACCCTTCCCTGTTGGCTGGGTGTGAGGGCATCATGAAAACTCCTACAGCAAAGCACAGGCACAGCCCAGGATGCTTCTGGAGAAAAAGAATAAATTAAAAAAAGAATAAAATGGAAAAAGACTTGGGATTTTAAAGGAGGAAGCTGTCCTTGTGAGCTCAGGAGGGGAGGGGGAGCTGGATGTTTCTCCTCTTACAAATGTTGCTGCTGTTTTCTATTGATTTTCTCACACACCCACAGGTCTTAACATCATCAGAAAATTCAAGAAAAACGCCCCAAAGTTGCCCTGAAGTAAACATTTAAATTAAAAAAAATCAGAATTCCCAGCCCATAGCCCCTAAATCTCATTAAGAAATCCTCGAAATATTAAAGATCGCATACCTGCATTTCCCTAAAGTGAAATGTCAAATATCAGAGAGGCTGTTAATGAATTGGCAAATATAACCCGGTGAACTGCACCGAAATGTATTAGAGGAGAAAGTAGAAAGATTAAATTGCAATTAAATGACTTCAGAACATCCAGCCCCGATGAGAAAATGAAGCTGACTGTTAAGAAGCAACTTTAACAAACCTGCTGCCTGGATTTTCACATTTAAGCCGCTTCAAAGCTTTTCTCATCTCAGAACAGCTCCGAAAGAACAAACAACTGAAACCCATAAAGCTAAACAATAAGAGCCCCGATAATTAATCTTGATGTGATTAAGAAGTTGGAGAAGATGGGAAATCTAATTGTGCGACAATTACTTTTATTTATCAGTTTTCTAATGAAGTGCTGGGGAAGAAGTTTCTCCAGAGATCCATCCAGCCGTGGGTTATTTTTCCAAACCTCATCCACGCGGAGCAGCCATCTGCTGCGTTGAAAAACCGTCCATCAGCCTGGCGAGCCTGGCACCTCCTGATGCCCGGAGCTGCCTCCCCCTCCTCCTCCTCCTCCTGCAGAAATCCAGGGCATCAGGGATGCTGCTGCAGCCGAGGGATGCAGGGTGCAACAGATCGAGGTGATTTAAGGGGTCACACGTCAGGCTCCATGGCCAGAGCAGTGTCCAAACCTGTCTGGGCACTGATGAGATTTTCTCCATTAGCCTAATGACTTTGCCATTCTCAATGAGCTGGTCAGGAGTTTAGGAACCTGTCAGGTTTTCACTTAGGTTTTTAGGGGAAGAAGAACTTTTCCAAAAGCTTTGACCCGAAAAGATCAGACCTGTTCAAGATAATTCCTGTTGATAACATGGTAACACTTGTTTCAGCCATCAGTCATTTTGTCTTGATTCTTTTAAAATCCCTTTTGTTATGGACATATGCAAATACACACATCCATGGCTCACATAACTTCTTGACAGTCTGCTGTGAAGCTTCAATAAATCACTCTGAAGTTGCTGAACTGCCAGGAGTTATGTACCTGTGAAAAGTTAAAACCCGTGGTTAGGTTTTTTTACTCCCCAAAGAACTCCGTGTCGGGAAACGCAGCATCCAAGGGGCAGAGATTCCCCTTGCCCTGAGCTCCAGAGCCTGCGGACACAGAGGAAACACAAACTGTGCTGTGAACCCTGGGCATCCCTCTGCTCCTGTCACCAGAGCTTGGAGACAAAACTGGGAAGGAAGTGAAGTTAGTGGGGTTGTAAGGTGAATGGAGGAAGGGTCAGCAAGCCCAGGTTCCCAAGCCCCACACCATCATCTCACCACCGGGTTCAACACGCTCCGTACAGCCCGATGTGACCCTGGATGTGTTGCTGGGTTGCTGTTTCCTGCAAGCTTGACCTGCAGCAGAAGAGGAAGCACAGAAACAATTTTGCTTTTGCATGGGCAGCCTCAGTTTGTGTGTGCTGGGCCAGAGCAAAGAAAAAAAATACCAACAAAACCTTCGTGGTTTTGCAGAGCTTTGTCCATGCCTTTGGTGAGAGGCACTTGGTGCAGTGATCCCCCGAGTCCTCTGTTCTCTGTTCCTTGGAAGCATTTTCTGGCAGGACAAAAGAGAGATTTTTTTTTTTTCTGAGTAACTGGTGCTGATCCATGTTTCAAAAAAACCTGTTTTGAAAAATCCTTCTGCTCCTGTGAGCTCCACAGCCACCAAGTATCTGTTTACTCATGGCCACCACCACTTTATCAACCCTTTTCTACTGCTGTATGTGGACCTTTTGGACCAAGAGCTTTGTGGATTCATTTCCCAGCTTTGCTAAACTCTTAATAACCTTTTGGCTGGCTGAATGAAAAACCTGGAGCTTGAGCAAGCAGCTTTGCATTGGGGATGGGTGCTGCCAACCGGGCCAGTGCAGCACAGCCCCACACTTCATCCTTCGTTGCTTCTCCATCCTTCAGCCTCCACTGCTGTACCTGCTGCTGGGGTTGCAACTGGATGGAGATGGGGGAAATGGAAGCTTTGGCAGCTGCAGGTGGGTTTGTAAGCACTGCAGGGCCATATGGTTTGGATATTGCCTCCTCTACCCTCTCCTGATCAATAATGCATCATCCTGGATGGGATTTCTCTCTGAAATGGGGGGATGTTCACATGGGATGCTGTGACCCTCTTTTCTGGCATTGCCATGTGAAGTGTGGATGGAAAAGGAACTGGAGGAGGGGACAGGGTATGGAGGAAGCTGAACAAGGGACTGTTGTTCGTGGTCCATTCCAGGTCCAAGAAGTTCAGACAGACAACAGGAGGCTGTTGCTCCTGTGAGAAGAGCTTATCCGGTGGAACACCTCACTGCAGGATGTCACAGAGGGTGACAATTTCTTTCAGTTAAAAAATAGTCACATAAGGTGCTGGAGGAGAAATAAAATTCAATGAAGGGCTCCAAGCACAGAAACACTGCTTCCATCTGGAAAAGTGTCTCACATGTGCTGAGGATTGAAATGTTCCTGAAGAGGAGCATCACTGCATAACTGCCCTGTCTGTACACCGCCGGGTGACTCAGAGAGCCAAGATCACACTCTGACCGAACACCCTGGTACTGGCACACAGATCCAGCTGCTCCCATCAGCAGCTGTCTCTGCCAGCTGTTTCCAGATGCTGCACTGAGTCCGTTTCTCCCATCACCGATTCCCTCATGCTCACTGACTTGCTGAACAGTTATATTATAATAGAGCTGCCTCCGCCAGGTTGCTGGGTCTCCGTGATGTGCAAAACATGTGCAAAGAATCCCGGTTGCTTCCCACCGGGATGGGGGAGGCTGGGCAGGAATACTGGCTGTAATGGGAAGGCTGGGGACTACTCTGTCTCATAAACCTTAGGTGGATATCTGTAAGGATGGTCTGGTTCTGAACCCTGGAATCAGGTTTCTGTAATGTCCAGTGCACCAGACATCTCATGGGGGGTTGTGAAAGCCTTGGGTTGCCTTGAGACCCCCATCTCTGGCAGGGACACCCCATGGGGGATTGTGTAGATAGCTCCAACTTGAGTTGTCCTGTAAACCGAGACTAAACAGAGAAGTGCCTCATCAGGCAAAGAAGCAAAACCTGGGCTGAGCCTTGAATTCCTTCAACAAACAGTATGCCCTGAGCACCAATCAAACCACTATTCAGCTGCCTAAAGGTAGATAAGGGCAAGCCACAAGGTGCCTGTTTGGCTTCAATGGGTCCAGACAATAGAAAAGATAGGAGATAAGATAAGGGGCAACACTGCTAATGACAAACACGGACGGTGGCGTTGTCCACTCACAGTCCTGCCCACTGTTACGTACCTCAAAGGAACCGAATAAAACCTCGGGCTGAGAATTGGGAACACCTTCTCCAACTCAGGAGAGCTGGAGGGACCTCTCTGAAGGACCTTTCTCTCTGGAGAGACCCTCTCCCTGGCCATGGAGAACTCTTCCCTGCAGAGGGGTAAGTGAACGTTTGATCTGCCTTAGGTTGGATGAGTGGCTGGCACACGCGTGGTGTTCAGTGCTCTTGTGAGTTGTGATGGTGTGTGCGTGGATCCGCTGCGGTTGTAGCACCGCACCCGTGAGCTGCCTGCGGGCGGCCATTGTCAGTTTGGTGACAGGGGACAGAGGACAGGGACGGCTGGACTCAATGATCTTAATGGTGTTTTCTAACCTATTATTCTGTGACCCTGTGGGCTTTATCCCTATGGATGAGACACCCCTGGAGCATCTGAAAAGCAAGCGCTGGGGTCTTTCCTGGTGTCCTGGCTTTAGCAGGAGCGATCTCTGCACTCAGAGCCATGGAGCAGCCATGCCCACCCCAGCCAGGCAGGCAGATGGGGTGCAGAGGCTGTGGGCTGGTCCTGGGCACTGCTGGATGCCCGGCTGCAGCCAGACCGAGGCACTGGTGCTGTGCTGGTGCCCGTGTTGGGTTTGGCAGGGCTGAGCACTGCAAGGAGAGGTGTGCTGAGGGAGATAGGATGAGAATCGATGGTGTAGGATCCAGGATCTTAAGGATCTTATGGATCCAGGCTCTTCTCAGTGATAGCCAGTGATAGAACAAGGGGAAATGGTTCCATGCTGGGACATAGGAAGTTCAAACTGAATATAAGGAAGAACTTGTTCCCCATGAGGGTGACAGATCACCGTGCCAGGCTGCCCAGAGAGGCTGTGGAGTCTCCTTCTCTGGAGACGTTCAAGACCAATCTGGACGTTCCTGTGTGATCTAATCTACATGATCTTGCTTGGACAGGGGAGTTGGACTGGATGATCTTTCGAGGTGCCTTCCAACTCCTACCAGTCTGTGATTCTGTGATGCCCCCCAACTGTGCAAGGGGTGATGGCCGTGTCTGATGGTCCTGCAGAGGCACCTCCTCACCCCGAGGAGTGTAGTTATGGGTAGTTTCTTACTCATTAGTGGGGAGAAAAAAAATGTAGCTTTAGGGGAGTATCTCTAGCATTTCTAGCAAGTCCTCATAGAGGAGGGAAGCTCTTATATCAGCGTTGAGCAGAAAACAGACTTGCTTTTGAGACAATCCTTGCAAGCCTAAAAGCACAATGGGATCTGAATTATTTACCTTTGAGGAGTTATGACCGTAGGAATAGGGAGAAATTCTTACTAAGAATCTATCAACTTAATCTAAAGGCATTTTCCCCTCTGTTTTCATGAAAATTTGGACTGGCTGAGCAAGGCTGAAGTGGTTCTGTCAGGCAGAGCAGACAGCATGTAGCAGCTCTCAAGAGGATCAGGTTTATAAACTGAGGTCATTTTTCTCCTCCATTCTAAACATTACTTTAGAAAATCATTCAGGAAAATTGCAGGGTTGGTTCTTTCCTCAATATCCAGGAATGGAATAGGTTGCAGGCAACTTTGTGGTACTTGGAAGCGTTTTTCTCAGACCAAAGGATGAGGGGTAAGCAGCCTGCTCAGAGCATTATGCCAAAGATTTTCTTCCTTCCCAAAATGGAGGTTAAATACAAGGAGAGAGTCAACAACTCTCACTGAGTTCAGCAGGAGTCTGGCCATAATGTGCCCTTCCAAACCTGCCCAGTGGTCATATCTGCCAGTTATACTTTTAATTTGATGTGCCACTGTCCCGGGCCTGTTCTGCCCCCGGACGAGGCCAAAAACCTTTTGAAGTATTTGGTTGTGTTTTTTTCTTTTTTTTTCATGCCAGGTTTGATATTCCAAATCCATAGCTTGCTCAGCAGGGCATGAAAACACCCATTTGATTCCCTGCTGCAGCTCTGAGGGTTGAACCAGGCTCTCCATCACCTGGAGGAACTGTCCTGGTTTAAAGGCTTGTTGGCTGTTTCAGAGGATGGTGCTGAGGCTGGTGTGCTCCCACAAAAACCCCCAAAATTAATTAGCATCAGTGAGTCCATGTTCTCAAATGAAAAAAAAAAAGCAAGTAAGCAATCCCCCTTTTAATGGGACCATCCCCAGATATGGCTGTGCTGTGGTACAGAGCCCATCTTCCTCCACCTCGTGTTCTTCCTCTCTCTCTCCCCATTCCTGACCACTCTGTTGGTCCTCACCTCAATGAGTTGATGAGGTTTTAGCTTTGTGTTCTTGGGGAGATATCCTAGTCCCTTGCTGGGACCTGGTTTGGAGCAAGGTCAGAAAGCCTCCAGGAATGTGAGGTTTTGGGATGCACCTGCAAAGATGGATTTGAATATATACATCGCAGAGAGGGATTTTTAGTAATTTTAATGAGACTATTTCGAAGATAGATCGAGTTTTCTGAGGTAGGAGGAACCCATAGGACCTGAGGAATTTGCCATGTATTGACAGCCTGCAGACATGATAAACAAGTTGATGTTGGAGGAATCAATTCATTTTAATTTGGGAGCAAGAGCAGGGAAATGACTGAATTATCTCCTCTCACAGGGATGGTCCCAGCAGCACCACAGCGTTGGATTTGTTGTTAATTTTTACAGTTATTGTTTTATTGTCTGTATTTCATGGTAATATATTGAGGACTCCAAAGGCTGCACCTCACAGGGAAGCATATAGGAATATAAAAATAATAGCTCATTTTGACTTTAGGTACCAAAGTACTTCATGAGATTGGTTTCCATGCCTTACAGAGGAAGATACTTGCCAGTGTTACATCAGATTTGGAGGCACAGAGCCACAGAGATGCTGCCTCAGTTTCCCTCATGCTGTTGCAGGCAGCAGCTGAGGAGGATGAGGACTCATTGCTGAGCCCCACCTGTGCTCTGTCTGTGGATGCTCCTCCACCTGAGTGACAGATCTATAGTCTCCTGGTTTATTACTGACCCTTAGCAGCAGCATTAACATGGTGGGCAGGGTGGAAGCGTTTATCTCACAGGACTTGGTGCCCCTTTCAGCTTCCTCTGCCATCATCTGCCTCACCCTGCAGCCCTTTGCAGAGGGATGGGGGGGGATGCAGGCGAGCAGTGCCAAGACATCGTTGCCTTGGGAGCCGGAAGAAAGACCAGACAGTCAAAAGCGGCTGAAATCCCACCCCGCATGTGAGGAGCGAATCCAAACATCTGCTCCTTCCACTCTTTTTCTGTCCCCTCCAGGCAAATTACAGGAGCTTCTGCCACAGCAAAAGGCTTTTAATCAAAGCTAATTACCCACTTCAAACATTTTTTTCAGGGGTCTCAGGGTCACTCCTGGTGACAATGTCACCACGATTCCACAGGTCCTTGTTGTGTTTCCCCTGAGCAGAGGAGGAGAGCAGGCTGTGGGCTTTGATGGCAGCCCTGTCCTACCCACCAAAGCAGGTCTCCATGGAGAAACTGCAGGAGAGAGCTGATGGCTTGCTCAGTGAGATGGTGACATCCATTAGTTCGGCTTGGAGGGTTTAGAGATGCTGGCTGACTTAATTGGATTTTGGTGTGACACAAATCTGCCCAGTCTGGAGCAGGGGAGAAAAATTAAAGAAACCTGTGGATTTTGTGCCTTACATTTCCTTGAGAGCACTTGGCAGAGCAAAGGTCCCACCGTGGGTGTGACACAGAGGGGGTTTTGTACTGCTGGTGCTGATAATCAAGCTGGGAACAGGGGAACGTTTCTGGCTTGTAAGCTGAACCAGTGGCTCCAGTGATTACACTCAGTATAAGGTTGGCTTTACCCATCCCCTGCACAGGGGTCAGGAGGGGACTGGCTGGTTGAACTCTGGGGAAAGGCAGGTGGATGTCAGCTCCAAGCTCTGCTGCTCCTTGAATGTATTTTGACCACTGGGTCCTTCTTACATGTGCTGCTTTAACTGCACAAGGTGTACACATAAAGCAACCATGCCAGACCAGATGTCCATCCAGCCTGGTGCTGTGCCTCCAGCGATGGTCACTAGCAGATGTTAAGGCAAAGGGCAAGTCTGTCCATGCCAAGTTGCCTGGCTCCATCACTGCTCATGCTGCAGATGTGTAGATGTGCTCTCCCACCCCTATCTCCATCACAGGAGCCTTGTTGTAACTGGAAAATGCCCCATGTGCTGCAGATCCCAGGGCCGGTCCTGGCTCGGTGGGAATCAGTGGGAGGCAGAGGGATCCTCAATCCAAGAGTTCTGGATAAGGCACCTACTGATGTCACTGGGTTTAGGACATGCCCATGACCTTGCAGGTCCTGGAAGCACCGAACACACCCTCTGGAGGTGCAGGAGAGCTGACAGTTACTGGCCTTTCAGCTCCCTCTGCAGATATAATTAAAGCAATGTTTCTATGCCCAGATCAATTCACTGTGTCTTGGATTTCCTTCCCCCCCACCCAGTAAAGACAGATTAGATTTGTAGCTGCCTCTGAAACATCAGCTCAGTGGAAGCTGGGGGATGGGTGGTTCCCCCTCTCCAGGCTGGACCAGAAGCACAGAGTGTCTTCAGCTCTGCTCAGTGCACCCTTGCCTCTTGCCACGTGTTTGGCACCCTGAGGTGCCAGTCAGCATAAGATGGGCTCCTTCTCCTGCCTGAGCTGCCGTGCCTGGGGAGGCAGGCAGAGGCAGATGGTGCAGGCAGGGCCTGCTGTCCTCCTGGTGCCTTGTGTCAGCTGTGATTTTGGAAGCCTTCTGCAGCCCTGCCCTTGATGCAGCCCTGAGCTTCTCTGATGCTCCTGCTGGGATCTGTTCTCTGCTGTTAGTGCCAGAATTCAGCAGCAGCCCCAGATTCTCCACTCCTTGCCTGGCCTGCAGCAGGGAGGGATGTGTCCTGGGCTGGCACTCCTGCAATCGCTCCAACAAGCAGTTGCAGAAGTTGCAACCATTGATTTCAGCAATGGGGTCTTATCCCTTGCTCCTCTAGACAGGGGTAAGCTGGTGTTGAGTGGGAGCAGTGTGCTGTGACACCTCAGGTTGGGGGTCTTCACAAGGAAGCCAACTCATGGCCGTAGGGGTTCACAGTGGGTTTGAGGTGTGCCCGTCCTGCAGAGAACTGAGCTGAGAACCCTTCTGTTCATGACATGAGAATGCCTGGGCCTCCTTCAAGGCTCTGTGTGACTGGTTCAGCTGTTTGTGCCATGGCAGCATTTTGCATTTTCCCTCCAAGGAGAGCAAATGGCTCTACAGGGTTTGAGACTGGATATAGATCCATTTGCCTTCCACAGGAGACATCCTACACGTTGATATACATCTTGGACTGGATGATCTTGAGGGTCTCTTCCAACCTTAAGAATTCTATGATTCTATACCTTCTGCCTCATGGTCTTCTTGGCCTACAATAAGTCTTGGCCTACAATAAGTTGGACATACTAAGTCCACCAGTGCATATATCCTGCAGCAGATCCCCAGGGAGTAGTAAAGAGAGCAGAGGTGCTCAGGGATGTGTGTTCTGCTCTGAGAGGGAAAGAAACACTGGAAATACATTGCAGAGTGTGAAATCTGCTGCTCCAAATGGTGTCCAGCTCTGTCCATCATGGCTAAGAAAATTCAGAATAAGACTGAGAAAGGAAGTGATTTGAGGAAAACTCTTCTGAAGAAGATTAAGCAGCTGAAAGAGCAAATGGTGAAATGACAAAAAGATGAATTATCCAGAGATAATCCCCAGAGATAGGGGAATTTCTGGTCCCCAGATTGTGTGTACATGGGCAAGTAGCTTTGGCCATGGAGTTATCACAGTAATTTCAGAGCTCCTCCATAGCAAGGACTTAGGCCAGAGAACTTATCAGCACCAGATGTTAGACAGGCAGAGGCAGTTCAGCTTGATAAAACTAATTGCATAGTCCAAGTTCACATCAGGAGTAAAACTGGGCTTTCTAAGAAGCAATTTTGTGCTTTATAATGAAAACTTTCATGTCCATTTGGCTTCTGGCTGTCTAGGTGGCTATGACCTTGTGGAATTTGAAAGGTGCTGAAGGTGTGGGCTCATCACAATTTTCTTTGATGCATCTTTTACAGCAAATTCAGCAGAAATACTTCCAGAATGTCTCCCTTTTAATCTCCTTCCCCTCTCTCCCTGTCTCAACTTTCTGGCTGGAGTTGTGTCAGTGTTGATAACATGATGTCTGCTGTTTCAATAATGCAGAAAGGGGGAAAAAAGTGCTTTTATTGACATTATTTCATATGTTTCCTGTACTGAGATTAAACTTTGGCTGGAAAACCCTATCCTTCAGCCTAAATGTAGTGTTTGTGCCTTCACTGAGATTCACAGGGAGAACTTGCAGCAGGAGAGGGAAATTGCACAGTGATATTGAGGCTGTTAGAAGTACTGATAGATGACATCAAGTACAGGTAATGCATGTGAGACAGATATCAAGTCAAACACAGAGACCCAAATTTTTCAGTATTCCAACCCAAAACCTTTAGCTCATGAGCTGGGGAGATGACATTTAAAATGCTCCCATTGCTCCCATTAAGGTGGAGATGCTCCTCTGGTTGCATGATGTCATTTGTGACATAACATTGCTTGGAAAACTGGGAAAGGTTTTGACTTAAACTGAACATGTTTTTTGTGATGGCCTGGAGCAAGGCTTCATCTCTGAGCATGTCACTACACTGGCTCTTTGCACATGGAGCTGGGGGTTGTCACCTTATCCCATGAGTCAAACCAGACAAAGCTTGGGAAGCAAAGACAAGCAGAGAAAATGCACAAGTCTGGAGCTTTTTTAGCATCCTGTTGGATTCTCCATTCTACAAAGGTCCTGCTTTGAGGATTGCTGATCCTGTTGGGTCCTGAGGCCTGTCTTGTATCAGGACTGAGGCATCCATGCTCTGCTGTATGGTTTGTTGGGATTTTTTCTACATCAAAGCAAACCCACTCTTAAAAAGCACAGTGATGCTCCTCTAGGAATGGTTCTCCTGTCTCCTACCTTGTATTTTGCTACACAGGTTTTCTGTGCAGGCTTTGGCAGGTGGAGGGAGGTGTGTGCTCCCACTCACATGGGCTTTTCTTTGGGTGAGATTTCCCTGGGGACAGCTCCAGTCTCCCTTGTGAATGGGCTAAGAGCCTGGGAAAGGGAGGAAGCAACCAGAACTTTCTGAGATCTGCAGCACTAGCCAGCAGAGATAAAGGGTCAAGCAACAGGGAGTCTGTTCTGCTTGAGGTGTTGCTCCGAATCTCCCCGATTTCACAGACAAATCTATTTTAAAATGTTGTCAGGGTAAGGTGAAATGTCACAGGTTTGCACCAGAAACATGTTTCTCCTCTCAGCCCCCATCTCTTCCCTGAATCCTCTCTGAGGACTAAGTGAGGAGTGTGTTTGGGGCACAGATTTAGCTGCAGGATAGCAGATGGCACTGGGATGGCCTTTGCTGAAATGGTTGGATGCAACAGCTTAGCTGGGGGATTATGGGGAGGGTTTCCTTCCCCCCTTTTGAAAGCTGTCACTGTTTCAGCTGCTTTATGGTTACCTTGGTCGTGAGGATGCACTGTGGGAAGGGTGGTCTGCCCTTGGTGGTGGTGGACAAGATCCACTGTAGGCCTAAGCCCCAACCATGTGGCTCCTCCTGCCCAGCCAGGACATGGCTGCAGCTTCACAAATCTTTGCTCCATTTCTCCACTTGCTACTTTCAGTTTTGGAAATGACTCAGTTATTCAGCTTTAGGGAAACTGCTTCTCTCCCACATGCATTTCTTTGCAGGATTTATTATTTGTGAGAGGCAAAATAAGAGACAACTTCAGTGCCATAAGACGTTTCCTCATCTTTTCCCTAGTGAGGACCATGTAATGTCTATCCAGAGCTGTTCTCTAGACATTTTCAAATCTTATTTGTTTTTTTATGAGCTGGTTTCGTGCTGTGTATTTGAGCTATAGTGATTGCACTACTTTTGGGGTATAGAAGGTGCATTGGGTGAAGGTCTCCTGCCCTTGGCTTGGGGTTGAGGGCAGTCTGCATTGGTCCCATATTGACCAATATTTCATTTACTTGTAATATCAAAACTTGCAATATTTCATATTACAAGTTTTTGTATAAAAATAATTTCTATCAATGATAATACTACCAGTATAATAATTTCTACCAGTGCTAATGGCACTTGTTTAGTTTTACCACAAGAGTTTGCAGACACTGTACACACACTGAAACCCACCACTCTACTGTGGCCCCCAGTTTACCAGTACAGAGAGTTTTTCTTGTTCATGGGATGCTTTGGAAAGGGCCAGCCTGTCACTCAGCAAAGGCTCTGCCAGATGGGGAATTCACTGTTATTTTACCTCGAGTGTCTTTCTAAAAGGCTTGCACAGGAGGCAGGAATGCTTCATTTCAGGTATTTTCTCCTGTTTCTCAGCCAGCTGAAGTACAGCTATGGCTGTTTTATTACTGTCACCTACAAGTGTGATCATAGCAGCAAGGAAAATACATCTGTCTGTTGTTCACTGGGAAAATTATTGCTCCTAAATGAGCTATCAGCTACGGCTGCAGCTGTGCTACGAGACAGCCTGGTTGCATGGAAGCACAATCCATGGTCAGCAGCTCCTGCTCTGCCACAGACTCTCCTCAGACAAATCCTTTGGTCACTGCCCAGTTCAGCTCTTGGTTGGCACTTGAGGGTGATGGTGTGGCTCTGGCTGTAGGGCTTGTGAATCAACTAAACAGCTTTGACTCCCAGCTCCCCTCAGCCAGGTACCAGGAACCTAATTACAGCCATAAATTTGAGCTGTAAATTCCTGGAGTACTTCCTAAATAGTTTACATTTTTGCTGAGTGTATCAAGTGTCTGGACCCTGGTTTAATTCTGATGGGCTTGATGGCCAGTTATCATCCTGTAATGTCCTGTGCCCAGCTAAGCGTTTTCACCGGTGCTGATGAATTTCTATGAATTAGTTTTTTATTGGATTGAGCTACTTTACTATGGTGAAAAATGTGAAGGAGCCATAGAGGAGCCTATTTGGTGAGTCCAGTGTTGCTCCTCCTCTGCAGTCCCATCATCCCTGCCCCTGGTGCACTGGGGTGTGAGAGGAGGGATGTCAAAGTGGTGGCAATGCTGCTGCTCTCATCTTTGACAGGATTTGAAAGCACCTGGGAAACACCCCAGGGATTAGAGTTCCCTTTTCCATTTCACTGGCAGTACTGGGGGGGGTCACAAACACCTTTTGCTGTCACAGGCAGATTCAGGCAGGATCTCAGCAGACCCCTCAAGGCCATTTCACCAGCAGCCCCTGTATGAAAGAGAGTAGGGCAGACCAAGAGCATGCCATGCTGCGTTTCTCCAGGAGAGCCCAACAACATGAGGTTTAACCTGAAATATCACACTATTTCCCACATAAGCATCACCAGCAGGGCTCTCCCTTCCCCTGAGGCCAGACAGGCCTTTTCCTGCAGAGACAAGGGACAGAAGCTCATGAATATAACTGGACATGAGGAAGATGATGGCAGTGACTATTATTCTCTCCCACCAAGAAGCACTTGGTTTGAGATGCCTTTGGCAGCTGGATATATTCCTGCTTCAGAGGGTCTGCTTCAGAAATCTCTGCTTTATATCTTGATAAGGGATCCCTCTGCCTCTTCTCCCCCCATAAAATACAACCTATATTTAGAGTGTGTAGAGTTGCGTGTTTAGGCAGCAGGCTTAATTAAATTCTCCTAATGAAGGAATCAGCCCCTATTGCCTCTTCATGATCCTAACCACAGACTGCTCTGCTGTAAATACAGCCTGTCCAAAACAGGTGGGGGACCAAATTCAAGTAAGGACCTTCTGCTCTGTCCTTAGAGAAAAGGCATCTGGACCCAAATGGAGGATTCTGGGTCAGTGGGACTGCTGCTGGTCAGGAGGAGAGTGAGGATAAAACTCTATTCTTGCACTGAAACCTGGACAAAGAGACTTCATATGGTTTTTGTTGTTGTTGTTTTCTTCTGTTTGGGAAATTTTTTTTTAGCAGCATTAGGGTTTAGGAGCAGGGAGGCAAATCTCTGCTTTTTTTTTTTTTCTCTCTGCAGGACAGTTCCCAGGAGATATCATTATACATTTGTTTATTGAATTAAAAAGGAATGTAATCCTCTCCTAGGCCTTCTGCCATTTCTGTATGAGGGCATGCACAAATAATGGAAACACATCTTCCTCAGTTATTTATCTGAAGAGAAATGCTTAATGCATTACGATGTATTCCACTTGAACTGGAGTCCAGTATCCTGCATTCAGTGCATTAAGCTGTAACTCAATTACACCAGAAGCTGGAGTCCTAATGAAGATCAGGGGCTGCTGAGGCTGCAGGGATCCACAGGAGAAAATGGCTTTTGTTCCCAAGTTCCCTCTTTTCTAGGTGCAAAGAGCAAAAAGAGCATTTCTCTACCATGCAGAAGCACTCAAAATCTAATAATTAATGGTAGGGGAAGACTGAGACTGAATCATTGCCCTCAAAGAATCATAGAATCATAGAATGATTAGGGTTCGAAGCAACTCCCAGAGGTCATCTAGTCCAACCCCCCTGCAAGAAGCAGGGACACCTCCAACTAGACCAGGTTGCTCAGGGCCTCATCCAACCTGGCCTTGAACGTCTCCAGGGATCCAGGGGCATCCACCACCTCCCTGGGCAACCTGTTCCAGTGCTTCACCACTCTCACAGAAAAGAACTTTTTCCTAATATCCAATCTAAATCTCCCTCCCTCTATTTTAAAACCATCACCCCTTGTCCTGTCACAACAGGCCCTACTGAACAGCCTCTCCCCATCTTTCTTGTAGGCCCCCTTGAGGTCCTGGCAGAGCGCTCGAAGGTCTCCCCAGAACCTCCTCTTCTCCAGGCTGAACATCCCCAACTCTCTCAGCCTGTCCTCGTAGGAAAGGTGCTCCAGTCCCTTTATCATCTTTGTGGCCTCCTCTGGACCCTCTCCAACTGGCCCATGTCCTTCTGATGTTGGGGGTTCCAGCACTGGACACAGTACTCCAGGTGAGGTCTCCCGAGGGCAGAGTAGAGGGGGAGAATCCCCTCCCCCCACCTGCTGGCCACGCTCCTCTGGATGCAGCCCAGGATGTGGTTGGCTTCTGGGCCAGAAGAGCACATGAGAGGGTGCAGTGAGGCATCAAAAATGTTTCACAGTGACCAGAATCTGGCTGGACAAAGTAGTGCAGGTCTATCCGTACGTATCCAGAGGTGACAACCTGCAGTCATGCAGGAGATCTGCAGGAGAGTGAAGGGCTTGGAGTCTTGAGGGGTCTTGATGTACAAATCAACTTTTCTCAGGGAGCAATCTCCAGACCCACCTTAAGGGCTAGAAGCCCATCTGGTTCCCAGCTCTGTATGCCAACAACTGACTGATGAAGTGTAGGGAAAAATCTCATGTATAGAAGAGGAGGAGATGACCGGAGAAGATCCTGATAGATGTAAAAGCTGATCTTTGCTCTGACAGCATGACCCAGCCTGTTCCTCTCCTCCCTGGAAATTTGGATTTGAATGCACAGAAAGCATGTGCACATCAGCTATTTTTGTAGCAGAGAGCCAGCAGCCAGTGCTCTTTGCCACCTGCCAGAGATCAGACCCCAGAGCAAGGTTTGCACCATGTCAACCTCGAAAGGGACCCCAGTGCCCCTGTCTGGGAAGGAAACAGCCTGAGCATCAGCTGCTCGGGTAGTCACCCTTCTCCACCGCCTGAAGGGGGAGGGGGGGGGGGGGGGTNGGGGGGGGGGCTTGTTAATCCGCTGCTGTTGAAACGCTGTCGCACCGCTCAGCTGGAGAGAGCAGGGGTTATCCTCTCCCATGCTGTTTGCTCTCCTCCCCAGGCAAAGCTTGCCAGGCTGATTGAAACAGCTCAGACATAGGGACTGGCTTAAACATCCATGTCATGCTCCATCCTGGGCATTCTGTGAAAACGATGGCACAGGGATGTCATCATTTACAAGGATGCTACAGCTCTTCAGGCCGGTATTTCAGGCAGGATGCTTTGTTTCCCAGAGTTAATATTGTACAGGGTTAATGCAGCACCCGTGCTCTGCCAAAGCCCCAGAGAGATGATCTTTTTTTCCATGCCTGCTGTTGCTGCTCATGTTATTGCTGTAGTTGTAGAAATAATATGCTTTATCCATGACTTTTTATTTCCTGTTGGAACAGCATAAATATGTATACACACATTGTGAGTGTATTTATACAAGTGAAAATTATTGCTAAGCCCCAGCCCAAGGAGAACATTAAAATGAAGCTGGATTTGATTTTAAATAAAGACATAGAAGGATGACATTCAGCTTCTAGAGGATCTGCCTCTATTTGCATTTTTAATGTGTTTCTAACATCCAAATGCAGCAGCGTGGGATAAACAGAGGGACCAAATCTAAACTCTTGAGTGGTGACAAACTGCTCTTCTCTCCAGCTGGGAAACTGTCCCCTAAACGTGGTCCAGGTGGCATGTTTGGCCCCTGTAAGTGCTGTGCTAGACACTGGGTTGTCCCAGAGCAGGTTGTGCCACTCCTCTTTGGCTGTCAGACCCCTGACCACGATTGTCCCTTTTCTGTCTAGCAGGGTGGATGTGTTGAACGCTCCTAGAAATGGTGGTGTCACAATGGGTGTCCATGGTATTTACAAGGATGGTCTCCACAGCTGGTTGCCCACACCGTACACATATCCCAGTGCTGTGTTTTGATGTCAGCATGGTTTGACTGGCAAAATGACCCCTCTTGTTCTGCAGAGATGAGGCCATCATGCCTTGACAGTATAATCATGTAAGCCTGTCTGCTTACAGCAAAAAGGGCAGCAGGGATCATCTCGAGAACCTTACTGCATCAATGCAGCACACGCAGCGTGACCGAAGCATGAGCCTGGTTAAACTAGTTAGTAGGGAAAGGCAGGACCTGCTGGGGTGGTCCTCATAGCCTTGCAAGACACTTGGTCTGGAAGATGAGGGAGATACAGAAATGAATGGCTGGAAGTGCCTTCAGGGTATTGTCTAGACCAGCCTGCTCTACTGACCCATGGGAGGATGTCAGTCTCTCTGTCCCTGGTCCCTTCTGCACACTTCCTATCTTCTCAGTTAGCCTTGTTTAGAGCTAACTATCCATCCTGTTATAGAAACATCTCCTAATGCTCTTCCTACCTTGTCATCACTGAGGATGTCCCAGTTGCACCTTTCCCTACTCCCATAGGGCTGTTGGAATAAACCGATCACCTGCTCTTCCCTAGCGTTGGCAAGAGGGATCTTAACACAGGCTATAGCAATATCCCTGGCTAATTGATATTCAGAGAAAAGGGAGATGGAGCTCACATATCTCACTTATCTGCCAAGAATCTTCCTGTTTACCCCATCTTGTCTCTGTTTGGTTTCTTTCTACTTAATGCAATCTTCAATTTTTTTTTTTTTAATTCCACCTTTACTTATTTCAGATTATTTTGCCAGCATCGTTTCCATTCTGAATTCTAGCCCTGTGCTTCCCAAGCCTAGCTCCCCTCTTTGGATCACACACACTAATTTGAAAGTATATTATCTTTGTCATCATTGTGGTTTTCAAGAGGAGTGTTTGGGCTTGAACCGGTTTCCTATGGGACCCCAGATGACAAATGCTTCCTATTTTGACAACCAAATGTGGATAAATACTCTTTGAGTACAATTTTCCCACCAATTTTGCATCTGCCTCACATGGGCTTCACCTAAACTGTATTTATTTAGGATGTCACATGAGACTATGTCAAAAGCTTTGCTGAAGTCAAGATATATCACATCTGAAGTCCCTCCCTTATTCACGAAGCCAGTTACTCTGTCAGAGAAGTGAATTAGATTGGTTTGACAAGATTTGTTCTTAAAAAATTCACATTGGCTGTTTTTTATCACTTTATTATCCTCCAGGTGCTTAGAAATTGCTTAATGATTTGTTTGGGGGTCTTTTGGGATATGGAAATCAGGCTGCCTGTGCTTCCAGGCTCTGGGTCTGTCAAACACAGATGTTGCATTTGCCTTCTCCAGTCCACCAACATCTCCCTGCTGCCCTGACACTGCCAGTCCCCGTGATGGCAAGGAGGAGTTTCACCAGACACCACTAAGTTGAGTGCATGCTGCTCATTGCAGCAGTGTAACCCTCCTTCTAATCTACATTTATTTCCCTTGTTTGTATAGCTATGAAAATGTTATTAGGGAATTAAAAAAAAATATATATATATATTTCAACCTCCTCTCTCCCCTTCAGCACTAATCCTGTGTTTTCCTCTGTGTTCTCATCCTTCTAAGAAGGGCTGAACTTCAGGCATGGCTTAACCTTTGCTCATGGCTCTGGCTAGGGAGTGGGGAAGAAAACCAAATAGGCCATTCTTGTATTGAGGGATTTTTCTGGTGGGAGGAGATGCCAGCTGGTTGTGTGGCAAGGAGGGACAGCAGCAACACAGTGTTACAGGTTTGCTCCAGCACATTCCTCCACCTCTGCAGAAACAACGAGCCTGATGTCACTCAGTCCCTTAGGAGCTTATGTTTTGTGAAAATTAAGGTTGTTGCAGGACCTACATCCCCAACACAGCTCTCAGCACTTAAATCCAAGCTCAAACTTGCAGCTGTAGAATAGACCTCAGGGCACATTTACTCTCCTCAGGGAAGCGAAGTGCACAAAGCCCCAAAGAGCCGGACCGGCACAGCACAGTCCTGGGCCACCGTGACAGCAGCACCCCTGGTCCTTGCAGCACCAGCCCAAGCCCCCACAGATCCCCTTCGTGGGGTTAAGAAGCTCCAAGTCTGCACCACGCTAATGCTTCATCCTCCTGCTGCTGCATCTCCTGACCGTGGCTGCATCCCTTTAGCCCCTCAGTGCTTCAGCTGCAAATTATGCTGTTACTGTCGGCTTCACAGCAGCATTCAAGGCCGGGTGCTTTGGGATCCCTGGATGAAAGAACCCTTAGAAATGCAAAGGAGGAATATTCCCCGTTAAAGGAAGACAGTGCAGCAGGGAAGGGCTGGAGTGAAACAGGCAGCACAGATGAGAGCTGTAGCAGAAACACCCATCACCGAGCAGATAACGCAGGTGGGTATGGCGAGGGTGAAGCTGAAGTGGGCACTGCCTGTTCCAATTCGTTAATGCAGCAAAGCCAGAACACATCAGCTCTGGACCAGAACGAAAATAATTGAGTACATTTCATGCAAAAGAAATGGAAAGTGTCTGGGAGAGCTCAGTCTGCACTGAGCTCCCGCTGCCCCAGCCCAGGGACCTGTGGTTTTCCCAGAACAGTGATGCGTGACACGGCCTGTTTGCTTCGCGGTTTGCAGCAGTTGGTGACACCTAGAATGAAGTAGTGATTGGTCTCCTACAAGGTGTGACAGTCAGGTGTTTGGGGCCATGGGATGCAAAAGTAGGGGTTGAAGATTAGTTCACAGATAAATCAGACTCCTCCTTGGCTCTGGGCAGGTGTTTTACTCCAGATGAGGTATCTGCTAGTGTTAACCAGCTCACAGGGCGTCAGGAGTAGCTGTGGCCATGGCTGGGAGATGCTCTGATAGCCAACCTCAGAGGTCCACTCTGGTCTGCCCAGGAAAACACTGTGATTCCTCTCCTGCAGATGTCTGATGGAGACACAAAAGGGCTGAATCCTTCAACGTGGTCAGGACTGATCTGTGTTCTGTAACTCCTCTTGGCGTGCTCTGGGTGTCAGGTGCTGCTGAATTTTGCTGGATCGATAGACAAGGGTCCAGCACTTAGCAGGATTAGACCCTTTGCACACTCAGCAAAGTCATACAGGTTGTCCATGAGAAAACAAGGACGTGAATCCCAGCCTGCCAAGTCCCATTTCCATGCTGTAAGATGCTCTTTGCTGCTATGTAAAGATTTCTTATAATCTGTAGCTAAGCATCTCTTTGATGACAGCGTTCGATTCCGCTTTTCTTTGCAACTCATCCAGCGCTCTAAAATGGCCTTTATCACACTTCGATATCCCTTGTTAATAAAGTGCCAGGAATTCATTAAGCACAAGGACTAAATGGGGTCAGGATGACAAGGAGAAACTCCACCACAAGAGGAAGTCAAGAGGCTGAGCCTTGGCAGCACGGCTTGCAGCAGCGCTGCTGGCGGGCGAGCATCTGCGGAGAGACCGGCGTCACTTGGAGCCCCTGGGAAGCTGCGGGGTCCTTCCTTAGCTGCTGAAAGCAAGTCACAGGATGGATTTTAGTGCTCTTGCAGCCTGGGGATTCGTAGGGAGACGCTCACACAGCTTTGGCCTTCTGTAAAGGTTTTCTAGGTGCGACTGGTTTGAAAGAGGAGGCTGGGCAGTGAGGAGTGGGAATGGCGTCATGCTGCACATCTGTAGTGTGTGTCATGTCCCCAGGAGGGGTTACATGTCTCCTTGTAAAATTAAAGGGTGTCTTTCAAAGAGTAAAACTTGAAAAGACTAATCCAGCAGCAACAGTGCCGACAGCAGCTTTCCAGCTCCGCGCAGCATCTTGCCGGAGCCGTTTCCAAATGCTCTCCCCTCTCTGCCCCCCTGCACCCCAGGGGTTCCCCTTTGGAGCCTCCATGGCTCTCCAGAGCTGGATTAGCCCCACTCCATTCTCCCACTCCATAAAGCAGCTGCCAGCTGGTGTGCATCACTCCTCTGAGTTGGGATACCTGTTGTCCCCACGGTGTTCGGGCTGTTGGCTGCTGCACGATGCTTCTGCTGTCCAGTTGTCCAATCGTCCAAAAGACCTTCACAATAAATAGCACCGAAGACATTTGAGCTAGAGGGATCATTAAGAAGTTCATTGTTTGCACACAATGACTGCTGTCTGATTTCACAGTTTCTGCAGTGTTATATTAAGTTTGAAATGGAGAACAATTTTGTGGTAATTTGTGATTTCGAAGAGGAATAGGTTCTGCTTTAAAGGATGAGCACTTAAGGAAGTGCCAGCCCTGGAAGATTTGAAGAACTGGTTAAACAGCCTTTCAGCCCATGCTTTATATCTTGTTTGAGCTACTATTTTCAAGAATATGAATAAAAAGTCTAATCAAGTTTTCTAGCTAAATTTCTCAGACTAGAAACTTCCAGAGAGCATTATAAAAATGGACATTTTCATGATACAACTGGCCAGGCACCAGCACTGCCATTCTTAGCATTACAGTTTTCTAAGACAGTGAAGAGCTCTGGATATCTCAGTTTTGGGGCATTCAGGAGTTGAAATCCTTTCAGGTTGGGCTGCAGCAAACTGAATTTTCCAGTTGACTTGGGAGACTCCTGGGATTTATCCCATCCCATCCGTGCTGTTAGTGGCTTTATGGCATCATGCCAAGTCAGAGAACAAACCAAGCCAACAAATCTGAGTTAACAAATTTACACAGATTTGTCAAAAGAGTTTGAAAGAGAAATCAGAAAAGGCTGGGAGAAATAAAGGAGAAAAACCTCTGAAACAAATCAACATCCTCAGAGCTGAGTAAGTCTCTTCTACCACATGACCAAATTATCTCCTAATAGCTCCACAAACCTTAGGAATGGAGTGAAATCACAGCCAAGCACTCGGGTGGGGGAGCACGCTGTGCTGCCTAATGAATTCCTATCGTTCTTTACCTGCTTTGTTCCTGGACCACTGTGCTGGTATGTTCCTGGTGGCTGAAGACTGGCTGCTGTATTACATTTGCTAGAAGGTGCAGACCCACCCACAGTGGCTGCAAATAGTGTGTAAATCACTCCAGAGAGGGGTAGCAGTAGGGGATGGTTGTTTTTCTTCCATCTGCCTTTCTGAGCTTCATCTACACTGGCAAATGGGACAGGGAATTTCTGGAGTGTGACCTGTCCAAGAGTAGACTTTGGAATTGTCACTGTGCTCCCTGGCATGACACTCACTGCCTGTGCCAGTGAGGGCTGTCCTGGGTGATGCTTGGACACAGCTTGAGAAAAGCTCAAGGAAAGAGCCTTATGTTCCAAAACATGGTCATCTATAAGCTGGCAACTCAGAAGTCTGCTGGGAACTCTACTGGGGACAGCAGTTTGGCAGCATAGACAGCCCTGCTCAAGGGCACAGTCCTGAGACTGATCATCTCCCACTTAGCCAGTGTAAACACAATTGCCAGTGCTGCAGAAACTGTAACAGAGACTCCACCTGTGCAAAGGGCCCTTCAGTGACTCTACATTTCCAGCACAGCTCCTGTGAAACCTATTTCTGGGGTCCAGATCCAGGATTAGCAGAACTAATAGATGTTTGTCACTAGACTCTAGTAGTCTTGATGTTGGATAGATGGACCTATATGAGTAGGAGAGATTGTCTCTGGTTGCAGAGCAGTGGCAGTGGCGGTAGTGCCATGTGTGCTGTAGTACCATGAAGTTCTGGCTAGTTTGAAGCCCCCAGTGACCTTGATGTACAGGGAACATCTTGCTCAGCCTTCATCTACAATCTCTCTTCTCCCCATGGAGCTGGCTTTCATCATCTGATTGCTGTCTGTGCTTTGCTAAGCTAGAAAGTCCTTCAGATCTGTCTCCTGCAGATCACTTGGCAGCGAATGGACAGGAGCTTCTACTCACTCTGGAAAAGGATCTGAGCTCCTGCCTCAAATGGGACTTGTATTTTCTGTATTTTATTCCACATCCAGCATCTGAAAGCCATCAGCATCCCTGGGAGCCTTCCCTTGCCCATGTGCCACCTTCACTGGTTCTGAACCAACTGGTACAGCAGCAGTGCAGGTGTTAGACCCATCCCCAGAGGATATTGGCTCTTTCTTCTCCGTTGAGTGAAGGTACAATATAAACTCTGCTGCTGTGTTGCAAGGAGCATAGGAAGGATTCTGCCTGTCTGGATACTCTTAATTAATCAGATTTGGTTCAGTTCCCTCAACTTGGCTCTGAGCTGTGCATTAGTTCACCATCAAGAGCTGCACCAGAGAAGGCTGATGTTTTCCCTTCCCTCCTGCCAGGCAGGAAAAGCAATGCAAGAGAGTTTGGAAAGCCACTGCTGAGTGATCTTGTTCTTAATTGCGCTCTGCGGGCTGGATTCATAAAAGCAGGATGACACATCGGGTTGTTCCTCCTGCTTTTTTCTGCTGAGTTCATTTAGAATCAGGAGCTCCCATGTTTGAAGTGAAGAAACATTTGTCGCACTTGCTGCTCTGTCCAATGAGTGTTTCAGGCTCAGGGGAAAGACACAACACTAGAAAACCAAACCCAGACACAGGGTGGCTTTAATCACAAGCCAATAATTAGCAAAGGCAGGAAGTGTGAGTTAAACACCCGTGTGTGTGCATGTAGCACCCATGGGTGCCTGGTCGCAGACATCGCAGCGGCTGGAGGCACTGCAAAACTCAGCCTCTTGGTCTCATGCACCCCAAAAAGGACAAAGGACTTTTGCTTCCCAGAGTCTCAGCAATAGCAGGTAACACTGTGTCAGCCTGCAAGGTGCTCAGACTAAAGTACATCCCTGGTCATGGACATCCAGCTTGCATTATCCCTTGGGGATGAATCTGCTGCGCTGACCGTCTGACCAGCTTGTTGTTCTCACCCACACAACCAGAGCAGGGGTGTTACTTATTTTATTAAAAGTTTTATCAGTGTGGGGCTCATTGTTCATACCCAGCATGTTTCCATGCATCATCAAAAACACATCTACAGGTGCTGTATTAAAGCTGGTTTGCCTGGAGCTTATTTGTACTTTGGGTATCTGTACTGCAGTGTGATGCCTGTCTCCCAAACCCCACTGCTGGCAGTCATCTTCTGGGCAGCCTGCAACTGAGAGGGAAAAGAGTGGAGCCATGATCAGCAAAATCTGAATCCACACTGAAATGCTTTTATCAGCCTGAGGAAAGTGAGTCTTATCTCCTCCATCCCAGGCTCTCATCAAAGAGCATCTCTGTCCGGCCACGGGTCTCACCCCTCGGAGCGGGTCTGGCTCGGTGTGCTGGTGATTGTGGGTAGCTGTTGACTCTGACACTTTCTCAGCCATTCATTACAAAATATGTTATGTCAGCTGGTTGCTCTCCACACTACGAAAACATACATTATTGCTACAAATTGCTTTCCCAGGAGGCTTCATATGATTATGCATTTTCCCTGCTCTCCCTTACTTACATCAAGGATATCCCCACCCGTCCTTTCCCAGACCTCTTGTTAATGCTTCTTCTGATAACTCCACTGCTAATACACATTTATGTCCTCAGCAGTGCAGGGCAACAACACATGTGCAGGAGTTAAGGGTAATTTGTATCCTGACTAATTTATCCCTGCACTGATGAGGAAGCCAGTCCCTGTAGGGCTGTGCTCCTGAGTGGGGCACAACTGGTACGTGCCAAATGTGATCTTAAATGTTCTCCTGGGGACAGACTGTTTCGTGCTAAGTGCAAAATTCAGAAGAAATAATAAAAATATTTGACAATATTAAAGAAACCTGAAACCCAGCTTGGGCCTTTGGGTTTAATTCTGTCTTTGCTGCATATGGTTTTGGGACTGTGGGCGAATCATGTGGTGGTTCTGCCTCCTTCCTCCCACCCTGCTGCTGCCTGATGGGAGTAAATCTGCTGCTGCAGGCAAAGGTGTACAGGCAGGGTGGTCATGGAGAGCAGACCAGGAACTCAGGGTTTTCCTTTTCTAGCAGAAACAAATACTGATCTCTAGCTCAAAATATGTATGATGTCCTCAGGACAGAAAGCTTGACAATTGGTACAGGTTTTGTTTTAATTTAAGCACCTGGCTAGGCTGAATGCTGAATCATCGAATCACAGAATCATCAAATGGGAAAGTATCTTCAAAGGTCATCTAGCCCAACCCCCTGCAGTGAGCAGGGACATCTTCACTGGATCAGGTTGCTCAGAGCTTCATCCACCCTGACCTTGGATGTCTCCAGGGATGGGGCCTCCAACACCTCTCTGGGCACCCTGAGCCAGTGTCTCACCACCCTCAGAGGGAAGAACTTCCTCAGGTCTCACCTAACCCTGCCCTGCTCTAGTTTAAACCATCACCCCTCGTCCTGTCACTCCATGCTCTTACAAACAGTCCCACCCAGCTTTCCTGCAGGTCCTTCAGGGACTGGAAGGGGCTCAGAGGTCTCCCTGGAGCCTTCTCTTCTCCAGGCTGAACCAGTCCAACTCTCTCAGCCTGTCTTCATAGGAGAGGTGCTCCAGCCCTTGGATCACCCTCGTGGCCTCCTGGACTCGCTCTTGTGCTGAGGGCTCCAGAGCTGGATGCAGGACAACAGGAGGGTCTCCCTAGAGCAGAGTGGCAGAAACCCCTCTTGATCTGCTGGCCACACTTCTTGTGATACAGCCCAGGGTGCCATCTGCCTTCTGAAGCAAGGACTGTTAAGATTCTCTCTTTCTACCCTTTGCTTGCTGGACCCCAACCCCCACACCAAAAAGCTCCACTGCCTGCACTTGGCGAGTGAGCAATCCTGCCCAGTGCTGAGCTGCAAACAGTGGTGTGAGGAAGAGGATGGGTTCATGCTCGTTTGCAAGGGGAACTGTTTGGCACCTCTGGAGAGTGGTGATGATCTGTATTGGGAGATAAAGGGAAATGAATAAAATCCACCTGTGTTTCTGGGGGACAGTTGCTTCCCCAGAGGCTGAGCCAGGGCAGGATTACAAATACCTCCTCTCCGTTTCCAAAAGGCTTTTGGACTATAAAGAAGAGGCACCATGTGACTGTCCATAGAGGTTGAACATCTGCACAGACTGATGCACCTCCCCATGCTGCCAAAGACCCAGTTCTAAAGCATGTTTCTAGCTGCATTATCATTATTTATACATTTGCTGAAGAAACAGAGATGATCTCGCTTGCAAATGGTTTAAAGAATGTGTTTTATTTTAGAGGAGGCAGGGACATAAATAGCCACCATTATGCTGAGATGCTGTAAGTAGGACTGAGATAAGGCTTCCATGGAGCTGATTTTTCTGGAGAGTTTGTGCAGAGATCAATTACGCTCCCGTTTTCTTAAAAAAACACAATAAATTGTGGCCTGGGGTGTGATTTGGCTCTGTTCCTAAAACTGTTTAGATCCAAGGACACAAGAGGCTCCTAAGTAGGAAACAGCTTGAAATCTAAGTGTGCAGCTCTGCTCTCGTTAGCTGGGGAGGGCCGTGTCTGCCAGAGTTCAAAGACAAGGAGGAAATGGGG
>VXBZ01000926.1:64847-112451 GCA_013399135.1 Heliornis fulica
CCCTGGGTGTATTAAATAGATGGGGAGATGAGGTGCTCAGGGATGGGGTTTAGGAGAGGACAGGGATGGTTGGACTCTATGATCTTAATGTTCTTTTCTGACATTGTGATTATGGGATTCTGTGACTTCCCAGTTAGGCAGTCATGGAGGGGACTTACCCCTGCTGAGAGCTCTACAAACACAGAGAAAACCAGCTCCTCTGCCTCAGAACAGGCCATACCCTGCTATATCAGTGGTACATTGAGAAATTTGGGCTGAAAGTTTCCAGAGAATGAAGGACTTTACTGAGACAGATCAAAGAGGTACTGACACCAGTACCCTGAGTCCAGCATGGCCACAGGAGATGGGAACAATCTGTGAACACAACAAATCTATCCAGGAGCTCAGTAAAGGCAAGAACTGAGTGGGGCTTCCAGCTGCCACAGGATTAATGAGTTTTACTTGTTCTCAGCCCTCAGCTGTGATGTCTGAGGGGGTTCATCGTTTCATGGGAGGAGAGAGCACTTTCTTTTTGAGTCAGACAGCACTACCCAACCACCAGAATCCATCCATGCTCCCAAACAAAATATCCAGATATGAATAATATCATCCAGCCCAGATATCCTCTCTGCACTCTTCACCCCTATGCTTAGAGAAGCTTAAGGTATAACACTGATTTTTTTCACGTAAATCTTTTTCCTATGAGTTTTCATATTCCTGAGCTCATTGTGATGTTAAGTGCTGGGCTGAAATGCTCCAGAGCACAGCGTGGATACAGTGTGTAAACACAAATGAACGCAGTCAGAAGCCAGAGCTTGGGGAAAGTTAACAACTTCATTAAATTACCTTTAAAAGCTGTGCTGTCTGTCAGGCCTCAGAAGCACACTCACATCAGCCGTGACGTGAACGCTAACGATGGCCTGATCCTGGGGTAGGAGCAGCATTATTTTTAGCCTGATTAGTCCTACTTTAGATTTTAACCTAGTTACCAAATGTAGATAAAAACACAACGAGCACGATCTGGTCCCTGCAGCGCGATGTCCTCAGGCTCAGGCGCAGGCTGCTTTCAAGAGCAAATGAAATGTGATGAACGGTGTACGAGGGAGAACGTAAGGAGATTGGATTTGTTTTAATGGTTTTCTATAAATACCCTGTCTGGCTGCTAAATGCAAGCAATTATTCTCGTGCTGGTCCCCCAAAAGCCTCAGATGGTCCCTTCTATCCAAGGCGAGAGGCGATATCCAGGGATCGGGCGGTGCTGACATGTGCCATGGGAGCATCGGGACGTGTCTCTGTGCTCTTTGGGGCTGCTCCAGCTGGGCTTTGGGATCGAGTGACTAATTGTGTGATGACAGTGTGTAGTATGCATAATTCCAGGGACTTCTCTTCCCCAAGGATTTCTCAGCTTTTCATTGAGATACTTTGTATTTTCACTTCTTACTTGTACCTCTTGAGTGAAGGTTGTGGTGATGCCTCTTGCTAGAGCAGGTCAGAGGATGCTTGGCATGGTGATTGCACCCCAGCAGCTTCCTGAAACATCATCTGGGAGCACTTCCCTTGCTCATCCCGAGGGGATCACTGCTGGCTGCTGTAACTGGGTCTAAAGACTCCGTAGCAGATGTGATCTGGCTGCCCTAACGCCCAGTAAAAAGCAAAATCCTCCTTGGAGCTAGAGGAAGAAAAGGCTGTATCCATCACCCTGCCACTCCTTATGCTATCAGACAGAGGCTGTCATGGCTGATAAACATTTCATCCCAGCACGGGGCCCTGACGGGACTGTTCTGCTGCATCCGTTCAAGGGAGCTGTGCCAAGCGATGCCCACCTCGTGCTGCACCCGAGACCCCTGCCCAGCCAGATGATTCATGGGAAAGGACAGAGCAGGGACATGTCCCCTTGTCTCCATCCCTTTGGAGAGATGGTTGGAAGGAGCACCGTGGAGGGGAGAAGATCCTTCTCATTAGCCTCAATTAAAACCAGCAGCTGAATAATGAACTTTTACCTGTCTGCAGACCAGGTGAATCTCTTGGCTTTGCTCCTGCCCAGGATTGACTGTGTGACCTTGTATCTTACCTTGCCTCTCCCTGACTCAGTTTCCTTATCTGGTAAAGGGTTTTAACTACTTAAAGGAAAAATGGAAAGAGGAAAAAAAGTAATTTAATTTCCTTTAGTAGGAACTGGACAAACTGTACATGTTGACTTTTAGAAGAAGGTCTACAATATTTTTTTCCCACCAAAAAGTGTTTTCACTTTTCTCATGGAGGAATAAAATTGGCACAAAAAGAGAAACAACTGCAGAAATGTGACCACACTGCCTTCAGGTTTTGGCCCCTTCCCTCTGTCTATTCCTTTCCATTAGCAGAAAGGAGGGGCAAGGAGAGGAACCAATGTGGGGATACATCAGTGGGAATGTTTTGTTTTATCCTCATACATATAGTAACCAAAAAAACATGTACTCACAAAGCTTTTCTTAAAAAATAATAATTTTTTCATTTAAAAAATCCCAACTTTGATGGAAAAAAAAAATCATTCTGTCCATTCTGTTTGCATTTGGGTAGCAGCATCACTTCTTTTTTTCACCATCTAACCGCTTCTTTCCCCTTAGAAACGACCAGATGGTATCAAAGCACCCTCCCCCGCCAGCCCGCGGCTGGGCTGTGACGGGGCTGGCACCAACTGCTTCCGAGAGGGACGTAAAACGCCGCAGCGCCGCATCCCTTACGTCGGGCAGATGGGGAGTGTTGTCCCCCGTCCTCCTCAATAAGCTTCATCCCCGTTGCTACAGGCTGGTTCTCCCAGAAGGACGATGGTGACGTGACTTGAATCGGTTATTGCACCCTGGGATAAGCTCCTGGTGAAGGGAGGAGGTAGTTGACACAGGAGGATGCTGGTCAAGCACCCTACCTTGACCCCCTGTAACTCCCATGCAGAACCACTTGTTGCAATGTCCTCGTTGGGAGTTAATTAGCTCTGATGAGGATAATGCCTTTGCTTCTTGTCACTGAAGGAAAGGAAGCCTTGAAGCACAGGGTTTCGATATTCATAAAGCTGTTTCCAGACTGTGTTTTTCTTCTTGATATTTTTCTTCATTGAATATTAAGTGACCTATTAAATTCACTTTGAAATTAATAATAAGATCACGGCTTGAATGCTGTCCGCCTTGCCAGTGTCAGGCTTGGCACTGATGGGATCTGTGCTGATGTTTCTCCTTCTTCTTTCTTCTTATTAAATGCAAGAGTCAAAAATAAATAAATAAATAAAAGAAAACCCCACAAACCAAAGAAGAAAAAGAAAAACAAGATACTTTTAAATTTAAACTCCATGAAAGTAGTTGTGTTCAGGACTAAAATCTCCCTGCATGCTACGGGACACCGTGGAAATGCTCCTGACATCCAAACTCCAGCAGCAATGAGAACACTCACTGTAGATTTAGGCTGTGATTTTTTTCATTCCTCTTGAATGTTAACAGCTCTTGGACACCTCATTCTTTTGGGATCTTTTAATCCTGGCCTGAATTAGGATATGCTTTCCCAGTTTCCCTGCAGTGGCTTTGTGCACAGGGTGGAGCAGCCCAAGTTGGGATGGGTCATGGGGTGTAAATGTCCAGACCTTTGGGCATCACCCTGCTCTGTGTGTCCAGGGAGTGAGTGCAACATCTCCTTGCCCTCTCCACAACCTGGGTCTCAGGATCTGCAAAGAGAAAGCCCTGGAAAAGGCTCTCAAGGAAACAGAGGTCATTATCATTTTTTAATGGGATTTTTTTTCAGAGGATCTGGTTGTTGACAGATGCTGTGGCTGATGCTTGACTCATCAAACCCATGATACCTGGGCGATCTTACAAAGACACACAGACATGTTTTTATTATGGTTACTTAAATTTTCTTGAATTATTTACCAACTGAGGACCTCAGCTCTTCCTGGTGTGAAGAGCTGTGAACCAGAGAAGCCTTCCCACTGAGCCTCTGCCTGCCTGGCCTTTTGCACCATGGGGTGTAGATGCTTCATGGTGCACATATACCTCTCCTTTTTTGGGGAAAAAAAAACCCCAAAACCCCAAAACCCAGAAAAATGGGAATCCCTCAAAGGCATTTCATGTCCCCATGGCTTCCTGAGTGTTGGCTCAAGGGGTTCATGCTGCACTGGGAGTGGAGAAGCTGCATCTCCCTTTGGTCCTGCTGGTGCTGGAAGAAATTAAGGAGCAGATGCAGAGCTGGTGATGCTTCTGATGCAGATTTAAGCCTGAGTTTATGGTTTAGAAAGAATCAAGTTCCTTCACCTTGATCGTACCTGCAGGGTTCAGAGAGAAACACTGATTTTGTTGTAGGAGACCGAACGAGCAAAGGGACCTTTCAGAGTAGAAGCCACCTACCCCAGCTCCTTTTCCATCCCAGATCTCCCTTCCCTTCCCCTCAACCACCTTCAATTTTTGTGGTCCTAGAGCTTCTATGGGTGGAGCTTCCCAGTAGGACCATCTCTGGGGCTCCACTGGCTACAGGCAGAGCAAAAGTTCACTGAATTCTCAGAAATGGGCTATTCTACATATTTGTTCCTTTCTTTTTTTTTTTAAACTTATTTAAGTTTAAGTATCACTGGTTAAGTTATCTGGGGAAAGGGGAAGCAAAAAAAACAGGCTTGAAGGAGAAACCCTGCAGATTCACCCAGTTCATTATTTTCCCAGAGACTGACAGGTAATTTATGTCCAGGCAGAGTGTTGAGATGTTGCCAGGGCAACTCACCTTTCTCGAGAAGGCTGCAACCTTCGAAACTGAGCTGAAAAAAGGAAGGCAGGGGAGGATTCTGCAAAGTTTGGGAGCAGCTGAGCTGTGCTGCCTATGTCCTTTCATTGCTGAAACAATCAGGGGCTGATCTTCGGATTATTTGTCAAAGCCACGGGAAGGACAGAGTAAAGATCCTTATCTGGGCTGAGATACAGCAGACACCAGTAGGTCCAGATATCAAGTACTGCACTCAACCTGAATTCCTATCAATAAGGTTGCAAGTGATGGATCACAGGGTGGCTGTTAGTCTGCATCTTATCTTGCCTGACTCAATCAGGAGTACACATTTCCTTCCTTGCTAGGAAACCCCTTTGTGAGAGATGAGATGCTTTAAGTGAGTAAAAGGCTTCTGAAAGCGATGATAGTAATCTGGGTAAAAGCCATATTCATTAGTGTAAAGGAATTCCCTCCAGGCTGTGCAAACCCAGAGTAAATAAAGAGTTTAAAGTATTTGTTAAGGGTTACAGGTGGATTCAGATCGATGGGACAGAAGCTATGAGTGATGCTGGCTGCCCTGCAGGTACCATGCTGCTCCCAAGTCTTCGGGGAGTTATTTATTTATTCACAGCTTCCATCTCTGTGGGTCTCCACCTCTTTCTCCCTGCAGCCTGTAATGGCTTTGATAGGCAGTGATGTCCTGCAGAGCCAGAAATCGAACTCTGGAGACTTGAGTTCTTCTAAGTGTCAGAGATTTCCCTCCGTGCCTCAGTTTCCCACTCCATATATGCTGATATTTGGCCAATGTTCAGTGAGTCATTGAATGGAAACATCCTGTTCCTCAGCAGTGACCAGATGTGTGGGGAACCTCATGAAGGTGGCATGGGGCTAAAACCAGGCTGCTCTTAACATCAGAGGAAGGGCAAGTTCAGTCTCCTGACCTGACAGACCTCCCAGCAGCATGAACACATCCTTTCTAAAAGAGTGCCTGCTCATAGAATCATAGAATCATAGAATCATAGAATCATNTAATCTCCAATCTAAATCTCCCTCCCTCTATTTTGAAACCATCACCCCTTGTCCTGTCACAACAGGCCCTACTGAACAGCCTCTCCCCATCTTTCTTGTAGGCCCCCTTGAGGTCCTGGCAGAGCGCTAGAAGGTCTCCCCGGAGCCTCCTCTTCTCCAGGCTGAACAGCCCCAACTCTCTCAGCCTGTCCTCGTAGGAAAGGTGCTCCAGCCCCTTTATCATCTTGGTGGCCTCCTCTGGACCCTCTCCAACTGGTCCATGTCCTTCTTGTGTTGGGGGTTCCAGCACTGGACACAGTACTCCAGGTGAGGTCTCACGAGGGGGAGAATCACCTCCATCGACCTTTTCTCTCCTTCCCATCCAAAGCAGTGGTGGTGCTCCCATCACTAAGGTGCTCAATGCAAGGAATGAACATCTGCTGGAAAATAACCCCTGTAAAAATTTTCCAGACCTTTGTTAAAATAGTTTTGGTCACGTGCACATGATGTTTACAGTGAGGAAATAAAGGTGACATTAGCATTTGTTGAGCCACATTGTCATGGTGGTTTGGTAGTGATCTTACCATTGGGACCTTCCTACCATTGGGACCTTCCTACCATTGGGATCTTCCTACCTTTGAGATCTTCTTAGAGATGGGATCTTCCTACAACACGGGCACTGATGGCTTCGCTTTGCCTACGCACACTCAGCGCTGACCCAGAGGAGTGCAGCGAGACTGAAGACCTCATTTTCTCTCTCACTGCATGATCCACCCTGTCAATCCACCTCCCAGTCATCTGCTGGGAACCTGAAGCTCTTTCTGTGTGTCTCTAGAAAGGCAAAACCAGCGAGTGTGCAAACCGGCGGAGGCAGCTGCAGCCGCACTGAGCACTTGTTGTTGCTCTCGTGAGCGAGGGAGAAGAGACAACGGAGGAGATCTGGGGCTGTGGAGGTAGGATGGGATGAAAATGCATGGAAAAGGTCAGTGAAGAAGGGACCCTTAGGCCCTATATCCCTGTTTTTTTGTTTTAAAGTTTGGGAGTTCTCAGCTGTCTGTGTTGCTTCTGTTGCTGGAGAGGTAAAATCACTGTTGAGATTAAAATAGTGGGCAGATCCTCGAAGGACAGAGGAGCCACTACTGTTTTTCAGCTGGAGAAAAGGAGTAGGAGAAAAAACATCCCAGGAGCTGGAAAATCTTCTGGTAAACGTTAATTGTTCCTCTGCCTTTTACTTCTCTGCTTGTGAACTTCAATCTTCATCTTTCATTAATAAACTGCTCAAATATCAGCCCAGAGCAGCAACCTGAGCAGCACAACAGACACAAAACCTTCGGAGCTCGGTCCCTGGGCTTGACAGTAATTCACCCAGTGACCTCTGAAGAGACATTTCACCTCTCTGCCCTCCAGGCTTGCCAAGCTGGGTGATGGATTTCACTTCCTGAGAAAGCTGCAGGGATGAAACGATGTTCACAAGGAGTCTCTATATGCAGAAGCAAGTTGTTTCTTTGCTGGAGTAAGGGGAAAAACTCATAACCCTGATCTGACCTTCTTTCCAGCCTGAGTTCATGCCCCTGTGCTGCCCTCCCCCTCCATCCTCTGCCTTTTAGAAGGAGCATTTTGAGTTCAAATTTGCCCTGGGTGCTGAGCTGTGGACACCCTGTAACCTTTAAACAAGGCTCTGCCCTTCCACGGGATTTGGTTTCATTCCCTGTAAATCTGGGAGACAAAGATTTGTGAATTTAGTGATTTCCTGCCCCTCTGGTGATGTGAGGATGCTTCCCTCTATGGATGGACCCAGTGCCTCCCAGTTTCATCAATATCCTTGCCACGATAAGGGTCTATTAATGACAGTAATAAGTCTCATGTTAAGACTCAGAGAGAGGAGTGAGTTGATGTTTTAACTCTTCTTTACAGCGGGAAAACTCTCTGGAGGCCGTTAGGAGTAAATTGCTGGGAATTAGGGTGACTCTGCACTTCAAACTGATCCATTTCCTATTGGAAAATGCCAGTGTTGTTCTTCTGTCTTTTTTAATAAAATCTTTCATCACTTGATTTCAGTGATATTTTTTTGAGAAACTGAGAACTCTGATGTTCTCATTTCAAATAAATTACATCTCTTTTTTAAAAAAAATCTTTAAATATAGGCTTCTATATGATTGTTGAACATAAAGGTTAATATTCAGGTGTATATCTACAAATCTGAATATATAAATATGTAACACCATCCATCTTACATGGATTTTTAATATTAAGAATGACATTTTATATATGAGCAGAGCCTTGTAGTGACAGGACTGAAGACATTTAATCGAGTCACAGCTACAACACAGGATCTGCTCTGCGGAAACCTTTCTCAGCAGATATTTGTATAACCTGTTCCTAAAATCCTCTAGAAAGATTCTGCAATCAATCAGCTCCACAATTTGTTTCAGTGCTTTCCATTATTGCTATTAGAAAAGCTTTCATTATACTTATGTAAATATTCCTCATTGGAGGCGAAGCCATAATTCCTTGTCCTGTCTCCAAAGCTGAAGGGCAATGGCTCAGTCCTGTCATTTCATCATTTCCCTTTTATATATTTGTAGATGGTTATTGTGTTCCTCTTGGTTGGTCCCTAGATTAGAGAGCTCATCCAGCCCTTCCCTAAGCTGGGTTTTCTTGCTGCTGCTCTTGGGATGTCTGCAACCTCTCTGGGTCCATTTCTGGAGGCTCACCTTCAGCTGAGACCTTTTTGTGCTGAGCAGAGTGAGAAGGTTTCTCCCACACTTTGCTCCAGCTCTCCTGTATATACCAGGACATGCTCTGCTGATGCTGACTCTGCACTGAGAGTGTCATTCCCTGGTTCTTTTCCACAGAGCAGAAACTAGTCATTTCCTTCCTGAGATAGTATTTCAATTATTATAGTATATAAGTATTATAGCACTCAATTATTAATGCACCATCTTTATCTAATTGTGTATGCCAGCATTTGTAGCTTCCTCCACACCTACCCTAAATACTCCCAAGTTCATAATCAAAGGCAGCAATGGACACATCAAATAGCACCAGGTCCAAGGTGGGTCCCTGCTCAACCTCAAACCGCTAAGAAAATTGCCAGCTACTCTCTGAACAGGCTTCTTCAAAGTGTTTTGGGCTCATTAAGTAGCCAGTCGTGTCTCCCCACCTTCCTTTTGAGCATGTGATGTGAAACAACATCCAAAGCATCACAGATACCCATCCTTCCTCCTTATACACAAAGCTGGTGACCCTGTCACGAGGAGATTGGAAAGCTTTTGATAAATCTGTTCTGGCAGTGATTCATCTCCTCATTATCCTGGAGGCTTACAGAGGACTGGTTTGATTATCTGGGGATATTGGGTCTGAATCAGGGAACTGATACACAGTTGTGGTGTCTCCCTTTTCCTGCCTGCAGGCACCATGCCTGTCCTTTTCCATCCTCCTGAACATCACCCACTGTCTGGGTGTCCTTGTCCAGAGTCACACCAGCTATAAGCCTGCATCATTTAGGACAGCAAGTGCTTCAGACATTCCCAAGCAAGGTCCATCTGAAAATACTTTATATATTGAAATACTCCCCAATTCACTTCTTTCCCTTGCTGTACTATGACAGCAGCACACACTACTGTTACCAACATTAACCATGTGGTCCAGCCAAACAATCTTACCCTGTGTCAGACTTGGCACTGCACACATAAACTATCCTAGCTGTTGAAGAGAACACCAGCCACTGCTTTGATACCTCCCTTAACAATTAACATAGAATCATGGAATGATCATAGAATGGGTTGGGTTGGAAGGGACCTTCAAAACCCATCTAGTCCCACCCCTGCAGTGAGCAGGGACATCTTCACTCCTACAGGTTGCTCAGAGCCCCATCAAGCCTGACTTTGAGTATCTTCAGGGATGGGGCCTCCACCACTTCTCTGGGCTATCTGGGCCAGTGATCTATCACCCTTGTATTGAAGAACCTTTTTCTAATATGCAACCTAAGTCTCTCCTTTTGTAGTTCAAAGCCATCACCCCTCATCCTATCGCTCCATGCCCTCAGGAACAGTTCTTCCCCAGCTTATTGGTACCTTCAGGGACTGGAAGGCCACTATAAGGTCCCCCCGGAGCCTTCTCTTCTCCAGGCTGAACAACCCCAATGCCCTCAGCCTGTCCACATAGCAGAGGGGCTCCAGACCTTGGATCATTTTTGTGGCCTCCTCTGGACACACTCCAAGAGGTCCATGTCCTTTTTGTGTGGAGGGCTCCAGAGCTGGACATATAGAGACTTATTTCTTTTTCCTCTTTTATGTTCCTTACAGCCTGTTTATAATTTTGTGTCTTGATCTTCCTGTTGTGAATAGTCACCTTGCTCAGCAGGGAGAATTTTGTCTTCTGCTGATACTTGGGCATCCCTGCTGCCGATGCTCTGCCTTGTGGGGGTGAAGCAGGTGTGCATCCATGTGTGTGCAACATCTCAAAAACTTCCTTCCAATCTGGAGTGAAATCTCCCAAACCTTGGGCTTTCTTGTAGGATGGAAATCCCATTGCTCAGTGCTCCCTCCTGCTTATATCAGCAGTGGGGAGTGAAAAGAGTGAAGAATACAACCCTTCTGCTCCCAATTCCAGAGATCTTCACCGTCCCCCTTAAGTGGCATTTGTGCTTTGTTTTAATGAGCCCATGTTCCCCCAAAGTCAAATGAGTTCTTGAACCATTGACCTTAATGGGTTTTTGCATTGCCAGAATAATAGGCAAAGATTATTGCTTATATTGTATTGTGCACACAGATAATGTGACTAAAATGACTGCTGATCCAACTTGCAGGATTACAGCATTGTTCTGCAAGCGCTCCGGGTAATCTAAGTGTGGAACAATCTCACCATAAAAAGAAACACAGTGGTTACAGATGAAATGGCAATTGGTAATTTTATGACCATTAATAACCTTTGATGCTGTGCAAACTAAGACTATGATAAGGGTAATGAAACCTCATGCTTCAGGACATAAGAACACTTGCAAGGGAAGTGGAATGAATTTGGTTTTGTCTATTGAACAACTGGCTAAGCACGTTGTGAGTGCCCTTCTCTGAGGCTTCAGGCCTTATCTGCACTTTGGGATGGAGGATGCTGGAACCCAATAGAAAATGTTGTGGTCAGATATGGAATTTTACTACCAGAAATAGTGATTTTCACTGTGTTAAATCCCATAAAAATAAATGGGATGTCAGCTCCATTAAGCTTAGTGATTCTTTGGCCCTGAAGTGTAATAGAGTTGGTGTCCAATCTGAACTGGAAAGGGCAAAGTTCCCTGTTTAGGTGTGTGCCATAAAAATCATATAAACATGAACCAGCTTAGGGCTTCGCTTCTTAATACAGCGGTATCGGGTATGAATTTACCCACCAAAACTGACAAGGAAGGTAACTGAGGTCCTGGAGGATGGATTAAATTTTATGAAGTATTTTATTTGCTAAAGATACATACAGACTTGACAGAATGAGCCCTAAACACCACCTGAAAGAAGCTGTGCAAGCGGGATACCATATGTTATTCATTCCCAGGGGGTGGACACTTCCTCTGGAATAAGAGTATCCGAATTCCCCACAGGAAATTTATAAGTGGATTAAGAATAGGGATCTTAATTTCAAATGTGTTTCGCTGTATAATTCACTCCCATCTTAATCCAGTTTAACTTGAGCACTAAATGTGCAATGCAGGCTTTATGCTGGCAGTTTACTCACCCTGCATCTTGAAGGGATGTGAGAAGAGTTCTGTGTTAGAGAAAACAGCTTGATGTTCCCTCAAAATAAGTGCCTGCTCCAGCAGCCTAAGGGCAAGATATTGGAGATTAAATTTGTATTGTCCCATGTAATGTACAAAGCCTTTCTGATGTGTGAAACACGGGGTTCAGACACTGCCCCTGTGTCAGGATCATCATTTTAAGGAGATAAAGTTGAGGTGAGCAGTAAAAAACCAGCTCCATGTCTGCCCCAGAAGAACAGCCAGACAGCATATTTTGACCCAGTTCTTTTTTCCCCAAAATGAAATGCTTTGTTCCAGCTGAAATGTGTGTCAAGAATATTTTCACATCATTTTTGTAAGGTAGAAGGTTTCTGAAATCCAGGGTGAGTTTTTTCTGTCCTCTCCAGAGAAACACAAGCCTCTGAACTGAAATCTTGGCCTTCAAATTCCAGGCCAGAAGCTCTGACACCATCACTTTTACCAAAGAAGATTTCCTTTCATCCCAGTGCCAAATTAAACTTGCCCTATAAACTGTAGTAGTCCCAAAACTTAGTTTTCAATGAATTCTAACTGGAAAATTAATTCAGCAATTCATGGATGGTCTAGTGAACTTGCTAGGACGTTTAGATGAGCCAGCCCAGGTCCTTTCACAATGCCCGAAGCACTGTGGGAGCTGCTAAATGTCCTTCTATGAAAGGTGGAGGATCAGGCAATAAAGTAAAAGATTATGCTAAAAGGCATCTGGAGAATCCCTGTGTATGGATGGTCCTTGGATGAAAGTCTTTTGGACAGCAGGAGGTCTCTGCTATAAGAGGGATAACGCAGCAGCCAGCACAAGGTTCTTACTGAGGTTTTGCTCTGATAAAGGGAGCAGAGACCCCACGCTGAAAGCAAGATGACTTTATATATGCTTTAGGTCAGACTCTTCAGGGTATGTTCCTATCATCCTCATACACAATAACTCACTGCAGTAAATGAATCTAATGACATTTCCAGGAGAACAATAGTTTTAATGGAGTAGCTTTGCCTTTGTTTCATAAGCAGTGTAATTCAAAGAAGGCATTGAGCTGAATGCTTTTCAGTGCTGAAATATTTAATTTATGAGTGTAATGTAGGACATGCCACCAAAATGATTTCTAATTAGGATGAAGTGTAAGAAGTAAATCTGATTAGAATTAAGACCTCCAGCAGTTTGGGTGCTTGCCTTTGGCTCGGTGCAGAGCTGCTCTGCTGAGTCCCTGTGGGGCTCCCAGATGTGCCTGATACCAAACCCTTCCCTTCCTGAACCTGATGGGTGGCTATTGCCCTTTATCAGAGGAATGGAAGCAGAGATCTCTAGAATAACACTGGGCTATGGGTAGAACATGGGCTATATAATAATGATAACAGCAACAACAACAATAATAATAGCAACAATAATAACAATAATATAATCTCTGGAAGACAGTTGAGTTCAATAAAGGGTAGTTTAATTAAATAGATCTCCCCAAGGGCCCCAAGACATGCAGGTAAAGGCTGAGCCGTTGGGTTGGCTGTGTTACTGTGCAAGATGGAGCAGTGCAGGCACCATACTGCTTTATGAGCTACCAACTCCCCTGCTGCTGCTGCAGCAAGGTGAGATCTGAATGAGAGTCACCTACATCACAACTGCTCATCCAGTGAGCTCAGGAGACTGTTCCATAACTTGACAACACTGTCCCCAGAGAGAACAGGAGACTGGTGAAGATGGGAATCTTGCCTGGCATGAGCAGGACTTCCAAGAAAAGAGGAAGTCCGTCCATCCATCCATCCATCCATCCATCCATCCATCCATCCATCCATCCATCCATCCATCCATCCATCCATCCATCTATCCATCCATCCATCCATCCAAGGATTTGGATGTTCTTTGGTGCTTAAGTACTTCAGCCCTGGCATTTTGGGCTTTTTAGGTGCAGAGTGTGACAGTCTGGCAGTAAAAGGAGAGAAGAGTGGGAAAACATGGGGAGGTATCTTAAAAATGCAGAAAGAAGTTAGCGGCTCATTCCCTGCTACAAGTATAAAGATACCAACCCTGCTGTGTGCATCTCTATCTCCACCTTCAGAGGCCAAAGGGAAGGAAAAAGGCTGGTTGTTGACCATAAGAGTGGAGATCTTCTCCATGCAGTCCAGCAAACCTCAGGCAGAAGCTTTGGATGAGGAGATCAGCATTACAGGCAGCCCTGATTCCTCTGCCAGATGAAATGTTTATTTCTCATGGGCTAACTAGAAAATAATAGTCCTGAAAATGAGCAAACTTTGGAGAAATGAGTGGAACCAGGAGCCAGCACATCACTGAACATGTAAGGATGGGCCCTTAGGAATATGATGCTCCAGTATTTAGGGAACACATTGTCACTCCTGATCTTTTGGGTGTTGCAAACTGTTTTCCAAGGGAACTTGCATCCTTCAGACAAATTTATAGAGCTAAAACTACCTTTCCTTGAAGTGAAGGCAAGAGGAAGTTTTGTGCTCCCTAGACACACATACAGCCCTGCTCTTTTCCTCCTCCACTCTTTGCCTGCTTTCCAAGTAAACTGCCTTTATAGCAAGATTCATCCTGTTTAAATATTAAATAGCAAAGCCATATAAATTAATGGTGCTGTTTTAAAACCCTCCGTTAAAGCCAAGGCCTATCAGCAATGACAAATTGTCTCATTATGGGACATTAATTTCTCGTAATTTATTTTAGTGAGTGAAGGTAAATTTATGGTTCCCTTTCCCCTGGGGCATGTTGAGACCCAGCTACCAGGTCAGAGAGAGGTCACTGAGCCACAGAAGAACTGTGCTAAACATCTTGCTGGGCAGGGAAGGAAGGGAGGAGAAAATTGATTTGAGCAACCAAGAGCCAGGGCAAGACCATCAATGGGCTCCCCTGGTCCATGACTCTCCCCCATGGTCCCTTCATGTGTGTCTGCCAGGTGAGACTCTCAGCAGCCATTGCATCTCCCCCAGCATTAAATTGTCATGCACATGTGTGTGCAATGCACCTGGAAGACCTCAGACCCGGTGGAGTCACGCTCTTGGAGCATCCACCTGCATGCACAGCATCACCCCCAACTCTCTGGATGTAAAAACAAGGAGTTTGGGGTCTTTCTCCACCCATCTTGCTCCAATGCACTCAGTGATGTAGTGAAAGGCAGAGGGGAACAGGCTGCCTACAGTCCTGGAGGTCTTGCCTCATGGGCTGGGCTGGGGGCTGCCACTGAGGGCTTCAGCACTGCACACCCAGAGCACCAGGCCTGGAAATCAGAGCTGGGTTCTGTTTCTGAGAAACTCAGACTGAAATATCTGACATTTTCATTGAGGCCAGTAGCATCTGACAATGTGAAGTGTCTCTGACCCATCAGATGAAGAGGATGGGTGGAGATGTTTCTCTCCCTTTGCTAGGTGTGCAGTTTTCACAGCTAACACAGCACATTTTCAACCATATATATTATATATATATCTATATGTGCATGTGTGTGTGTGTAGTAAATAAATTATGCATGAAGGGAATAATTTTTCCCCTTAAATCCATTATAAATGCCATTATTACATTTGAATCCTCAATGAGCTGTGTACTACACAAAACTAATTTAGTGGCTTCTTGATTCCCAAATCACTGTGCAGAGGCTGCTCAGACCCAGGCTGGACTTGACCCACCGAGAGAGTAATAACATCGCAGCTGATGTTTCTGGGGCATCTCCTGTCCCACAGGGCTGACAGAGTGGTTTATAAGCCAGTGCTGATATTTTCACACCTGGATGCATAGACCCAGGCCCAGAGATCCCACATGAGTGCAGTTAGTCATGAGCTGCTCAGAAAATTACTTTATTCTTGGCTGGGAAAGGGGAGTTTTATTTACAGGCTGGAAATCAGGTTGCGGCAGCCCCAGTGAGGGCTGTAAGTGGGTTACTGTGATTGCAGGTCTTGTCTGGCTCTTCCTCCTCCCCACCACAAAAAGTGGGTCTTCCTATCCCAAGGGAGTTACAGAAACCAGGGAAGAGAGTTTAGCAGTTGGCAAGGGGATGCATTACTGATGTCATACGCTCACAGCAGGAAAATACAAGGAGAAACTGATGTATTGGGGGAAAAAAATAATGGCTTGGTGAAATACCAGGCAGGGCAGGGAGGTCCCTGAGTGGGATTTCTGCTTTTTCAGAGCCTTGTGGATGGCAAGCTCATCATCTACAGAGGCTTTCCTTGCCTCAAATACCACTTCCCTAGCCTGAAGGGTGCAGGGATATTTTCAGCTCTTCCCTGATATTTGCACCGCTGAGCTCCACCGTTCACCCCACCCCAAGAAAGGATGTTCCTGCTGGGGAGGGGAGTGTGTCAGGGGCTGGGAGGAGGTGTGCCAAGCCCAAGCAGCTCTGCCTGCAAGGGACTGCAGGGCGTTCAGACCCGTGAAATCATTTTCCCTGCAGTAAACTGCGAGCATCGAGTCCTGATCTGCCTTTTAAAAAAAAAAAATAAAGGAAACCAAAATGCCAGCAGCATGCACACACTCACTGGAGGGAAAACATTTTTCACATCATTGCCCTGCTACCTGCTTCCACTAGATGTAATTTCCCTTGCAATTGCCTTCTGCTACACTAGGCTTTGCTGAAGACACAGCCCATTGCTATTCCTCAAAGCACAGCTTGGCTCCCCCAAGTCACAGAGCCAGCTGCCCAGATGAAAGCGAAAGCTTCACCGCAGCCTAGTGACAAGGCTGGGGCTCTTCCCTGCCACACGGACATGGCAGGGGACAGAGCTGGCCCATTCGGCTGTGCCACCGACAGGCTCTTGTGCCATGGGCTCCTGGGTACTGGGATGCTCCCGTGGCAAAGGCAGATGGTGTCTTTCTGCCACTAATGATGGCTCCTCGCAGAGGAGACCAGCTGCTTTCTGCCACGGGGCACAGGGGAGAAGCTGTGGTGGGTGGCAGGCTGGTGGCATCCTCTCAACAAGGATAACACTGAGCTGGATCTGCTGAGATGTGGGATGGGGGTCTCGTTTCTGTGTTATCACAGCCCAGCAGTGGGATGGGAACATGCTGGTTGTCTCCTGGGTGTAGGATGTGTAGCTTTGCTTTATCCTTTGGTGAAGTGAGGAGTAAGTTACTTTGCACTTGCATATGCACTGTGCCTACATGGCACAGCCAGGCTGGGGTGAACTCTTCAGATTTGATTGCTCAAAGGAAACCCCAGGTACAACTCTGTGTTGGCATTTACCATGTATCCTGTCCCCAAAAGCAAGCAAATAAATTAATGTCAAAACATGACTGTTGTCTGGGGACCATGGAAGGATGTATGGGTCATGAAAGGCTACTGGCCCATCTTTGGTCTCTCAGTGTTTCTGTCCCTCCTATTTACTAGCATGAGGAGGTGGCAGCTGCTCACCCTGCTGTGTTGCTGGATTTGCACCCCTCCCCATCGCTTCTGCACCCTGGTGAGAGCCCTGCCCTGGGGATGTGGGGTGACACAGGTTTGCTCCATCATGCTGGAGTGGCCCAAGGATGTCACATCCCTGAATTACACTCTGACTCCTGGCTGTGTCAACACCAGCAAGTGGAAAAATAGGGACACAGAGTTAAAAAAAACATGTACAGGTGACCCACAAGGACATCCTGCCCTTTAGGGGTGTGGTAACAGGGGGACTGGACCCCAGACTTCCTAGCATCTTGTCTCCTGCTTTTCCCACCCAGCCATGCTGCCTGCCTACTGGTGTGCTGTGGGAGGCAGCAGACAGGACAATTACAATGGGAATGATGGGAATGATGTATCTGAATGAAATTACAAAAGCAATTTAAGATGTCAGGTTTCCAGGTGAGGAGAGGAGCCACAGCTCTCCTGGCTTCCCCTGGAGCAATCAGCACTTCCACACTGGGTTGCAAGAAAGGTGGAGAAAATTTACCTGTGACAGGGCTTGGATGGGACAACAGGGAGCCTGGTCTTGCTTCTTCATGAGTGGCATCTCTAATGGCCCCTCTAATCATGAGCTTTGGGTCCAGCCCTTGGAAACACAGCAGCCTTCCCTGATGTGAGTCAGAATATCTCCTCCTCTGAAGAAGGGCGATGTGGCACCACACCCCTTTCTAAAGTTTCCTGAGACAGATGGGTGTTCAAACCACAGACAGGATTTAGTTGCTGTCTGTGGCTCCAGGTTGTTTTAGGAAGCAGACCAGCACCCAGAGAAGTCACTAGAAAGGCTCTGGCAGAGCAGTGATGCTCTGAGAGATGTGCTCATCCTGTGAAATGCACCACACTGGGCTCAGGGCTGATTTACGTCTGATAACCCCTGTTGACTTCTGCAGAGCTCTGCCAGGCTGCTCTATCTGCAGATGTGACCCAGAAGCCCACAGACCTCATCTATGTGCTTTCCTTTCAAAAGCAGAGCAGTCCTTCAAGTACCACAGGGCTCAGCACAAACTCTGCCCAGCCCAGGCAGCGATGCTGCCGGTTTGTGCTGCTGCCACCGTTTGACTCTAATCAGGGCCTGGGAGCTCTGGATGTTGGGCTTAATTGCCAAGCCCCCTCCAAAGGGTCCTTGGTGCCTGTGGCTGCTGGAAGGAGAGAAGACCATTGGTGTAGCTGGCAGAACATAATCACAGTAACGCTGCTAATGTGCTGTGTAATTGCAGGCAGTGGTGCAGGTAACCGTGGCCAGGAGGAATGTTTGTTCCTGAAGGGTCAGGGATTTAGGAATATCTCTCTCATATAGAGCTGGGAAAAGAGTGTGAAGCACAAGAGTCCTGATTTACACCGGGAGCGATGTGTAAACAGTGTGGGATGGGGTTCAGGGGTCGCAGGGAGGGTGTTCAAGCTTTCCTTTGTTCCCAGGAGCTTGCTCCATCCTGAAGCCTGTTTCCCTGTGGCAGAGTCCTGAGCTTTGCTGCTGCTCTGACATCTCCCAGCTGCTCTGCAGTGCCTCTGAGCCGGGGCAGGGATCCATGCAGAGATCCATGCAGAGGAGATCCATGCCCAGCCATGGCTCAGCACTGCAGACACAGCTCGGAGCCACTGACCTGAGGGTGTTATTGCAGACCACGAAGGATCCCAGGCATTGCTTTTCCACCAAAAACCTCTCTGTTGCTCTATCTATCTATCTATCTATCTATCTATCTATCTATCTATCTATCTATCTATCTATGTCAGCTGCTTTTAACAGAGGAAAAAAGAAAATGATGACTCTTTGCTTGTGACAGGGGACACCTGGAGAAACTGCTGGATTTGATCTCTTGGCATTTCCAGGCTGAACCTCTGCATCCAGATCCCAGCAGATTAGGTGTCCTCAGAGCCACAGCAGCTGAACCAGGCAAGCTGCCCTAGAGACTTTACTCTGTTGTTTTCAAAGCTTTTCTTTTAACTCTTAAATCATCACCTCGGACTTGCTGTGTGGGAAATAATCTGACTAGAAAATGATGGCAAAATAAATGAAGAATAAGTTAATATTTGATTGCAAGCAACATAAAATACAACTTGTTTGGGTTTAGGCTGCTTGTAGCTCTTTTTATAATTAAAAGTAAATAATTTATAGGGTATGTAACAAAGCTGGAGGCCCAAGAAGCATTAATTCATCCTTATTCACTCTGCCTGTACTTGTCGAGCTCCTTCACCACGTAGGCAACTCCAGTTTGATTCTCCTTGGGGAGAGACCCTGTGACCTGAATGTGTTATTCCTCATGGGAAGGAGATGGTTATGGACTGAGATGCTCTTAGATGTGACTTACACACTGGGATGTTTAATGACAAAGGGATTGACTTCAGCCTGGTGCTGGGGTACCCCAGGGGAATGGAGCCAAACAGCCTGAAATGCCACCACAAAGCAGAAAGATGCTGCTGTTGTCTGAATTATCCCTGCAGTGCCCTTGCACCATTGCTACAAGTCACCAAGAGGGGCTCAGGCCAGGTATCCTACACCAGCACCCTGACTGCAGGGCTCATTTTTACTCCAAGGACATAACCCAACCAACCAAGAGATTTGATGAGTTTGTGTCCGATTGCAGGAACCCAGCCCAGGGAAAAAAATAATTAACACTCCCCACCCCTCCCAAAAAAAACCCCAAACCAACAGAAAGACAAACAAATAAAAACTACTGAACCCCACAAAGATGCAGAGAAGCTTTGCTCTCCCCAGGCCTTAAGTCAGGGATGCTCTGGGAGGTCTGTGAGCACATCAGCCCTATGAATTCAGATCCAGGCAGATCACGCACCTGCCCCCATGTGGTGCTGTCAGAGCCGGGGATGAGTTTGCCAGGTCTCTACTTGCCTTGAGAAAGGGATGGGCATCTCCAAGAGATCCTGCTCCTGTCCCTGTCCTTGCCAGGAGCAATAGGTTAAGGACCTGTTCAGCTGGGAAGGCAGAGGTCTGTATATGCAACATGACTTTCTCCCTCCAGCAGCCAAGAATGAAAAATGAATGTGTTTGCCGGCTGTGTTGCCCTGGGCAATTGATATTTCAGTCTCTGAGGCTCTTGGGCACATGCAATTTTCACAGTCAGTTAAAAATAAAAACTGGTTCATCTCANGAAGGGAGGGGACAGGGGACTGGAAAGCGAACAAATACTGTTTCGTTGATTTAATTTCTCCTGGACTTGCAAAGGTCTTGCCATTATTCACTGTCATGCTTCACCTCCTGTCAGTTAGCCCCAGATGAGAGCCTGGGAGCTCGCACAATTAATCACAGCACTATGTCAAGGTGCTGACGACTGGTGGCAGGGCCAGCCGGTGGAGGAAGGGATGCTCTGGGGGAGTGGGGGGGTGTGGGAAGCCGAGGGACTGAAGGTCTGGTTCAAGGCTTGCCCCCCTGAGAAGCTCTCATGCCATGAAAAAGTTGTGCTGCTGTTAAATGAATAACCTTCCTGGAGCAGATAAATGCTCATCATGAGAACCTCCGCTGCTGCAGAGCTGTCCTCACACAGGGGATATTTATTCCCCTCCAGTGCCTTTAAGCTGCAGCAGATGGACTAGACTGCAGGTTGCTGCCCTCTGCAAAGTGCTCCAGACTCTAATAAGTCACTGTGCCTCAGTTTCCCCAGCACAATAGGGAGAGTGATAGTAACTTACTGTGGCCCCTACTCCCAGAGTTAGGGATGGAAAAGGCACTTTAAGAGCTCTTTACTCACTGAGCTGCACACACACCTTTCCAGGACACTTCTCCATAACCAGCCAACAAAACACCACTTTGGTCAGCGTGCTGGGCTATGGAAATCACAGAAACAGCCTTTTTAACCTTCCTTCCAGCCCTAGAGGGCAAAGAGGGGATAGATAAACAAAAATGCCCTTTAATCTAACTGCTCCCTCAAGCCGGATGACTGTGCCTGTATGCACGTAGCCCACATCAACATACTTTGGGTTAAGTTCCTGCTCCCTAATCACTGACAAATGTTGTACAAAGCACTGGAGAATCAATAGGTCCTGACCCAGGGACCTTATATCCTCAGGGGTCAACCCATCTGTGACAGGTCTGAGACCCTGAGAGCGTGGAAACCCCAAATGGTGCCAGATGTTACAGGCACTTGGGGTATTCCAAGACCTTGTATAAATTTAACCCATGTCATGTGTAGCCGTGCAGGGCTCAGGGGAAATCCCAGGGCTCAAACTGCTGATGGGGATAATTAATGTTAATTCTTGTTAAGTTGGCAAGTCTAGAGATGACTCAGTGACCAGCTGGGACCAATATCAGTTTGCTTTCATCTAACTGGTGGGACAAGGCTGAACTGGGTGGGGGAAACCATCAAGGGATCTCCAGATCTCAGGAGTTTTATGTGCATTAAGTTTTTGGTTCAGAGCTTGAGAATATTTCAAAGTGGGACCATAGCTTGATTCCTCAAGCTAGAAATTAAGTTGGTATCACATCCAGCTTATTATGCCCAGGAAACTCCAGGGAGGTTGTAGACATGACATGCACCATCCTTCTGGGTCTCTTCTCGTCCTGAGGAACATCATGTGAACTGGAAGGGCTGGGAAGTTTTCCAGATGGAAAGCTTAGTGTGTTGAGGTGATGGAGAGCTAAAGTTTGGAGAGAAACACAGAGAGTTTCAGCGCTGGTTGGGCAGCTACGTGGAGGATTTTGAAGCTAATTGGAAGGATGGTTCAGAGGAGCCGCCACAGGTCTCCAGAGTCTCTTCTGATGCCCTTGGAAATCTCAGCTTTGCTCTGGAAATTGTGTTTTTCACAAGATTAATTGCTTGCCTCAGAAATATCAGAGCTGTTTCTCCCATGATATTTTGCCTCTTCGCTTCTTGAAGTTTCAGAAAGAACCTTCTGGATTCTTGCCGTGAAGCAGCTGCCTTTGTGGTTGAGTTTTGAAGACAAGGTCTCGACTTGGTGCATTTTACCCATCTGCCTCACTCATACCTGTCTAAATCCCTTCTCTTGAGCAGGGGGAACATGAGATGAGACATACACCAAGTGCAGCTTTATATATTCCATTTTGGGTTAGTCCAAAAGGCAGCTCAGATCTCCTGCTTTCTGCAAGACAGTTTGCAGGTGCAGGGCTGCTGCTGCTTGCAGAAGGGCTGTGCAACACCTCCCTCATTGCCATAGCAACACAGAGCAAAACAGGCGGCAGGTTGGTTCAGTCTGCAGGAACAGGGACAAAAAATATAGAAATAAAGGTGTGTCCTGGTTTCAGCTGGGATAAAGTTCATTTTCTTCTTCCCAGCAGCTGGTACAAGGCTGTGATTTGGGTTTAGGATGAGAGTAATATTCATAACATGCTGATATTTTGGTTGCTGCCAGGCAATGTTTATATCAGGTCAAGGAATTTTCGGCTTCTCACCTCACCCCACCTGTGAGAGGGCTGGGGGATGCACAAGGAGCTCTTAGGGCATAGAGATGGGATCCAACCTGGCCAAGGGAACATTCCAAACCATATGATGTCATGCTGAATATGTAACTGGGGGAAAGCTGACCAGGGAGGGGCTGCTGTGCAGTATTAGTATTAGTATTAGTATTAGTATTAGTATTAGTATTAGTAGTGTTATTGTTATTGTTATTGTTATTGTTATTACTACTACAATAACGATAATAACAGTGACAATAACAACAATAATCATCATAACTGATTAATATGGAATAATTAATATATAACAAGAAGACGAAAGCAGCTGCTGTGCTTCACTTGCTTAGTCTAACAGTAACAATAAAAATAATAAAACCTAAACATATACCATTAATTACTGTTATTATAATTATTACTACTGCTACATCATTCTCATCATTCTCCTCTTCCTTTCCTGCCCTATTAAACTGCCTTTATCTCAACTCACAAGTGTTACTTTTTTCCTCTGATTCTCTCCCCCATCCCACTGTAGTGAGGGGAGCGAACAAACATCTGTGTGGTTGTTTGAGCTGGGTTAAACCCCAGCAGGGTGAAAGCAATCCTTCCTGAGCAACACCCTTAGAGCAAGAAAACCAGGAGTCTCTTACATCCACTCTGCTCCCTCACCCCTTGTTGAAAATGAAAAGAAAAATGAAAAGAAAATGAAAAATCCGGTGGATGCTGTTCCTGAGCATCACTGCTGGCTCTGACCTCCTCCTTGGCCTTAACTCTGGCAATTACATTGAATCTCATTCCTTTTCTACCTCATCTCTTAAGCATCTCCCACTGTCATACAGGTATTTAAGGTTAGTTCTTCATCTGAGGTAAATCTGACAGTCTAGAAATTACGATACAACAATCCAGTTTTATCCTGTACACCTACTTTTAAGCCAGCTTCTGAAGTTGCCTGATTTTGGGGGATATTTTCTGTGTGAACGAAGCCTCCCTGTGTTCCAGTTTAGGCTTAATTTCAGCCTCACCCTTCCATGGCATTACCTGGTGCTGTCTAGCAACCTTCAAATAACCCACAGTTTAATTTAGCTGGGAATAGGTGGGTTTTGAAGGTGGAATTCATGCAGTTTGCAAAAAGTCTACACTTTATGATCTTTGAAAATGAGCAGGTATTCCCAATTTATAAACCTCTGCCTGGAATCAGTAATTTGGCAGGTGTCAGTTTCTCTTCTGCAGTGTCCAGAAAAGACCTGTTAATTCAAAGGGATACTCTGCTAGCATCGATTCCACTTTATTCATGGGACAGAAAAACTGCAGAAAAAGCCAAAATAGCCCCAAAAAAAACCAAGCAAGGGAGCGCTGCCGTGCTTGAAGAGTAACACTGAAAGCAGAAAGGCTTAGCTAGGAAGAAAACATCACATTTTTCACAGAAATATTTGCAATTCCCTAAAAAGAAAGTAAAAAATTGGATTAAGTCAAGCCTCACCCCTACTTAAAAGGACTCTTTTCATCAAGGGGAATATAAACCATTTTGGGATGATGTAAAAATAATTCATTTCCAATTGTTCAACTTGGTCACTGAAGTAAGAATGTTACTGATGCTGTTCATGCTCTGCAGTGCAAACCCATGTGTTTACTTGGTGCATTAATTTGTGCAGAAATTCTTTTAACTAGAAATTTCCTCATTGCAAGCTGAAGAATTTCTTCCTATATTGTAGGGGAACAAGGACCCTGAATTCTGTTGGCAGGTGTAATAGAGGAAAAGGAATCTCAGACACAGAGCTGTGTAATCCTCAGTCTGCCTCTAGAAATTTAAGGGAATTTAACTAGAATATTGGCATTATGGGCCTGGTGAAATTCATAGCCATAAAAGGCAGTTTAATTTGTCGGCTATTAAAATGTTCAGAACTATTTCCAGTGCAATTCTCAGCTATTTCTGCCAAAACACTTCATTTCAGGAGTGAGATGGATTTATAGACACTCGTTTAGAGAGACTCTTCAAAATACAAAGAACATCCTTGAAAAAAAAAATCCTAAAGCCCTGCACAAAGGGACCAGGTCTCCAACCTCCTCGTGTGCTCACCTTGGAAAAGGAGCACGTTCCTGGCTGCTTTGAGTCTCCCAGCAGCACAGAAACTGCCTGAGATCATCCTGCATGAATACAGACCACAAAATCGTGTCTCCCAACGGGTGCCTGGTCTGTAATTACAGGTTGAGCTACAACATAGCTTTGCAAAAGCTGCCCTGTCTGGATTTAAGGATTTCCAGGGATGCAGATACCATTCTATCTCCTGGTAATCACTTCTGATGCTTAATTACCTCCCCTCTTGAGACCTTGCTCTGCTGGAAGGATTTGTCTGGGGTGTGCTGCTGGCAGGCTGCTGTGGGGGTGCAGGTTGCTGTGTGGGCAAGGATGGGTGCAGCTCCATATATTCTTCAACATGAGAGTGGTGAGACACTGGCCCAGGTTGCCCAGAGAGGTGTTGGAGGCCCCATCCCTGGAGACATTCAAGGTCAGGCTTGATAGAGGTCTGAGCAACCTGATGGAGTGAAGATGTCCCTGCTCACTGCAGGTGGGACTAGATGGGCTTTGAAGGTCCCTTCCCACCTAACCCAGTCTGTGATTTGATGATTCTATATCATGTCTGGACACAGGTAGTGTATGTACCCAAACTCCTGCAGTGGTTAGCGCAGACTTCTCAGTCTTGGGCTCTATTTTCTCTCTCTTTATCTAATTGCCTTTTGACAAGACCTTGGGGTGTGCATTTCTGTTCTAAAATAACATTTTGTGATCACACCACCTTCTCCCATCTCACGAACTCTCTGTGGCTCACAGACCACACATTGCCTGTACCAGCCCAGCTTAGGCATTATTCCCATGTTAAACCTCCCATTTCAGCAGACCAGGCAAATGCTTCACACACAGATGATGAGAGACCAGTAAACACACAGTCAAAATTTTGGCTTTGCTTTGATGGCCCCTCCTCACCTTTCCCTGTGTATGACCATGACATTTCAGCCACATTACAGTGTGATCCTTTGTCTTGGTTTCAATTCCTGTAATGATTAGCCACGTGTGATATCTTTTTTTTTTTTTTAATGCTGTAATGCATTATTATCAGATTAGTATGCTAATTTATACTACAAAGAAACTAAAGCATTTTCCATGGCATTAAGTTATTACTTTAGATATAAATCCCTTGTGGCAACATATAGTAACTCTCCATTTTAATGCTGGGCTCAGTGACAAATGATCTCCCCAACGCTGAGTATTTAGGGGCAAATTTAGTCAGCTTTCATGGTGTCTGGATGATGGTTTTAATCAATGTGGCAAACATCAGGATGCATCTTGTTTAATTGTTTCCAGTCATCTGGGTTTAGTGGAATCCTTTTGGGCAAGAGATAAGAACACAGCCAAGCAAAAAGACCCATTAGAGTCTGGGAGAACTGGTTCTGTGGAATTGAGTTGAACAGAGAATAAAGTGTGAACATGGGGGAGGTCAGGACTGGAAGGGTGAAAGGATGAACCTGCTGAGCAGAGGCCAAATCTGCTCCATCCCTAGAGCAGCCAAGGATCTTCCTTGGCATGTCTGCTCTGTAGTTAGGAACTACCCTCACTTCTGGACTCCACAGGGATCCAAAACCCCTTTCAGACACACATTAGTAAAGAGCAAAACCATTCCTGATCACTCTCATAAAGCATTAAGATAGGAACCAGACTCCAGGAGCAATATGTGCTCTCTGGGTAAGTGTAAATACCCTGATAGCACCCTTGGGTGGGTAGTGGGGGTCTCTGACCAGAGAGGTAAGGCACAGGGTAAGTTCCACAGGAGATGCAGCTAAGCCATTTTCAGCAGAGGTGTTTCCTATTAGAAAAATATGACACCCACATTTTTCAACCTCAACATGAGGCTGAAAAACCTCACCAAAAAATACAGATTGTAAAGAGATTTTCACCCAGGAAAGCACAAAAATGAATAGTTTCAACTTTTTCACTTCCCTCCCATAACATGCAGACATTTTTTTAACATTACTCAAACATTTTATCTCCTAAGTTAAAATCCATTGTTATTAAAAACTGAGACTTCAGATTTTGGGCTGGATCCTGGGATAGCCTTGGCCAGGTACAAGATAATATTTCCATGATGTGACAGCAACATTTTTTGAACATTCTCTGCATGGGGAGGTTTTTAAGCCTGGGTTGTTGGTTTTGGATTTGGACTGCAAAAGGAGCTCAAAATGTCAGACTTTCCAATGGAAGAGAAAGTTTGTTTTTCAGCCAGTGACAATAAATGGGTTAGTTCAGATCTCAGCTTCAAACAGGCTGATGTTGCCATCTTCTCCTGTGAAGATCTAAGGCCAGAGCAGTCCCAGGGCTGGAGCAGAGCATGATGAACAAAACCACATCTTCTCACCTTCCCTCATCACCATCTGGGGTACAATTTTAGTTTTCTGAGCTGTAAGAAGAAGAACCAGAGGTTTTATTTAGGTCACATACACAGACCCAGAAGCTCACCTTTGTGCTATGTGTTGAACAAAACATCTGCAGTGGGAATTTGTGCATGGACAGAGTGTTGGAAGGGTGGAAAGGGATACCCAAGTTGGGATGTCAGCCTTTGAGCAAGCCCCTGGTGATGCTGTCACTGTCATAATCATCTGCATTTCACCCAAACATCTCAAAGAGCAGTGGATCAATTATCTCTTCAGATACCTCCAGCGTTAATGTGAGGTGCAGGCACACAACTGGCAGAAAGTCATGTCCTGCTTAATTGCACTTCTTGCTGTCCTTGTGAAAGAGGCAAGAGATAATTGCTACTCTTGACTGAAGGAGATTTTTCAGCATGGGGAGGAGGCCAGAGTGTGGAAACCTGGTGTTGAATGTTCTGCATTTAAATTCCTAATTCTACATGGGTAAAGGCGGAGAGGAGAATAAATCTTTCAGAACTCCTCCATCCCAAGGGGAGAGATTTGTGCCCTGCTTACCACAGAGTTCAGGCTCAAATACTTCACAATTCACAGTTAAGTCCTCCAAAGTTGAACCCTTAGCTTGAAAAACTCAGATTTTTCACAAGTAAGTATATAGTAGAGAAGCATAAGAAAGACTGAATGGGACTCCTTAGGTCACCAGGTTCCCCCTCCCAGGTTGACAAGTAACCTTTGGTCAGGTACTTTGTCCAAAATTTCTCCTGGGTGCCTTGTTTACCAGCCACTACTCTGGAGCTGAGCATCAGGCAGTGCAGAGCCTGGGAGGTGAGCACATGTGCCAGCATCCTCCAAGAGAGGACAGGATTAGCCTGTTCCCCGGTGCTTCTGTAATCCCCAAGCTGTCAGAGATGCTGAGTTCTTCACCCAGGAAAGTGTCTTTCAATTAGTGTCTTGCAAAACTTAAAACAGCAGCCCTAAAAGGCTGCTGCTTTCTACCAGCATTCAGATGCAAAACAACACTCCCATTATTTCCATCCACAGCACCAGGCTGTCACCCCTGTCTTTAATTGCTAATTATGTTTTCATTATATTTACAGCATTAAATTTTTTTAGTGATTATCGTCCAGAGCTGATTTGCATAGGCATTTGGATTAATTATTTTATCAGAAATCAACATGCACTGCCAGAGAGTTTGCTCATGCCTGTGTTTTCTTCAAAGAAAGGAATAGAAGCTACTAATTGTTTTCAATCCATCAGGCTTGGAAACTGTTGCTTCGTGCAGGGAATGACAGCAGCACTTGGCCAATAGACTTGTAACCAGCTCCTCTGGCTGTGGCTCACTCTAGTGTCTAAAGCAGTGCAGGGAGGAGCAAGAAACACTCCCCCTGGGAAGGGTGCACAGGCTTGGAAATGAATGCAGGGTGAGCATAAAAAAGGATTGTCCCTGATTTTGGAACTGCAGACTGGTTCCCAGCATCGGGCACTGGCCAGTGTGGTGCTGTGGTCTTGTTCCTTGGACCCTACGAGCACCCAGTGGTTTTAAAATATACAAATATTTTGTTGATTTGTCACAGTGTTCCTTTTGCCATCATGAGCTGCTTCTGGGCTTGAGGTCTCCAGGTGGTGCTTGGCATAGATCCTCTTAGGCAGTGTCCACAGCCAGTGTCAGCAGAGCCTGGTCTGAGTACAGGTCCAGGTCCAGGCACAGCCTTCACCTGGATGTTCTTTCCTTCTCTGCTTTTTGAGTTTACAGAATCCCAGCCTCACAGAACGTTAGGAGTTGGAAGGGACCATGAAAGATGCTCCAGTCCAACCCCCTGCCTGAGAAGGATCACCTAGATTAGATCACACAGGAATGTGTCAAGATTGGTCTTGAATGTCTCCAGAGGAGACTCCACAACCTCTCTGGGCAGCCTGTTCCAGTGATCTGACATCCTCACAGTGAAAAGGTTCTTCCTTATATTCAGATGAAGCTTCCTCTACTCCAGCTTGAACCCATTGCCCCTTGTCCTGTCCCTGGCCATCCCTGAGAAGAGCCTGGCTCCATCCTCCCGACACTCACCCTTTACATATTAATAGACATGGATGAGGTCACCCCTCAGTCTCCTCCTCTCCAAGCAAAAGAGCCCCAGCTCCCTCAGCTTGTCCTCAGAATGAAGATGTTCCACTCCCTCCATCACCTTGGTGTCCCTGTGCTGGGCTCTTCCAAGGAGTTCCATGTCCTGGAACTGAGGGTCCAGAGCTGGACACAAAATTCCAGATGCATCTCACCAGAGCAGAGCAGAGGGGGGAGAAGGACCTCTCTTGATCTACTAACCACCCCCCTTCTAATACACCCCATGATGCCATTGGCCTTCTTGGCTATGAGGGCACATGGCTGGCTCATGGTCACCCTGCTGTCCCACAGGACCCCCAGGTCCCTGTCACCTGCACTGCTCTCCAACAGGCCAGTCCCCAACCTGTACTGGTCCCTGGGGTTGTTCCTCCCCAGATGCAAAGTTTAGGGGGATTCTGTCTCCTTGTCGTGTCAGGGATGTTTCAAAAGCACAGACATACATGAGATGCTTTGTGATTTTATCTTGTCAGGATGTCCTCGTGCCTACCTCTCCCAGTCCAGCACCATCCATGCCTGTGGTGCAGGCAGCCTTTGTAACACTCTAGTCTGTCTTGAAAGCTGTCTCTGAGGGGTGTCAATTCACACAGGAGACTGGACGACCTTCAGTAGTGCTCTGGTGTCATTTACTCACAAGGAATGATGGGAAACCCCTGATCTTTTAAATAATTTGAATTTTTTGAAATGTAATTTCTGCTCTCTGGGAGCCTTTTTTCTCTTCTACAGCCTGAAACACCAGTGCTGTAAAGGCATGGCTGGCCATCCTTTAAAAGTCTTTCTCCCCAAACCCCCCACCCCCTCCATTAAAGGTCATATAGGGAAGCTCTTATCCCCAATGCCACTCAAAAGCTTTGAATGTTGAATGATAACAAGAATTTCCTAGATGGGGCAGCCACAAACAGTCAATAGCACTGGGGCACTTCTGTGTATGTATATATATTTCTAAATATATATAATCCTATAATTTTTTTAATACCAGAGTGTTTCCATCAGGCCTGAAAAGGGAATATTTTCAAGGAAGTGGAGCAGTTACAGCTTGCCTTGTCTATCTTCATGTGTTTTATCATCTGCTGGTAGCCTGCTGCTTCCCAGCGGGGGAGATAACGGAATTTCCCCAAGGGATTTTCATTATTTGTGCAAATACAAGTATATAAGCAGCTACATCAGAGGTGGTGAGGTGGGGATGGAGAGGAGTTAAACCAACACTAATTTCACCTTTTGTTTCACATTCAGCTTTCGGAGCTGTCAGAAGAAAACCAAGTCGCTGTGAGCCGGGAGGAGTTGGCTGTGAGGCTGATGGGGGGGGGAGCACTGGGCTTTGGGTGATGGGACAAGCTGCCTCCCACCTCCAGGCTTGTGAATACCTTCCTGCAGAAGGTGCTTTCAGGCACAGAGTTAAAAAAGATTTCATGATTTGCTCTCCAAAGCCGGAGGAGCCCATTGTGATGTTAAATGTGTGTTTACATGGCGTTGCCATGCGCGTTTCGGGGTGGACCAGTGAATGTCTGCAAAGGGAACACATGCAATGTCTTGCCTGCCCTAGATGGAGCTGAGGAAGCGTAAAATCCATGCATAGAAAAGACAAATCAAGACCAAGGTCTCAACACAGGACTTGTATGATGCAAAGGACCCCCTGGGGATCAAGCAAATGGGAGATGGGAGATGGCTCTTATCATTCTCACTGCTGCCAGCCCCTGTAGCATCCTGTAGCTGGGTTGGGGATGGATTAACACAGCAGTCCCCAGGGTCACCAGAAGGACAGATTTGTAGCACCCCTGTGCCAGGCTGTGCCTGGGCTGGCTTGTAACCCAGCATTGCTGTTGTTAGTCACAGGCCACCTCACTTTGTGAGCATCAGGCAGCAGCACAGGCAACACACACATTGCAACGTGTTGCAGCTCCTGACCCTGGTTTTGAGGGGTTTTGTTTGCTTGGTTTTTTCTTTTGGAGGCCAAAGCAAATGCCTGCACCTCTGCACAGGCTGGCTGGGAGCTGGCTGTTCTCACCAGTGCAGCTGTACTCCTCTTCGGGCAGGTCTGAGGATGTCCTGCCTGTGACATCTCTTTGGACAGGTGGTTGATTTTTATCAGTTAAAGAAAGAAGCCATTAAGTCAAACCTGGGGGCCTCTCCTGTCCCATGCCAAGAGTTTTTTCTTTCCCCTTCCTACAAATCCTCCCTTTGAGTGCCTGGCTCTGCCTCACATCCTTCCTGCAGATCCCACCTGGTGGGACCAGAACCACAGGGCTGAAAGCGGGAGCACTGCCCATCCATGAAGCTTCAGGAAAAAGTCACTCCATGCTCAGGGGGGACACTGGGCATGGTGTGTATTGTCTGCCCACATCTCCTGGCAAGCATAACTCCTTTTGGAAGCCCAAAGATGCTGGGAGGATTTGCAAACCTCCCACTTCCCAGTGAACACTCTGGGCACCTCTGCAATGCTGCGGGAAAGGTGATGGAACAGCTGTGGAGAGCAGTGATTTTCCTTAAAGACCCTTGACATACCCAGTGGACAAGTCAATTAGGTTTTATTCTCTTCTAATTTGGCTCCTACACTGTATTCAGCAGCTGATTAGTGTCACTTTGTCTCGCTGCCTGGCAGCTCCAGGGTGCTCCCAGAGATAGGGCTTCTCGCTGAAATACACTCTCTGGTGCTGGATCAGGCTTCTGCAGTGTTGGTGCTCATCCGTGAAGACACAGGTTAACCTCTAACACAGGATAATGCATTGACTCCTCTGTGGGAGGATGCTTCACTGGCAGGAAGTTAGTTCCAGCCCAGAATAATCTTTCCCATCAGAAATGGGATTAGTTGTGTGAAAAATACAACCCTTTCTTGTCCTGGTCTCTTTTCTGCTCTTGCACTGTCTGTGTGCTTGGACTTGCAGCAAATGCATCACAGAATCATCAGATCCCTTGAGTGGGGAGAGACCTTTGAGCTCATGGCGCCCAACCCCAGCCTGACCCTGCCTAGTCCACCTCTAGACCATGTCCTTCAGCACCTCATCTCTTGGCCTTTCCAATCCCTCCAGGGATGGGGACTCCACCACTGCCCTGGGCAGCCTGTCCCAACGCCTGACAACCCTTTCAGGGGGGAAATTCTTCTGATGTCCAACCTCAATCTCCCCTGGGGCAGTTTGGGACCATTTCCTCTCGTCCTGTTGCTTGTTACCTGAGAGAAGAGAACGACCCCACCTCTCTGCACCCTCCTTGCAGGGACTTGGAGAGAGCCAGGTCTCCTCTCAGCCTCCTCTTCTCCTCTGACAGAGGAATTTTATTTTTGGGGTTCATTTACACAGCCAATGGGACTTGCTGTGATGTTAAACCCATCATGGGCCTCTCTGCCCTGTCCCTTCAGTAGCTGCTGTAGGTCTGCTGGCAGGGACAGCTCTGGGTGTCAGGTCAGGAGCCCACAGCAGTTGCTGTCTATGCCAGGCAGCAGCTCCCCACTGCAGGTCCCTCTCCCATCACTCTGAGTCCTGGGGACAGTCAGACTTATCAGCAGAGGGAAGTTATTGACCACCCACCTTATGGGCTCATCCTCCCTGTGTCACCATCCTGCCATCCTACCCTCACACTGACACCAGCACACCCCACCCCACCCCACGGTGGGCTGTGGGACTCGCAGGCACGGCTGGGTTCAGAACCCTACACGAGCATCCCGCAGAGCTCAGCTCTCGGGTTTTCTCCACGCAGGTCAGGACTAGGTCTGCCCTGCCCCCCCCCCCTCAGACTGCCGGCACTGCTGCTCTTTGCACACACCGGCTCATCTGCTTCTTCCCTCCCCCGTCCCGGTCTGCAGAGTCGGGCAGCTGGAGGTCTGCCCCCCTGGCCTGCCAAAGTCCCTGCTCTGCTAATGAGCTAGAGCTGTCTGCAGGATGGACACACAGCCCTGCTCCTGCCCAGGGACCAGAGCTGAGGGGGCATCTCAGCTCGCCCCAGCCTGCATTTGCAGACAGGCTCCCTGAGCAGGACACACCAAGGTCCTGAGCCCTGGGCAGAGCCCCAGGAGCTCTGCCAGGTCCCCTCCTTCCCAGCAGTGAAAGAATTACGCTGCAGAGAGTCAGCTTGTAATTTTTTTTGGCATCGCTTTTTGGCTTTCTGGATTGGACTATAGATTTTCCTTTGTTCTTCTGCTGTTTTTTTCACCTTCCACCTTCTTGGATAGCTAAAAATAACACATTTCCTTCTTGTTAGCAGCCAGCAGCTCTGCCTTCATTGTTCTTTGAGGTCTCCCTGCGTATCTCAGCTGGTTTCATAAACTTCTGTGTCAGAGTCGAGCACTGGTTGTTCTCTCCCTAATTGTAAGGCAACAAGAAGCCACGGCTCTGCCAAAAGGTTTTATTAAAGAATAAAACCAGCCAGCAAGCAATCTACACAAGCCAATAAAATGGCACCCCATGTCCCCAAGGCAGCTAACACACGGACTTACTCTTAAACTGAGATTTTATTTGGAAAAAGAAATCAACCCTGACCCACTGCAGTCCATAAAATTAATCAGGCATGATATGCCCCACAAGGACTTGTAGTCCCTACAACACAGGAGATGAAGGGAACTCACTGCAGTAGGCAAATAACCCCCCCCCCATTGCACACCAGCGTTGTGACACATCCCATGACACACCACAACCCACAAAACAGCAGCATTAGTGACAGACTCCATGAAAATCACTGTGTGTGGCATGGCTTGGGGTACTCAGCATCTTTATTTCCTTTGTGTCCCTTGGGTTGGTGCTACCCAGGGACATTCTGCAAGCAGAAAGGTGCTTGAGCCCAAGTGGCTCCTACTGTGATGCCGAAGGACGAGGATGAAGTTTGTGGGGCAGTGTGTGATGGACAGTAAGTAGGTTGGGACCTTCCTTCGTCTTTTCATACCCAGGCAAATCCCACCTCAGCTTCCCAGGGCTTTGGAGCTGTCTCTGCTTTGCTGTGTGTGTAGCATGTGGTGTTAAACCAGGATAGGCAGCTCAGCTCCGTGCTCTGCCTGTGATCTGCCTGCAATAGCCATGCAGTAGTCATCAGGGAGCTTGTTAATTATCTTCTGTGTTAGATATTTGCATCCTCTATTTCAATTCTGCTCACTTAAGCCTCCAGTCATTGGATTCCTCAGGTTTATGCCTGCTGAATGAAAGCATCTCCAGTATCAGGTACCTTTTTCCTCTGCTAGTAATTACAAACCACAACAAACAGCAGTTGAATGTTGCCTCCAACAACCTGCAGACTCTTTCTGTTAAGTCTATTCTTCCCAGGGCTGTTTTCCTTTTCCCTGCTCCCACCCTCTCCTGGCAGCTCACCTCTGGCTCGGTGAGAAGCCTTCATCATGGGTCTCTCCATCATTGAATCTCAGGACAGGACAGGGGATGCAATGCTGGAGTGGTTCTGCTGGGGACACTGAGGACAGAGATTGTGGGCTGCTGATCTCAGAGGCCCCAGGGCATGTGGGAGGGATGTGACCCACTGCTGGCTGCTTGCTCTGCTGTGCCCCAGCCATCACTTTACTGAACTAGAGACAGATACAGAAAAGAGACATCAAATCAAGAAGATCTGGGCAATTTCCCACTCCATTGTACTCCATAGCTAGATCTGTGCAAATGGTATGGAGATAAAATGTCATCAGCACAGGCTGAGGAAGAGCCACAAGCAGCAGAGTGAAGGGAAGAGGCTGTGACATGCTGCCTGGTCCCTGCCCATCCCCTCAGTGATGCTGTAGGAGTATCATCTCACCCCTACAGAGGAAGGCAGGTAGACATGGGGATTTGCTGCATGTTATGTGAAGGGTGTCCCTGCTCATGGCAGAGGGGTGGAGCTGGATGGGTTTTGTGGTCTTTTCCCACCCTAACCAGTCTGGGATGCTATTCTATTGTTTTGTGAACTGGGGTTGTTTAGCCTGGAGAACAGGAGGCTGAGGGGGTACCTTACTGATCTCCACAACTACCTCAAAGGAGGGTGTAGCTAGGTGGGGGTCAGTCTCTTCTCCAAAGTAACTAGAGGAAATGGCCTCAAGTTGTGCCAGGGGATGTTTACATTGGATATTAGGAAAAAAACCTATTCACTGAAAGGGTCTTCAGGCATTGGAATAGGTTTTCCAGGGATGTGCTGGAGTCACCATCTCTGGAGGTATTTTAAAGATGGATAGACGTGGTGCTCGGGGACATGGTGTGACAATGGGCAGCCTTGGGTAAATGATTGGACTTGATGACCTTAAAGGTCTCTTCCAACCTGAAGGACTCTGTGATTCTATCTATTCCATGGAGAGACTGAGGGGACGTGGGTGATGTTGGTAGGAGGCAGGTCCAAAGCAGACCAAAGGAGGCAGCTCTTCCCCCACCGTGGAGCTGGGCTGTGTGACTCCTTGCCACTGAAGCTTACAATGGTAAAGTGGGAAAGGAGGCAACGTAGAAACCACTTCTGAGCTCAAGGGCTTGGGTGGTACCAGAGGAGGAGAATATGATATGTGTTTGCTCTGATGTCCCTTTGCCCTGATGTTCACCTTTGTCCTGAGGCAAGAGACACAGCTAGAGGGACATGCAGGTTGGCCTTCTGCAGCTGCTCCTGACTTCTCATGGTGCTGGAGAAGCTACTTACCCTTTCCTTCTATGCCTTTCCAGCCTGGATTTAGCTCATTTCCCACTTTCCCCATGGCAGGTCTCAGTGCACATCAGGCAGCAGCCAGGCTGCAGGGACCCAGCGGCACGGGTGGGCATCTCCAGCACGCAAACCAGACTTAAACGGCCCTTTGAGAGGTGTCACCGTGAGCTGTGATCTTTCAGATAAATTCCCTGGCAATATTTCCTCTGTCTTCAAGTGCAGCAACCTCTCATTTAAATATTGCAACCAAACTGGCTGACAAACCTGATTCTTCTCCCTGGTGGATTACAGAGCACGTGCAGACACCGCTGGCGTCTCTACGCGCTGCCGCTAACGATGGTGCCGGTGCTTGTGCAAACGATGTAATTGTTTTAATCCAGGCACTTCACAGGCCTTGCTTGGGTAGGAAGAGATGAAAGTTGCCAACGTGAGGAATGACCTGGGATATCAGTCCAGGCATATCTCTGGACAAAGACCAGGGATGGCAACAACTGTCAGCGTTAAATTGCTCGGCTGTTTCCCTGGCTGTCACCAAATGACTCTTCACAATTCATTTCCTAACACGCTGCTGAATCTTGTTTTAACACTTAACACCCCCCCCACACCCCAGGATTTCATTTTTTTGTTTTCCATGAGTGGATTTCCAAGCTCTTCGTCAGCTTTATTATATTGCAGATGGGGAAACTGAGGTGTAGGGGTGTGATCTAATTCCATCCAAGTCATGGGGTGATGGAGATGGGAGCAAAGCCCCCTCTCAGACATACAACCTGCCCTGTGTCTGCCTGCTGGGGTTCTCACCGTGGCCTTTAGTGGCACTTGTGTGCCCAGACATGGGCAGGAGAAGAGCTGAGCAGCCTCATGGGGAGTGTCAGATCTGGAACGTGGAAAAGGACAGACAGTAACAAAAATAATTGAGCAGGAAGTTTAAGATAATGAGCAGTTAATTCCTTCAGCACAATTAACAGCTTTTTAGCCTCATTAGCATTACTGTGTATATGTGCAGGTAACAATCTGTCAGCAGGGAAAGAGAAGGCATGGCAGAGGTCTTTGATTGAGGGCAGACAGTCCCATGGGATAGTTTTGGGAGAACCTCAGGGAACGTCTCCTTTCCTTCTCCCTGAGGTGCTGAGTCCCACCTCCCTGCTCTCAGCTGCTCCCTGCCCATCAGTCCATGTTCGTTTCATTTCTGTCTCAGCCTTTCAATTAAGAAGCTCTCCTGAATCCTGGTGGGTTTATTTAGACTGCTGGCTTGCCCTCTTGTGCTAATTAGGAGATGGGCTGCTCATAGGTCATCAGGTGCCAGGCACACACACTGTGCACAGGTCTGAACATCAGACACACACTGCTAACCTTTGCAAGAAGCTTTTCTGCATGGAGGTTAGGTGTCATAGCCAAACCTGTGACCTCTCCCTGCCACAGCCACTATTTGTTGGTCACAATCTGATCTGTGACTCATCTCCAGTATGGGGTGACAGGCCAGGAGAGGTGGTGCTCTGCTGCCTACCACTCTGATGCCTTGGGTCTGCATTTCTTTAGAGTCTTCACAGACAGGAGCTCTGCAGCTTTCCCCTCTCTCTGGCTGATTGGCTCAGCCACAACATCCTCACCTGGAAGCACAGGAGCCTGTAGATTGACACTGATGGTCATGGGGTGCCATATTGGGTTTTCTGCAGAAGGTAGAAATCTGATCCACACTGTGATCATGTTCATGTATCCCAGAAATTCTGGTGCTCTAGTCTGTAATGAGCTCCTGGAGGGGGAAGGTTAAATTGGAAAAACTAATGGTGCAAATAAGGAATGCAGGGAGTATTAAAACACTGACAAAACTCACTGATATGTTCACCTTGCTCTTCTTGTTCTGGAGCTTCAATGTTGTGGAGGATGTGTCTCTTGGAGACATGCTCTAGCCCAGCAGCCCTGACCCTGTTGCTCCAGCCAACCTCTTGTCAGCCTAAAGACACCCAGGTGCCCTAATCCAGCTGTTGGCTGAAAAGGCATAAAGCTGAGATGTTCCATTTCACAGACTCACAGAGCATTAGGAGTTGGAAGGGACCATGAAAGATCCTCCAGTCCAACCCCCTGCCTGAGCAGGATCACCTAGATTAGATCACACAAGAATGTGTCAAGATTGGTCTTGAATGTCTCCAGAGGAGACTCCACAACCTCTCTGGGCAGCCTGTCCCAGGGCTCTGTCACCCTCACAGGGAAAAGGTTCTTTCTTATATTCATATGAAGCTTCCTATGTTCAAGCTTGGACCCAATACCCCTTTTCCTGTCCCTGTCCATCCCTGAGAAGAGCCTGGCTCTGTCCTCCTGACACTCACCCTTTACATATTAATAGACATGGATGAGGTGACCCCTCAGTCTCCTCTTCTCCAGGCTGAAGAGCCCCAGCTCCCTCAGCCTGTCCTCAGCAGGAAGGTGTTCCACTCCCTTATGGGGACTCCACATGTCCCAGTGTGATGTTTCCATACACATCATGGGCAAACCAGAGCTTTCCTTTCCCTGACATGATGGGCTGTAGAGATTCCTGGTGGTCTTAAACCCCCTGTGTCTGCCTCTACATCACCTGTACTCAGCATGGGGCTGTGTTGCCAGCCAGCATCACAAGCTTGGTTAGACCTTCTCTGCCATTCACAGCCTGTCTTGTTTACTCAGACTGTGGGCTTGTGGAGGCAGGGGCTGCTGCTCATGATGCAAGAGGGTTCAGGCTTGGCTGGGTTCTCTAATAGGAACTAATATTCCATTAAAAACAAACAAACAAACAAAACAAACAAACAAACAAAAAAACACTATGGACTGTCCCTCTACTTGATTAAAAGAAAGCTCTTTAGTCTACAAAGCCAGAGTACTGCCAAATCAAAAGGTATCCCTCCAACCTTCGATCTGCCTCTTAAACTTTTCCAAATGAATAAAATCAGAAGATATGCTGTGTTTTCAGCTCAACTGACTCTTGCTGCAAGTTGAAAAGGGAAGGGGGCATGTCTCTTGAGGCAGGAGGTCCTCTGTTCTTCTTTAAAGCATCCTGGGAGGATGGAGAGGTTAAAGTTTCTCCCAAGGCTGCAGGAAACATTTATTATGAGTGTCAGGCAGACCAGTGCAAGGTTTCTTCATAGGTTCCCTTCCAACAAATGAAGATCTTATTCCTTATCTCTGAGGAAATGAGTAAAATTGGAGACATTTCTGGTATCTCCAGCCCTCACTGATGAGGCTTTGGACTGCCCCTGAATCTCCTGCATCTCCTATGGACTGTCCCTGAACCACCCAGGAATTGGGTGGAAGGGAGTTGGGATGTGTTGCTGTTACAGCTGCCTCTGCAGTCATTTTTTGTGACCTTTTCTTTCTTGCCTTTTATGGTTCCTTTATCAGACATCTGCAGCAGGGTTGCTCCTTTCCTGGATATAGCAGCGCTCCAGGCCTCCCACTCCTGGTTTTATGGAGTGTTCGGTGATCAGTAGGGCAGTTTGTGCAAACACAGAGTAAAAGCAAACCCAGCACTGATGTTTTTTATTTAACCACACTGCTAAACCACCTCCATCTACCCCAGCTTCTTGAGTGTGACAGTATATATATATAAATATATATATATTTTAGAGGGGCTTGCCTATTGCTCTGCAAAATACATACCTGATTTAAACTTCTTGCTGGTAGTAGAAGCTCTGTGTCCAGACCTGAGCCTGGATCAGGATTTGATGGGGCTGGAGAAAGCACATATCTCCTGATTTTTGTAAAAAAATGGCCACCCAGTGATACCTACATGTTCCTTTGAAGTTCTCCATCCAATTCAGATCCCACCCACAGAGATTGGATGCTTTGCTGGTGTAAATCAGCTGAGCTCCCAAGCCCAGCAGAACAGTGACAGTGTCCACCCCTCCTGTTGTGAAACTCATCTATTCCTCCTCCCCATCAGCCCTCAGGCACCTCAATACACCCATCTCCACAGCACCCAGATGCTTCTCTCCCTGCTAGAGGGGATTTTATGGCACAGAGAGGTGAAGGAGTACCCTCACATAGCTACTATATATTTGCACCTGCAGGTAAATAGCAAGGGTTTACTACAGGACCTGGGTCAAGGGTCCCCATGAGCTGCATTCCCAACACCACTGGGGACCTTGGAGAGGACACAAGGTCTTTCATAAGTTGCCAAGTGCTGCCTGGAATCCTCTGCCTGGCTCTGACTGGCTCCCACCTCACAATCATGGCCCCCTCCCAGCTAAGGACACATCTAAGGCACATGGAGCCCTGTGGTATCTTGGTCATCAGACTGTGTCCCTGAGGTAGGAAGGGTGCAGACCTCACAAGGGCTGCAGTGTGTCTCCAGGGTGGGACTCTGAGCAGGGCTGAGGAGTCTCACTTGTAGGCTCCTACACAACTACTTGTTCATGGCTTCTTCTACCTTGGGAGAGACCATAGGCCAGCAGCAATGGGNCTCTGACTGGCTCCCACCTCACAATCATGGCCCCCTCCCAGCTAAGGACACATCTAAGGCACATGGAGCCCTGTGGTATCTTGGTCATCAGACTGTGTCCCTGAGGTAGGAAGGGTGCAGACCTCACAAGGGCTGCAGTGTGTCTCCAGGGTGGGACTCTGAGCAGGGCTGAGGAGTCTCACTTGTAGGCTCCTACACAACTACTTGTTCATGGCTTCTTCTACCTTGGGAGAGACCATAGGCCAGCAGCAATGGAGAACTCAGTGGAACAGAGAGGACCTAGGAGCCATGCTCAAGGGATCTTGAGAGGTGCAGGTCAGAGCTNGATCTCAGTGGAACAGAGAGGTGTTGATCAGGACCTAGGAGCCATGTTCAAGGACTCTTGAGAGGTGCAGGTCAGAGCTGAAGCTTTAACACTCACATCGTGGATTTCTATACCAGCCATCCCCTGGACTCTTGTTGAGTTCCTGGAGGTCCTCAGTGCAGATGCCAACCTTCTCACATCACTGTGGAAAACCCCTGTCTCCAAGTTCCTAGGAACACATTTTCTGCCTAAACCCCTATTTACTTTTCAATATGAAGCTCAGAAGATTAAATAAATTTTATGGAGTGTCCTGATAGCAAAACAGACTGGTATCTCCCCTTTTTCTGACTCAACATATCCTGTCTTTAGTCATTAAACCCAACCAACAGCATGAACATTTCATGAGCAGATAGTTAAATTTTAATTTCCCCATTGAATTCATTAAGGTGTGATCATGCATCTGAATTGAATTTAGCAACCTGGCAAGGAACCAAATTAAACATGACATAGTGACAACGTTTCCTTTTTCATTGTACTTCATCACCCTCCTCTACCCTCACCCTATTAAAATAAGTGTTGTTTCTTTCCCCCTTGAACATTTCTTAATGAAAGTCTTTGCTAAAATGAAGGAAGAGCGTCCTGCCTTAAGCACCAGTCAGAGACGTATACAATGAGCTAAAAAAAGGTCTGACAGAATTTATTGTTTATATTGGCAGATGGAATAATTGCAACAGAAGCAAAAAAACCCAGGTGTTTCACCAAGAGTGATGGTGGTCTCTGTTATAATGCTTAATTTACTATATCAAATAAATTGCACGCAGGCAGAGCTCGCAGCAAGCCTCCCTCCACTCCTTCCATCTCCCCATTCATGAGTTCTGGTAGGAGAGGAAGGATCTTCTGAGTGCAGGAGGCTGATGTGGAGGACAAATCCAAGGTGCAGCGAGGTGCCTCCTCACCCTCAGATGTCTGCCCTACACCACAGTCTGCCCAGCACCCCAGGGCTCAGCTCCACAAGTTATCTCAGTCACTAACTTGCACTTGCTCCACCTACCCCTAACTTTGTCTCCTCTGCTGTCTGCTTTCACTCTCTGAGAACAAGAGTGGGCAAAAATAGCTAACTCAAGGGATCCAGACATGTGACATTACTCAGAAGAATCACTAAATAAGATACAGGTCAAGGTGGGATCAGGAAAACCTACGTGCAGGTCCCTCAACACATCACCCCGTCCTAGGTGGTTCTCATTTCTTTCTCAGAGAGCTTTTCCCTTTCCAAATACCTTGCAGGGTTTGGAGGAGCTGAGATCTACCCTGCTCCTCACACCTCTCTCAGTCCCAGGTCTTCAGGTCCTCCTTGCTCAAGGGACATGTCTCTGGGCAATAAGTCCTAGTGCTTGGCATGAGAAGAAGTGATGTGGTACTGCCACTCAAATCTGAGAGATTCCCTGTACCCTGCAAAGAAACTGCTCATTCAGGGGGAGAGGGGTGGATCTGGTGTCCTCTATGGAGAGGTCCTGTCAGGATGTCCCAGATGAGACCTTCACTCTGTGCAGTGCTATCACTGATCTCCCGAGGTGGGCGAGGGCTGGGGAAACCGCCTGCTACCACGCTGCCATCTGCATTTCTGAGCGTGGTGTGGGGGCTGTGCAAGGAGCTGGGAACGAGCCAGAATGTGCTTTTGAGACGTCTGTGTACCTGATGTCTCATATAATATTTAGTGTGAGCAGCTTAGCAACCCATGATAAAACAACCATCCAGCTGTGTGGGTGGCAGTCACGCCGGCGAGCCAGCTAGAAACAAAGTGGGAATTGCTTATAAAACACTCACTGCTCAGTCCAAGAAGAGTCATCACAAGCATTCCAGCTCCTGATGAGATGGGGTGTGAGTACAGGCATCCTTTGAGAACCCAGGAGACCTGGCTCCACATAGGGCAAACAAGGACTATTACATTCATGTATGAAACGAACCTCCAAGGAACCTTAGCTGGGGCTTCAAGGAGGAGGGAGGTGTTTGGAGATGAGGCAAACACCTGGAAGATGGATTGTTGCTGCGAACGCTTATCGCCAGCTCTGAGATCGGAGGCATGTCAGGGGAGGTATATGCTTGTTAAACCTCAGCTCAGATTGTGTTTTGTATTTGTTTTACTTCTCACCTTTTGCTTCCAATCTTGTACCTACAAATCTGACCTTAAATCTTATCAGACTGCTCTCTCCTCCGTGCTGCTGCGAGACGCCGCTGGTATTTAGGGCACGGTGAAATATGGTGAAGGGGATGAACCGAGACTGCCCCGTCTGCCTGGAAATGGCTCATCTGAGCCATGGCTGGGCAGCTGGGGCTCAGGGGAGCCCCACTTTCCTGCCAAATGCACAGTGGGGGGATTTCATCACCACACATCATCTTTCAGGGAGGAATTCCCACTAATTCCCGCTTACAGGGAATTACTTACTAATTCCCTCCCCCTCTACTCTGCCCTTGGGAGACCTCACCTGGAGTACTGGGGCCAGTGCTGGAACCCCCAACACAAGAAGGACATGGACCAGTTGGAGAGGGTCCAGAGGAGGCCACCAAGATGATAAAGGGGCTGGAGCACCTTTCCTACGAGGACAGGCTGAGAGAGTTGGGGCTGTTCAGCCTGGAGAAGAGGAGGCTCCGGGGAGACCTTCTAGCGCTCTGCCAGGACCTCAAGGGGGCCTACAAGAAAGATGGGGAGAGGCTGTTCAGTAGGGCCTGTTGTGACAGGACAAGGGGTGATGGTTTCAAAATAGAGGGAGGGAGATTTAGATTGGTATTAGAAAAAAGTTCTTTCCTGTGAGAGTGGTGGAGCACTGGAACAGGTTGCCCAGGGAGGTGGTGGATGCCCCATCCCTGGAGAAGTTCAAAGCCAGGTTGGATGAGGCCCTGAGCAACCTGATCTAGTTGGGGGTGTCCCTGCTTCTTGCAGGGGGGTTGGACTGGATGACCTCTGGGAGTTGCTTCTAACCCTAATCATTCTGTGATTCTATGATTCTATGATTCTACAGCCCACCCCCATCCCGCAAAGAGGACGGCAGGATGCTCCGTGGCCCTGAACGAAACCCTTCATCTCATGGTCTGCTGGAAAACGGACAAACTAATTTCCAAGGGCTAAAGCAATTGGGAATGATATTTCAAGGAAGCAGTAGGTGCTCTGAATGCTGACACAATGTTCCCTGAAAATGACCACAATTTGTCTCGGTGGCTAATCAGCCCCGCTGTTACCAAAGTGTGCCGCCTCTCTCATTTACATGTGTCTGGCTCTAACTTGCAGCTATTAGGTCTTCGTTCTGTCGTCCACTGCAAGATTAAAGAGCCCTTTAGTACTTTATATTTTTCCCTGCAACGGTTCTTATGCAGCATAATCAAGTTCCCTCTTGATCTTCCTCAGATGAGCTAAAAAGACTCAGTCCTCTGTCTCTGGGAGACAGTTCTGCCATTTCTGACTATTTGGAAGGACTTCCACTGCCTGCACCACCCCCCACCCCAATTTTTAATAACCTTTTTGAAATGCCAGCACCAAAACCGAGGACTTTCTTCCAACCACAAACACAGGGAAAGTCAGTTCCAAACTCCCACTCATTAATTCCCCTTTTAATATTTCTCAGCATCACGTAAACCCATTTTTCAATGCCACCACCATGGGGGGCTCCTGCCCAGCCCCCCATCAGAGAGTCTCATCCCCACACCCTTGTTGGAAGTGTGCTTCCACAAATAGTTTCTGCTTTGGAGAAACCTTCATTTGTTTGTTTGTTTGTTTGAAGTAAAAACTAAGTGACCTCAAATTTGTTGTTATTAAAATTACACTTTGTCTGAACGGATTGGATTTATTAAGGAAATTGCGTGGCTCTATCTGCACTGTCTTCACAGTTGTTAATTGCTCTGCCAGTCTTTGTGACATCTGTAATTATTGGCAGTGATTTTCTTCCAGATCATTGCAAAAAATATTGAATAACTTGGCCTGGAAGTGGTCTTGGCAGGATCCAGAAGTAACATCCCCATTCAGCGATGCCTCCCCGCTGCTAACTGCTTTTTGAGAGCTGTCAGCTAACCCAACCTCAGTCCATTTAACATGCACTCTGCTAATTTGGCACAGAGTTCATTATAAATATATCAGAATGTTGTGCAACAGGATACCCGAAGCTTAGCAGAAAACACTTCTTTTTACAAGACCTACTCCTGACAGAACAAAACAAGAAAACAGCAAAACTTATTGACTGGTGTTAATCACATCCTCATTGTTTGTTCTCTGATGAGTCCTTGACCAGCCTCTCATTTAGCTTGCAGGGACTAGCATAGAAGTTAACCAGGCAGTAAACATCTGAGTTATATATACACTACTTTTGAACACTAACACACAATTGGCTTTCATTCCTTTTCCTCCAGATCTCCTGGTATTCCACAACTATGAAAAATTAGCACAACTGGGCCAGAGCTCACCCTAGCCAATTATTTTAGGACTCCTGGGTGAAAATTATTACGGTCTGCTGCTTTAAAACTTTCCACACTCAAAATAGTTACTGCTAGTAGTTGGAAATTACTACTATTTCTAAATGCCAAAAAAAAAAAAGTAAAAAGTAAAACTTGAAATGGTTACTCGTGGTCTGGAAAGTTGTGCTGCAGCCCCATACGACAGAGAGAGAACAAAGAGCTCTTTCAGTCAATTTGCAGAGTTGGTCTCTTTGTTTCACTGCAGTGGAGAGGCTGGAGGAGATTTACAGCAGGATACCCTGGAGATTAAAGGCAAAGATGCCCACCCTGGGAGGCAGGAGACATGATGCAATTGTCCTAAAAGGAAGAGTTGTGGTCACAGTAAAACAAAAGATGACTGGATGTGACCTGCAAAAATGCAGAAAACATTTTATGAGGCATAACTTGCAAAACATCATGATGTTAGTTTGTAGCTCGAAGCCAGTTGCATACCTAGGAGAAAAAGTGAAGATGGGTAGAGAAAACACCACTCAAAGGATCATCCCTTGGAAACATGGTGTGAGATGAGTAGATTGATGCTTTTCTGCCTGAAACCATTCCTAAATCCGGAGGTCTATGATTATTTTGTGCATCCAAAGTGAAAATCAGGAAGAGAGACTGAGCAATCACAGTGTCAGATGTGATGGCTGCCTCCTGAGGGGAGGAGGGTTCACTCTTCCCAGCACTGGGCTCTTCCCCCCACTGCACTGCTACCCCAGCTCCTGGGCAAGGAGGTAGAAGGAGGACTCTGCATCTATCAGTTCTTCAACACCTCCTTCACCTTCACACCCTATTTTTTTTCTCCTTCCAAAACCTTTCCCTAAACTAATTTCAAGTTTTCATGAATTTCAGGACAAAAGAAATGAAGTTTTCCTGTGAATCAACAGTTTACTTAAAAATCACCTTCTGCCAAGGAGCAGCTTGCACTGAAACTTCAGTCTTCTGCATAGTCTGTGGTCATTTAACCCGTGCTGTAACTGATGTCCCATCTAAGGGGACGGAGACACTTGAGTTGAGGAGCTGCCCTTTGCCAAGGTTACCTACAGCACCGCTGCACTTCACACCAGTGAGGATGGGTGTGCTATCTCCACTTAACGAGCAGCATCTTGGGCTCTGCATGAGCAGACCCATGTCTCACACCACAAAGCCCAAATCCCTGGGAGCTGTGGCGATCACACTCTTTAATAGGTGACCAAAACCATAACAAGCTGCTGTGAATGAGAGGGCACTCACACAAAAGCTGACATTAGCAACATCAGAAGAAAAGGTTTGAACCATCCTCCTGTGAAATGTTGAGCTTAAGTACTGTTGCCCCCCTCCCTGCCTTCACATTCTCCCCATTTTTACCGCATCTTTTTTTCATTTCCTTCCACTTTACTTTTCCCTGCTCCTCTGGATGGCCGGGTCTGCTTGTTTGCAATAGATTTATGACTGTTTGTATTTTGTGTGATTAATAAATTCTGCTGTGATTTATGTTTTGGGAGGCTTTAGTGATTCTACTTCATTTTCCATTGCATGGGCTCTCTGTGGGACCGTCATTTTTGCACTATTGGAAGTGATTACGTGTCTGACTGTCACTCTACGAGAGTTCATCAGCCTTAATTCTTTACTTAGGCATATTTTGCTTCTGCATGATTTATTGCTTGAAAAAACCAAGCTGATGTCAGCAGCGTGTTTCCTGTGTGCATGTGCTTGAAGGTGGCTTCCTGCAGGGTTTGGTTGAGTTTATGAAGGACTAAGAGCTTCATTTCCCACCCAGGGCTGGATGCTCAGCTGAGGTGCGTTTGTTTGGTGCTGGGTGAGGGCTTGGGTGTATTGGCAGGTGCTGAGGTCCTGTACCATATGCAAGCAGGAGAAAGAGCTCTCCAAGGTGACCAGCTCTGGTGTGCAATCATGCTGCAACCCTGCCTGGATCTGCCAAGGTTTTTGAGAACAACTTGCACCAAAAGGTCTGGTTTATTTGTTGTCCGACACCTTACGCCGTTATTTATATGGTGGTGTAAAGGGCCAGTGCCTCATCCCAGCAGATCCAGCTGGTGACACTCTATCATCCACTTTGCTGGGATATAAATGATGGCACAAAGGTCTGGACAATGGCAACTGAGGCACAATTGAATTACATGAGTATTTTAATTTTTTTTTTGTTTTTTTTTGGGGTTTTTTTGTTCTTGGCAAGTCAGACCTGACAGAGAAAATTTGTAGCTTTGTGGCTCTCACTTGCAGCTGTTAATCAACAAACCACTCCCTTGCCACAGAGAGTCGTGTTTCAAAGTCCTCCAAATTGCTTATGAACATACATTAGAAGAGCATCTACCCTGGCTTCCCCCCCCCGCCTGTGACAGCCCACATAGCTTTGATTAAAAAGCAAACAGAAAGCAGGATGAAAACCCACTTCCCGGGTTGTCTAATTAATGCCAATAGTGGTCCCATTATCGTGTCATCTTTGCTGTCTCTGTCGTGGAGACATTGTGCTCCCCAAGAGCCAGACAGTGCAGATCAGGTCCCTGGGGTACAGTGGGAAATACCCCTCTCTTCCCAGAGAGCAGCAAGAAGACAGACTTTTTGATTTGTCTTAAATATTTAATGGAAAAAAAAATAATATATGTCTTATTGCTGGATCTCTGGTTTTCCACAGAGCAGCCTTTATAAATGTCTGTTCCTTGGGATACAGACATGAGCTTTCTCTCAGCCCCAAGTGACAGTTGCCTCAATTTTAGCTCAACAGCTATTGCTGACAAAAAGAAAACAAACAAACAAACCCTGAACCCAGCAGTGGTACAAGTTGATGCTTCCCAGTCTGCTCACAACACGTATGTTGGGTTTGGTAGGGGGCTGGAAAACCCAGTCCTGTCCTGGGATAATCAATATACCAGTAGATAAGGACCCATATGAGCATTGGATCAGCACAGAGCTGGGAGGGGTGGTGACACCCCAGAAGGTTGTGCTGCCATTCAACAGGATTTAGCCAGGCTGGAGAGCTGGGCAGGGAGAGATGGGATGAGATTGAACAAGGGCAAGTGCAGGGTCTGGCATCTGGGGAGGAACAACCCCAGGGACCAGTATAGGTTGGGGACTGGCCTGTTAGA
>VXBZ01000926.1:112609-165467 GCA_013399135.1 Heliornis fulica
GCTGGAGCAGAGGAGGTTCCATGGGAATGTAAGGAAAAACAGCCCTGGGACAGGCTGCCCAGAAAGGAGAGGGAAAAAGAAGGGATAGACATGGATAAGATGGAAAAAAAACCCAACAAAACAAAACAGAAATGGGAAAGGAAGGGAAGGGAAAAGTATTAATGGTGTTGATATAAGTTTATGCCATGTAGCAGCTGTTCTCAACTGCTGCTGCCTCAGGAAATTCCCTTAATATGTTAAAGAAAAGTTGAAAGTGAGTAATTTGCAGAACATAAAGTTTGAGCCCAAAATATGATTTTTGTCATTTCTAAAGCAATTTAAGCCCTGGAAACGAAGGTGCTCTCTCAGTGGGTGTGGAGTGCTGTGTGCTGATCTGCAGCCCTCAGCTTACCTCGCAATTATTTCCCACCTATGTGAAACAAACCAGCTAAACACACCACGTTTTGTTATTTCCTTTATTTCAGTTTAAATTCCATCCCCTTGAGAGCAGAGCGCTCCAGTTATTGCTTTTCACAGCTCACCAGCGTTATTCAACCTTGATTTCTTCCCTGAAAACAAAGCCCAATTCAGATGAGCACACAGATCTGGTACAGATATTTGATTTCCCTGAGCTGTAAGGATGCTTTGAGTGGCCTCAGCTGAGATCCAGCACTAGACTGTACAAAACTTGGCACTAAACCTATAAGAAGAGATTGTTGATCATTATTCCTGTTTCCAGCTTGTTTTTCACTCAAGAACAGAGGCACAGATAAGGTTTGAGGCTATTTAGTCATTATTGCCCTCCCTGAAAACACTTGGAATAATTTAGGGGGCAGGAAGAGGGGCTGTCCTGTGGGGGGTATGGGGGGGTGGATGAGGGCTCTTTGGGGAGCCTGGAATATGGGTTTTACCTGCACACATCAGGTACAGAGATTAGCAGAAGTGAGGCCAGGCTGTGTCCCTGTGTTCCTATGTTGTGTGACAGTGGCTGCCCAGACATCTTGTGGAAGAGCTTGTCCCATGAATAGTGAGGCTGAGGGTGAGCAGCTCCAGTAGTGCTAGAAGGCAGATGCAGAAGTTTTTTGCTCCCTGATGGATTCAGCTTCTGACATTGGGCTGCTGAAGCTGGTGGGTACCTGGCACTCAGCTGCCATAGACATGCAGGGCTGCACTGTCACCACTTCACTAAAGCTCAGTTTCAGCTCCACTATCTAAAGGTTGGTAAAGTCACGAGTGAGTCATAGAATCATAGAATCATAGAATTTTTAAGGCTGGAAATGACCCCTAAGATCATCCAGTCCAACCATTAACCTACTGCCACCAAGTCTACCCCTAGACCATGTCCTCAAGCACCGCATCTACCCGTCTTTTGTACATTTGTTTGGAATATTGTATGTTGTTTCTGTTTTAAAGGACGTTTATGTGCTACCCCTTGCAACTATTTTCAGAATTACTGATCAAAATCACTACAGTGGAATATGAGAAGACATTTATTTGTTTTATGCCAGAAACCAGCTTCTTGAGAGAGGCAGCGTGCCGTTGCAACTTGGCAGCCTGTCTGTTAGAGACATGNCTGCTCCTGCTGGCCACACAGTTCCTGATCCAAGCCAGGATGCCATTGGCCACCTAGGCACACTGCTGGCTCATGTTATACCAAAGGAAGGTAGAGCAGAGGAGAGGTGTGCTGCAGTTGAGGTTGTCATCAGCAGTTTTATGACATTTTTATGACTTCCAAGCTTCCCCCCAGTAAAGATGGATAAAGATGTTGATACTTACCCTGTTGACAATCTTTTTTCCCGCTCAGGAGAAAAAAAAAAGAATCCAGGAAGGGCTGTGATTGAGCTGGGCAGGAGAATTGCAGCTAATCTGAGGGAGTGTTTCCACCACAGCAGGAATTTCTGAGTTCTGTAAATCATGCAAATGTCATCTCCCTGCTTAGCAATCATCTCTGTAACGTGGCCAAGCAAGAGAGCGTAGCAGTCTCCATTACCCCACTCTGAGAGCCTAAGGTTATGTGATATTCATGGGAAAACCTGCTTAAAACACTAACAAGCCATATCTGCTACAGTATTAGATAGGTGGTGGTGGGGGGGTGGAGTGTGGAGAGCGCTCAGCAGGGGATGTATGAAGTCTTGATTTTTTATCTCTTTTTTTTTTTCAATTTTCTAAATAAAGCTTTTGCCTTTGGAACATGTGTAACACACACTTGGGTTCCTTGAAGAAATACTTGGTTTGTGGGGTGGAGGGTTGCCCACACCAGGAAGGATAACTTGGCTTTCCATACCATGCCCAAAAGATTTTGGAGAGCTGGTCTGGGACTCAAGAAATCTACAGTGAGCCCCTGGCACTGCCACGGGTGTTTGCTATGCTGTGTGGGGATGTGGCTGTGGCTCTGCATGTCACCTGGCTCAGTAGGACCCTGATTTTGATTGTGACCTGCAGCCTGTGCTGTGATGGAAATAATAATCACATCATTACATCCTGAAAACGCGGCGGCGCTAGGAGGATGGAGAGCTCAGGCAGCTCCTGCTGTGTGTATTTGCCCTCAAAGGCAGGGCAAAGTTAACAGGGGTTAAAAAAAAAAAAGAGAAAAAAAAAAGAATCTGTGACTAATCCAGTTATTTGCACACACACAAAACAGCAATTCTTTTGCTTTGGGGCTTGATGAGACCTTGGGGCTTGACCAGGCTGGGTAGACACCTATATCACAGGGGCTTTACAGCAAGAGGCTGTGGGAAACCCTTCCCTTGTCAATCAAACCTGTTAATTTTTATAATTTCTAGGCATCACCTTGGGGCAGTGTCAAGTGCAGTGTAATTACTACTGTGATTGGTGTTGCTGACTTTGGTTGTTAAATGTTAATGCAACATATTAAGATATATTTGCCTACACGCAAGGTCCTGCCTACCTGGTGTCTCCTTGACTTTGCTCTCTGGGTTTTTTTTAAAACTCCTCAGTGAGTTGGAGCTCTAGAAGATTTGGAGACGGTATCAGATATGCTGGGGAACCATAACTGGAATCAGGGTGTTAATGGGGCTCTCATCTCCACTCAAAATCCCAGCCAAGGCAGCATGGATTCTATGCAGGAGGAGGAATCCAGGGATAGGGATTGGCACAGGGCCTGGACTTTGCAGAGACTGGGCACTTCTGCAGGGACTGCACTTTTCCTCCATCCCTTGTCCCACTGAATTCCTGCTGCAGTGCCCTCTGGGATGAAAGGAAATGCTCCTTTTAATTAACTTCCCTGCTCCCTTTCTTTTGAAGTCATAGCCCTTGCTGTACAGTAGGTTGAGAACCAGTCAAGAGCTGTTTAATTCTTCCAGTTTATGTTCAAGTGGGTAAAACACCAGCCAGAGAGACCAAGAGATCAAGAGTGTTGCATGAACACACCGTGTCATACTGCCAGACTGCAAATCTCCAGGGGATGGGTCCGTGCCTCTGCCATAGCACAGCCAGAGATGCTCAGATCCCACAGAAGGGTCCTGAGTGCAATTATAGCAGTTCAGAAATTCAGGTTTTCCATCTGAAATAAAATGTTTTGGAGCTACTGAGAGCACAATGTCCTCATAAGCAATCTCCAGAGCTGGTTCAAAGGGCTCAGTGAGGCTGCCTGTTCAGCACCCCTGATCCTCTCCTGGTTTTCTAGGGCTGCTCAGGTCTCTGCTCTGGTCTGTGAGCACAGCATGGGATGTCCTGAGCAATCCCCAGTGGAAATATGCTCAGAAGCCTGGCTGGGATGATGCTGGTCACAACAAGGTGGCCAAGGGACAGAAGCAGGCTGCCATTTCCAGGACATGGAAAGTTCTTGCTACTTCTCTTGTTCTGCAGGCAGAGGCATCACAGTGTGCCCTGCATTTTTCCTGGCACCACATTTGTTTGGTTTTTAACCTTTTCTGAATGTGCATTGCATGCTTGGAGCTGAGGAACCTTTTTTTGCTGGAGGAATCTGGTGCTTGACTGTGCAACAGCAAACACCATGGGAGCGATTTTCCCTTCTAGTTTCTGAATATATTGAAAGCAGAAAGGCAAAGGGTGTGAATTTAAATGAAGGGAAGGAAAATTAACCACCAGTCACTACAGAATCCGCCTGGTTCTTGGTTTCTCATCCATCCTCAACTGTCTGACCAACAGGTGCCCCATTTTTAAAATTGCCCAGTCTTTCTCCAGCAGACACAACACAGCTAAATAAATACATCAGTGGGACGACAATAGCTCTTCTGCAGCTTAGTGGTGCTCTAATGCAATTTCAGAGGCTGGTGTGTACAGCTTGAACATGGGTTTGATGGGAGGAGGAGAAAAATCCATTATACAGTGCCTTGTATATATTCTGGAAAGACCTTGATTGCACAGACAGCAAGGCTCTGCTCCTGCAGAGAATGACATGCAGGGAAATTTGTGCCTTCATTGGCAGTTCTGAATGTTATCTGTATGGGTCGGGTGATCTAGCTAGATAAACTAGCAATTTCCTTCTATAGCTTCAGCACTGCAGCATATGAACATCCATTAACAATGACAATAATAATTTAATTTTAAATTCTAACGGGCCTATAGTTATGTCAGAGATTGGTGTTTCCAGCGCTATACAAAGATGGCTAGATAGGCAGATAGGCTGATGGATATTCAATTATCATCAAATGAAGCTGATGTGTAATATTTATTTCTCACAGAGCAATTCTATAAAGAGTTGATTGAAAAAGGAGGGAGAGTTTTGCCACCTAGAAAACCCACCCCCGTTCCGTGAAATGCAGAAATAATTTCACTTTCTCTTAAAAAAACCTCCAGATTTCACAGCTTTTGAAAGATTAATGTGCCTAGGTTTAAAATTTGCTCTGATTCTTCAGGGAAACTGGGCTATCTGAAGATAAGAATCTTCTGCACTAACTTTAGCCATGCAAAAATGAAACATCTAATCAAAGCAAAGTGTTGCTAGAGAAGGAAGAGAGAGACCCACATCCTCAGGACAGAGATGCCCCATATCCCATCAAAGACCCGTATCCTTCCCATCCTCAGGATGGGCTGAACCTCCCTCTGCAGATGCTGATCTCTCCATGGGCTGGGAAAGAAGCCTGGAGAGACTATTTGGATAGATTTTTTAAAAACCTCATTAACATGAAAGCCTGTTTAAAATCTGATTCATAGAAAACAGGACTCTGTGTGAGAGGTCTCAGGCATGGGTTTCTCCCACCTGTCACAACCTGAGTTGTCACAGTTCAAGGATGTTTGCATCCTTGTGGGGGCTGCTGTCCCCACAGTCCAATCATATCATGGTTCATAGCTCTGTGATAGCTGCATCCTGCTCTCCATCCAGGAGACCACGTCCTCTGATCACCTCCTCTCAGTGTCTCTCGGGAAGCTCTGCTGGAATTGTGGAGACACCTGTTTTGGGGGGAGGTTAGAAGGTCTTGTATGATTTTAGCTATGACATTTAGGATCTCTCCTTCAGGTGACTCCATCCTTCCTTCTTCTCTGCTGCTCCTTCTCCCTCTGCTGGTGACTGGTTCGTGGGACAAATCCTCACCATCCCAACAGGAACATCTTCCCTAAAAGGGTGGAAATGTGCATTTAGACCAAATTTTAGGGGAAGGACCCCGAGCAAATGAAACCTCTCTGCAGTGGAAATCACAGCCCTCAGGGGAGCAGCTTTTGGCAAAGTCAAAGCAAGCCCAGTGAATGAACCTGGTGCTTTCTGAAGCCATGCAGCAAACAGAATCTGAGGAAACCAGTATTTTAAGTAGGTGGTTAGTAATTTTGTCAGTTAATTAACCATTGCCTGTAATAGGGTTGTTGTCTCACTGCTTGACTTACACAAATTGTTTCATTGACATTACTGGGACAGGCTATATAGGCTGTACTGCTCTTTGTGTGGATTTGGCCTTATCAAATGTGGCTTCAGGCTGTAATTCCTCTGCCTCCTTTCAAATACAGGTCCCTGCAGTATTGCCAAGGCTCATTAGGGCATGTGGATAATGGGATATTTTTATCCATGATAATTAAGTAATTATTAGAGGTAATATAGAGAGGGGTCAGTTGTACCCAGATTGCTTCCACTTATATTGTAGCAAGGAAAAAGAAATACATCTGTGTATTTTCTTTTCTGAAAGACAGGTACATTTAAATCTCATTTATTATTTATTGTCCTCTTTGTCACTTTGGTGCAAAATTAACCTCATTAATATCAGGGTCTCGAGGAAAAAATAAATAAACCATCTTAGGTGTAATTTTCTTCCAGGATGAGGTAAACACTTTAATCAGGAGTGAAGAATCCATCTTTAACCTTCATCAGAGCCCATGAGCGAGACCTGCTGCCCTCATGTCCACCAGGACCGGGAGGGTGCTCAGAGCTGGGGTGCTGTGGGGTGCTGAAGGGATGCGGCGGCTGAGGGGGGTCCCCGGTCCCCTCCAAACCTCCGGAGCCTCCGGGGTGGTTTCGTAGCTTCGATCTCCCTCTTGTGGCTGAACGTCACGGACACGGGGTGCACAGTCCTGCACCTCAAAGGCTCTGCATGGACTCTCTCCATCTTTGGCTGAGTTCCCCTAAATCCCCGGGGAAAGGGGCTTTTCAGCTTAATTTTTAATTCTTTTGCCTGATGGAATGAGGTTTATACAACCCTTTATCTCTGTTATCCTCCCATGGGGAATTCTGAGGCTGGTAGTCACTTGGAGCAGTACATGACAGCTAGCAGCAAGGGTTCAAATTTTTGAGTAGTTCATGGATTTTGGAAATTCCAACCTGGGAAGGGCCATGCTGCCCGAACTGGCCTTGGCTGGGCCGACCCAGGGCTGATCTGCACCCACAGCTTTGAGATATACATGCTGGGTGCTGCATTCCCTTGTGTGGGTGCTTGGGAGACCCAGACAGGGTGGGAATGCTCAGAGGAGGCATGAAGGGCTGCTGGAAGGAGCATGACTTCTGGTATGGGGGTTGTTTTGCACAGTGGTTGGGAAAAGGGGCTTTCTGTAGGTTCCAACACATGGAGAGACATCTCGGATAAGAGTCTTAGCAGAACTCTGTGTCTGACTCCTTGTCTTGATCCCTCTCCTTGGCAGGTCTTACTGTCTAGTGCCTCCTTGCACTGAACAGGCTGAAATTTTGGCCTGGAAATTTCAGGGATTCCTAAAAGCTCAGCTGTGCAAAGCCCCAGTGCCTTAGGAAATACCATCTTTGCTTCCTTACTTCCCAGGATCCACCCTCATGGTATCACAGGCTGCTCTCCAGAGGCTCTGGGGAAGGTTTTGTTCTGGCTGGGTAGAGCACCTGGCAGAAAGGGTCCAAGGTCCCAAACAGGGCCTTTATTTGCATCTCTGTGATACAAATGACCAGTTAGCACCCCATTGCCAGAGTCATTCTCTACAGAATAAAGGCCAGTTGGGATCATCAAACAGCAGAGATGTGCTGGAACATTTTCACTGAATAGAAATCAAGGATGTAGCCAAGAGAAAGAAAAAGAAGAGAAAAAGAAGGGAAAAAAAAGGAGAGAAAAAAGGAAGAAGAAAAGAACGAACCCATAAAATGGAAAGGTGCTATTAAGTTTGAAGTATTAAAACATCAATCCAGTTCCACAAAGAAGGATTGGATAAACGTCTGAAGACATCTGAAGCATCCCCATTACATTTGAAGACTTTTCCCAAAGAATATACTTTGTACAAAACGTGGTCTATGTGGATTTTTGTTTGAGAGAAGGCACAGAGTTAGTGAAATATAAGTAAAGTTTTCCATACATATGTCTATGATTCCAGGTATTTATATAAGTGTGTGAGTGTCTGTATCTGTACCTCTGTAGGCTTTTGCTGTCTTGCATGAAAAAAGAGATGTTGAAAATATAAATTGAGTATCAGATCAGTGACAAATCCTCCTCCCTTCCTTGAATGTTGTCACCCACTCCATTATTTATGATTGTGCTTTGCCTTTTCACACCACTCGGGCTGACCTGCCCAGCTTGTTTCATAAAACACACAGTAGTTTGATTAAATGGCATTTCTGGGAAGGGAAAGTATATTTGTTTAGCTGATCTATACGAGCCAGACTAAATCTCTAATAGTCATCAGTAACAAGGTAAGAATACATAACTTATAAATTCCTTCACCCCACTGAGAACCTGTGGAAAAGTATTTCACTGGGATTTGTGAATTTGAAGCCCCACTCCATTGCAGGCTGTTTATATTTATACATGAAAGGTTTCAGACATGCTATCAGAAGTAAATAACTTCCCTGGCATTATGCTCTTTGCCATAGACACAAAGAGAAAAATATGTGTTTGCAAAACATCTATTTACAGCCCAGGAGACCTTTTATTTCTGTTTCAGGAAACACACAAATGAAATCTCCATGGGGGGAGGGAGAGCAAGTCTGTACACCCCTGAGCCTGAGCGAGGACGTGCAGGGTGGGGGACTCTGGGCATAACATTCCCACCTGAAGGGTAAGATTTTAAATACCTAACCTAGGAAAGAGAAATTTCAATATCTAAATCATTTGAGCTGGTCTCCCTCAGCTCGTTGAATAGGGAGCAGAGAGAAACAGGCTGCTCCAGAGTGATTCATCACATCCCAAGACAGGTGTCAAAAATGGGGTAGATGATTTCTGTTCTTGCAGCTCTTTTTTTCTTGCTTATTGACAGCAAGGCAACATGAGCAACCATGTAAAATTCCCAGATTAAAGTGGATGAATCCTATGGGTAGCAAAAGTAGAGGCTTTTAGTGCAAATAAACCAGCCACCAGCCACGTTTGGGGACGCAGGGTACAGAAATGAGGGTGGCAACCTCAGTTCTCCACTCAGCGCATTCACTGCTCTTGTGTTCACTGAACATCGAGTGAGTGGGATACTTCTTTCAGCTTTTCCCAGCAGCTGCAGACAACAGGACTTTGTCCAGCAGAACAGGGGTCTGTTACAATGAACTGATGCCTCCTGTTAATATGCTTTTTGTCTCCTGACTGCAGAGCACTCTGTCAATTCTAATAGTAGAGCCAAATGCCAAACCCACCACCAAGCACAAGCAAATGTACAGGCTCCCACACAATTCCTTCCCCACAAGCCAAACAGAGGTTGCAGATAGACACTAGCCCCAGTGAGAGCTATTTCCATGCTCCATGCAATTTGGATCCTCATGACTAGGGGAAGGCCTGTGGGTTAAAGCACAGGAGGGTTTGCTGCAGATGTGTGCACGATCGTCTAAGAGCTGGTTTGTCTTTTAGCTGCAGACACCTTCTTGCTCAGGCAGATTGTTCCTGTCCCCAGTGGTGTTTAGAAGCTCTGTTCTTCTAGGTCCTCTGCAAATATTCAGGGAGAGACAGCTCTTGTCCCAAAGAGCTTCCATCTGACATGGAAACCAAGAGATGAAGCGTGGGCTTGTGTCCACACTTCTCCTAGGAGAAGGAAAACAAGTGTTAGATTAGAAAAACAAGTGCTTGGTATCTCAGGTAGGATAAGCAGGGTCTTGCTGACATTGAATGTAGCTGGCTTGGAAGCACATAAGTAGCCCAGAAATAGCTGTGCCCACCCTGCCAGATGCAGGCTGCCTAGGCTACCTGCAGCAGGACCATACTCAGTGGAGATGTAGAGGTCTCACTGGTGTAACCTGGGAGCCGTGTGTCTACCTGTCAAGAGCTGAATTTGTCCCATGGGCAGCAATTTCCTGCAATGAGCGAGCCTCAGTGTTTTCATTTCCTCAGTGCCCCTGCTGACCTCTTTCTCTCCAGGATTTCATTGTGCAGAGGCACAGGTATAATCATAATTCTGCCACCTCTCTCAATAATAGCCTTGAACAGGTCTAGTGCTGGCTCATCCCTGCCTGGCTGGTGACATTTCCATGAGTCTTGAGTGTATCTAAGCCGTAAATACGACCTCCCTCGCAGACTCTCATAAGCTCTTGCTGAGTTTTGCCAGCTAGCTACACTGCACACACCTGAAATGATCCAATCTACTAGAAAACCTTTAAAATATTACAATGCAGGAGTACACAAGTCAAAAGATCTTGCTGCATTCCTGGAGTGCATGCACAGGCTTGTTATGAGTCACTCCTAGCTCTGAGCATCAGGCTAAACAAAGAGGACAGAGATTAGGAGAGTAAACAAAAAATGGAAGGTGGGAATTATCTCATGAGGAGAGCACAGTGTGGAACTGGCCTTCCTGTCACCTAACCATCCCTTACAGCCAACTGAATGTGTTGGAGGCCTCCAGAGAACAATTTCTCCTACTAAGAGAAGTCCCAAGCCTGGTCGTATGAATCCTAATGCAGGCGGCACTGGAGGGGGTATGGGAAGCAGAGGTCTCAGAGGAGAGGTTGAGGACAGTCCCACACAGGCAGGTAGGACAAGTGTCTCATGGCTTCTTTCTCATCACCGTGGAGCTCAGAGTGAGCAGTGAGCCCCACACTATGTTCAAGGGCTGTGCCTTGTCCCCAAGGCTATGTTACTGTACAAATGGGGGCTGTGGTACATGATAGAATTAAAGAAAAGTATTTGTCTTTCCTGTTTTTCCACACTTTCTTACAATCCCTAAGTCGAGGGAGAAAGAAAGGTCAGAAAAAGACAAATTCTTCAAGGTCACCTCTCATGAGTAAACTTCAGCAGATGAAGAGGGATAAAGCTAATTGAGTGGCTGTTTAAGAAGCTTCTGCTGCCCCTCATGCTTGTAAGGAAATTGCACTGAATTGTTAAAGCATCTCTGCAATACAAGATGCCATTAAGAGCCATTTTGCTCTGCTACCTAATCTGCTGCAAAGGCACCCGAATGACAATGGGTCCTGCAGCTGCAGTCTTGGGAGATACAGAGGTGCCAGCATCACAGTCCTGTCAAGACTTAGAGGAGAGGCCTCTGAAATGAATCCCACGTGGTGATCAAATGTTCTGTGGGCTTTTGATGCTGTCTGGGCTTGCATTTGCTCCTCTGCACAACAACATGCTTGTGACAAGGTGACTTTTAGTCCTCTGGGTTATGTGCTGTGATCTTGGGCATCTTATTTTTTCAATTATTATTTTAAGCATCACGATCCTGTGGGCTCAAAGCTACATATTTCCTTGTAAGGGATACACAGTTCTTACACCATGTCCAGGCCGTCTGCACTCAAATAATGTGTCTCTTTTGATGGACTTGATTAAAAATTCTGCCTCCTGCTTAATGATGTAAACCTCATCAGCTAGCTGAGATGCAGATGGTGGTGCTGTGGACAGTTGTGCTTGGCAAGATGATGGTCAGGTTGCCATCTCTTGGCTCGGGCTCTCTATGTACTCATAGCAGTGGGTCTTTGCTGAATACCAGCTACAAGGAAGATCTCCAGATTTCTCCCTTTCTGGCTTCTAGTCAGGGGCATGTGCTAGTCCACTTTAATTTCTACATTTAATTTTCCCCTCAAGGATTTCCATCATAGCTGTTTCCAGCTGATGCTTTTACTATTCCAGTCACATGCAAATTATTAGTCAGAAATCTGACAGAAATGAAAATGCCTTTATTTGTGAGCGTGGTACATACTATATGACACAAACCCTTCCTTTGATTACTTTTCCATAGCTGTTGTGAGGCTGCTTGGGAGCTCAGAGGATTAGAAGATGGCATCAGAACTCATTCAGATATAAATGACTTTAATATGCTTTGACACGCACCTCGGTAAATAAGCCTGGTGTGTTGCCAAGGTGATGCTCCTTTGTTGCTATGACTATATCAAATAGCCATGGTTACTTCTCACCGGTTCCACTTGGAGAGACCTATTTTTGAAATGTCCTTTTAATAACTTGTGACACTAATAGAGTGATAGGAATTCTGGACATGAATAGGATTTGTGTGATACACACTGTGAGTTGTTGCCATTAACATATTCTGAAGGCTTTTCTGTAGGAGAAACTACTCCGGACCCGGCATTGCTCTGCTTATTACCTCTGCTGACTGCTCTTGAGTCCCACCAGTGATGGATTTGGTCCTTATCATCTACTGCTTCCTTTCAACCATATCCAGACAAGATATATCTTGGCTGTTGTCTTACCTAATTTTAAATCTAATTGTGCAATGAGAAGGGTTTTGTGTTTTCTACTTGCAAGAGTTGTAAGCATTCAGAAAAATAAGTCAGAGCAGTTATTTTGTGTTTAAAGACACTTCTTTTCTTACATTAGCAGACAGAGGTAGTAATTGGTATAATATTCCCAGGAGCTAGAAGCTGATAAAGCCTTGTTGACTTCAAAATGTCGTTTTATCTCAGGTTGTTTTGCCTAAGCTTTGCAATTCGGGTGAAATGTGTGGTTGGAAAGCAGTTGATAGGATTTGTTTCTTTGCAGTTGTACTAAACACATCGTTGTAACTTAATTATCTTGTTCAATGTAGCCCTGACTTTTATATTCTAGTACTGATGGAGTATTTATATGGTGCCCCAAAACACATAATTTGGACATCACCTTGAGAAGCTGTTTTACATAGGCTGACAGTTCTGAGTTGAAATGCTTGGGAATGCCATCTTCCCAGGAAATCCTGATTCTGTGGCTCTGGATTTCCCTCAGCATGGGAGTTAGTATAGAAATGTTGTAATTTTCTGGAACAAATCCCACTTTTTTTTTTTATAACTGGCCTCTCTAATCAGTGAACAGATCCACGATCAGGACTTCTGTTCCCTATCCTGCTGTTGATTTGCTGTATGAAGAGCAACTTATCATTTGGGCACACTACTTTCCCATCTGTGAACCAGGTAAGAAGTTGATGCCATGCAGTAATGTCCCCAGACATAGTTAATTGACAATAATAAAGCTATTTGTGACTGTGGATGCAAAATGGTGAAGAAAAGTCAGTTGTTTTTCCTGACTGTGTTGGACCCACGCAAAGAGTTTCCTCCTTAATACATCCTACCAGGCTGTTAGTGGGGTGTTTGAGTGTCCTTTTGGTGGAACATACTCCCCTTTTTTTCTTAGTAATGAAGTCTGTAAGAGTTCAAAGATGATTTTCAGTTGAGAGAGGAACAACTTTCTTCTTTAGAAATGAGTAGTTGCTTGGTACAATGTTTTCATGGAGAGGCATGAGCATATGGATGATGTGCATATGTGTATGAGCTCCTTAGAGAACAAGCTCTTCTGGTCAGTCTAGCAGTCCTGCACACCCACTCTTGAACCTGAGCAGCCCCCCAAAAATACATTGTTTTCCTGAGGAGGTCTGGCCATAGCCATGCATCTGTACCTGTTTTACTCCACAGCAACATTTCTCATGGATTCAGACAGAACCCCAGAGCTACATTGTGATTGTTGAGCACACTCTGGGATTTTCTTCCTTGCTCAGCTCTGTCTTAGGGTAGAAATTCCTGCTCTCAGCCTCATGAATGTATGGGTTTTATGCTATTAAATTTCATCCCATTTCAAAGCTATCCAACATATTCTCATTTCCAAGAAACAGCAGTGGGACTCATTTTCTTGCTGTCGATCGGTCTGAATTAGACCCATTGAGGAAGCCAGGTTGGAAATGCAGCTGGATAAGATCAGTTGTATCTGATACTGTCACTGTGATCTCTTTAGAGTGTAAATGATGACACACCAAGTTGGAATCAGGGTGTGTGAATTTGTCTATGCTCCACAAAGTTATGACATAGGGAAATAAACCAGTTCACGTCTGTAAAAGATTGATTTAAATTTGATTCTCTTATATCACAATACTTTTTTCTTTTTTAAATGTAGAAGAGCCTTTGTGTGTCTAACTGTCCCTGAACTCAAATGGCTTGAGGGATTGTGTTCAAATCATCCATTAGAAACAATCTCTTGGCAGAGACCAAGCATGAAAAATTCAGTCCAAAAGATGAAAGGTTCAGAAAATGTTAGGAGTTCATGGAAAGAGGGGATTTATAAGGGTTTTCAACCTATACTAGAGTTGCCATAAGCTATATGCACTCTAACACATATAGGGCCAAAGCTCCCATCAACTTTAAAGGAAACTGGATTAAAGCTTTAAGCCTAAAGCCTCATGACTAATCATCCATGCATGTAACCCAAACTGCCACAGGATCCTTCAAGGGGCTGTTTTCATGCTGCTGGAAACTCACTGGGTTCCTTAGCTCAGGTGACAGAAATGGGAGTCCTGAATGGGAACAATCTGATATTCAATCTCCACGGAAAACCCAGATGGAGGAGTGATGCCTTTTTCCCTTCTTGGCAGTGAGCAGCACTCTGGAAGATGCTGTACATGATTTTAAGCTGCATCTGTACCAGAGGTCCTTCTGGATGGTATAAACAGGGGTGGAGAGCTGCTTTCAGAAAGCCCTGCTTTCTTTCATGAAAGAAAAAGAGGTTACAACAATTAATAAATGTTATTTATAAAGCACTTCCCGCACCAAGAGCCCTTTGGGAACAGCATGAACCATTAAAATAAAATCCAATTATAAAAACCAATCACAATTAAATTGTTCACATCCCTCTGTGGGAGCCCTGTCTCAATCAGTCACTCTGTCTCTCTCCTATGGCCATGCTGCAGAGGAGGTTCAACTCATTTGTTTGTGGCATCAACAAGAGAACCCTCATTATCTACATATTATAAAGCTGTATGGGCTAAAGTATTGAGATTAATATGAAATAATTAGCTCTGATGAAAGTTATACCTCACTCAGAACAGCTGGGACTTGAATAGGATGCAACTGAGACTTGATTACTGTGTCATTACAGTATTAGTGTTGTGTACAGGCATTGTCATACAACTCCAAAATGCCTTTGATATGATTACATTTTAATTGAACACTAGCCATGCTAGAGTTTGATGGCACTGCAGCGCTGGGGGTGGTAACTTCATTGTGTAATGACTTTTGTTTTGGTTTGATGAGGCGAGCAAACCCCTTAGCACTTAGAAAGCAGTCCTCAAAGGGGCCTTTTCCTCCTGTGAAACCTCTAAAATGTGTATCTGTGTTGTCTCTGCTCGAGTTTACACCAGAAAATGGCAAGATCAGGATTGTGATAGATTCATATGCTGTGAGGACGTCATGCCTGTCACTAGCTGTATGCTGCAGTCACATGGAAAGTCACAGTGACAGGTAGGATGGAGAGAAGGTCCTACTGTGGCCACACTGCAATCTTGAAGGCTTGTCCCAAAGGGAACCTCCATCAAACCCACACTGGGCAGTGAGTAGTTCTCCCCTGTCCCTGTCCCCTGGACAGCAGAGGTGCACATACCCCAACCCCTTCTGTGCAATGGGGAAGGGATGCTTTGCTGTCCCACCCACAGGTCAAAACACCATCCCAGTCACTAACAGAAAAGGAGACCTTCAAGTCATTAAAATCAGATTTCCATTTTATAACAATTAAAGTCAGATGGTTTAAAAAAATGCCTTAATTAGGAATTGCCCTTCCTAACATCTGACTGACCGAGGTCTGAAGGTTTAAGGTTAACTCTGAGTTGCATATATTTCATCCCCTAGTGCTGTTTGGAGGACAGCAGTTAAGGTTATGTTCTCACTGTTGTATGGAACCATGCTGTGATTTGCACATAGAAGTCAAATTTAATTTAATGTCTTTGTCTTCTTTTTTTTTTTTCCTTTATTTTAAAGCATTTTCTAGCAGAATGGAATTACACATAAAACATTTAAGGACTCGGGAAGGGGATAAAAATAGAGAATGGAGGTTGTACCTAATCTAAAAGAGAACAAGAGGTGGACCTGCTCCAGCATGTCCTGGCACTGCAGCATTAGGTCTCTAACACATGTGCATCCAGAATTGCAGTGTGTGTGGATTTGCAAGGGCATGGTAAGAAGTGATGAGCTGTCTAAGTGCAAGTTTGCAGTGCCTGTCTTGTTGTTGGACAGAAGCTGGACTTCTCCAGTGGAAGATGGACTTCTCCAAACCCCTGGAGCTCAGGATCCAGGTTTCAGATAGGGGTATGAATCTGAGATCTGGCCCTGTGTAGTAAGTCAGACTGAACTCCTGTTTCAGGGACCCATAATAAGGGTGGAGGTGTTCTACACAGTGCTCCAAAGATTTATCCCAACTTGTTCTTTCAATATGAATCACCAGAAAACATAACTGCCATGTAAAATTACAATGTTTTGTTCCTAGCAGAGCCAAGAATAGAGCTGTTCCTGTAAGAATGGTTGGACTTTTTCAGAGAGGGAACAAAACATCATATTACCAACCCAATTTTATAGATCAAATAATTTAATCTGAGTTAAAATTAATCTTAAACAGGCATAGTTGCCTCTGCCAATGAGCTGAATAATATAATCCAGCCACAATGCTGCTTTCCTTCCTCTTGCTCTCCCAGCATGAGACCATGACCCCATTTTACATGGCCTGTGACCTGCCCCACTGAAAGGTGCACACATGCATGTGTGACATATGTGTGATGGGAAGACTCACATTATGAGGCTCTGCTGTTAAATTTTCTCCTTCCCTCAGTGGCAGGAAAGCTGCTCTCAAACCTCATTGCTCTGAGGGCTTTTTGCATTCTAGTCTGAATTGTTTCATGGCTGCTCCATCCCCATGTGTTCTTGTGCCAGTGTTTCCTTCCCTTTTGAGCATCTCTCCTCCCTCCCCAGTGTCCAGTCTCCATCAGTTTTCATTTTGCCCTGCCAATCAGAGCTACCCCAGTGTGAGGAGCTCTCTGTCCCTGCTGTCACCTCTCCCCATCCTGTTTTGAAGACACCCTGGGATGAGCAAGACTCTATGCTCTGCCTGGAGCTTTAGGGCTTTTCAGTTTCATTCTGCTGCCAGATACATGAGTAACAACACTACAGCCATGGCATAATGAATTTTAAACAAGGCTGCTTGAACCCTTGTCACCCATGCAGAGAGGTCCCCTCCTTCTTTCTTGCAGTTATTGAAACATGGGGGCAAGCAGTGCTTGTCTCCTTAATGTTTAGGTGATGGAGAAATAAATCTTGTAAATCTTACTAAAACCAACAGCCAAGAATACCCTCCTCCTTCAAAAATCCAAAGCAATTTACAGGTAGTGCCTATTGCCAGGGTTCAGTTGCTTTGTAACATCCCATTTCTATTTTTGAAATTTGGTCAAAATAAAAATATAGAGATGGGAATGAACAATGGGGTCTTCTAGAGGCAAACACAAGCTGTGAGTAAAATTTACTGCTTAGCTGGAACACTTCTGAATGCTAACAGTGCTACACAGCCAGAGAGAGCAGACCACGTGTGCTGCTTTATTAGCTTAAAAATGAATATCTGGGCTTTTTGTACTCATCAAACATAGCCCAAAGGAAGATCAAGCTCTTAAGCTTTCTAAACATAACTCAATTGATAGCTGGGTGCAAACCCATAGGACCTTTCAGTGCAGAAAATCTTGCCCCAAACTTTATTTAGCTCATTCATCCCTAGATGTATCAGCTTCGGTGATTTTACTGCAGACTTAGCCAGCGATTCTTTATTGTACCCAAGGAAAAGATTGTTCTCTGGTGCATCGATAAAGAGTTACTTGATCCAGTCAGCAGAGGGAATACTTTGCTCAGCAGTAATAAAGCAGAGCGGCCAGTGGGAGAGGAGGATGATGGGCTCATGAAAAGGGAGGCAGAGCTGCAGCAAGGCTGAGTAACCTCAAGTCTGGAGCTTTGCTCCACTCCTCCACCATGGACCATGTATTTGGGTGTGTTGGAGACCACTGGGCCTGGGCCAGGCAGGTAATAGATAGCATTTAATAGATTTCCTGCTCATAAAAGGGTCCAGGAATAATCCACAGAGATTTCTCCTCCCTCCTGCATATGCAAAGCTAAGGATGCTCAGCCCTGTGGCTAAGCCCGTCTGGCAGAGCTGGGCTGCGGTCTTAAGGAAACAGACTCAAAGATTTGGGAGATATTATTTAATTTTATTTTATTTTCTATTTCTCTTGGCTTTTCCAAAGTCAGTCCCATTTAATGAATGCAAGTTTTGCAAGATCCAGCTTCAAAGGCAGACCACTGGCAAGGGAAGGGGAAAGGAATTGACTAAAATCAAAAACTGCCAACTCTGAGGTTTTTTCATTGATTGAAAGGTGTTAACCATTGCCTGGCCAGCAGAAACCTCTGCAGGGGTGCAAATAGCCTGGAGTAATAGGGCAAGGATTGGATGCATCAAAACCTTTTTTCTGCAGAGGACAGGGATTTTGAAACTTTTAATGGAGTATTTCTTTTTTTGTCAAAAAAGGCAAACACACAAAGAGGAAAATATTTATGGCTGTTCAGCTTCACAACAAAACTTGAAACCTGAAGCTGTGGGCCTGGAACCATCTTTTACAGAAGATTTTGGATGGCTTCATTTGGAGTTCAAAGAAGATTATGCAACAAAAATCAGCATTTCCCCAACAAGTAGAAAAGACACTCATTCTCTGCTCAGTTAACACACTTACTCATTAATCATCTTTGCCATAGCATTTTAGGGAAACATATGCACTACTTCTCTTAGGATACATGTGCAGTCATGAGCTGTTTAGCCTTGATCTAACTCAACAGATGCAGCCCCATGCTCTTCTCACTGTGCAAATTGCACCTCAAGAAACATTTTCAAGGTTTCGGTGTCTTCGGCTCCGAGATTTCAGTGTGACGCTCATGGAATGAATTCTCATGAGACCAGATGCTGCAAAATTTATAATTGGAAGTGCACAGAGCCGTCACAGCCCTCATGTTGCAGGATTTAAGCCCTCCCCACGCCCCCAAAAAAAAAAAAAAAAAAAAAGAAAAGCTGCAAGCCTGTAGGAATGACTGCAGAGTGATGCCCGGAGGCACTCCCTTCCCAAAGGTTTTAAGGATGGGGGAGGCTGGAAACCTGCTCCTCAGCTAGAAAGATGAAACCATGTTGTCAGAGATTTGAAGGGGACAAAAAATGTCCACCAACAGAGAGAGATGAAGAGAATCAGCTTAAGCACATGGGTCTCATTTACTTGGGGAAGATTCATCTGCAGATTAAGGTGACTTAATGTATACGGCTCCATATGTGCTGAGTGTCTATCCTCCCATCAGAGTCAATAGAGATCATGGGTGCAATTCAATTACTTAAACATTTGTTTCATTTGAAACACCCTGAGGGCACCCAAGATATGTACAGTGGGCTGGAAAATGAAACACAGGGTCTCAGGAGAAAAATTTCCTTCTGGAGGGACATTAGGAGGCCACATGAGATACCTTAGGGCAATTAAGTTGTGCTAGATGTCTATGCATGACTAACCACAGAGAGCTTCTCACCAGAAGCCAGTGGAGATCTGAAGACTTCTCTGCTTACCAAAGTTGATCCTAAATCTTTGCTTTCCCTGTGTCCTAGCCATGTCCTTGTGAGCAGGACACTGGGGCTGAGGGTGGTCATGACCTTGGAGGTGGACTGGGAGACAGACTGGGTCAAGCATGCCTCATGGGCAGTTGGAGCAGAAGGGTTTGTGGATTTGCCACCACCACCAAGTAGTCCTAATGACCAAGAGTCACTGAGTGGCTACTGGTCTTTCCATGCAGACACACAACCCCCTTGCTGCATCTCATGGGGTTTGCCTGGTTGGATCCCCTGCAGCAAGCAGCATCCCGGTGAATGTGCCAGCACAATTTCTACTTTAACTTCTTATGACTTACACATCCTTTCCCCTCTCTCCTATTTTCCACAAAATGAAACCATTGCAGTGCAGCTCCTGAGAGCATAGCACATGAGGGTATTTAGGACCACCCCTCCAGCAATATTACCCCTTGGGGGTGGGTTTCCTTTTTATCCTTACCTTTCTCATACCACTGCCTGCCTTCTGGTTCTCACTGTTCAGAGCAAAATTCTTCTAGCTTGGAGCCCCCAGGAATTCATGCAGACCACTGAATCCCCAGCCTAACTCTGGAGTTATGCCCAAACATCACAAGCAGCAAAAAGGATCCCTTGCAGCATGTTGCTCTGCCTGTAGATGTTGCTGTGGGCTGTAGCTTGCTCCAGATCATGCCCAGCTCATGGTTAAAAGGTCTACAAAGCTGGAGCTTGAATGCTGGTGGAAAAGAAATTGTATCTTTACAGAGGTTGCAGCTGGGTCAAATCCATGCTTGCTCTTTAGGGCTCTTTCTGCTTTTAAGCAGCATAGGGACCATCATTCTGGTGTTTCTGGAAAGTCTTAGGAGCATTAGGAGGTTACAACGAGATTTATTTTTTACCATTTTGCTCATCCTCATCTGGGGCTCCCTGTGCAAAACATCTTCCATGAGAAAAATGAATGGACATCAGCTGAAGTGTCCAGGTTTGGATTTTATAAAGATTTTGAGCTCTTCCCAGTGCAAAACCACAGCAGGATGAACACCTTATCCCACATGGGAAGCTCAACAGACACTTGTGGCCAGCTGGGGAGAAGCGAGGAACTATCATCGGGTACGGAATATTTCCCCAGAAAAATGTGGCAATGGAATTCAGTCACGAGGCCATCTGAAGTGACAAACCCTCCTGCATCTTCTCAGACCAGTGCACCACCACCACAAGCCTGAGAGGAATTTGGCTCTTCAGAGACATAACCCAGATGCAGCTGGAACCCATATCCCCCAGTTTGGGTACAGCACACACCGAACAAGAGATGCTTTCTTTCAAACCAAATGTCTGGATGATCTCTGCATTCATTACCTTGGAAGGATGGTGCATTTAGGACTTTTTTTTCCCCCCCTGTGATGGGAAGACAAACACTGTCCCATATCTGTCATGCAGCTTCACATTTTCCTCCCATGCTTAATGAATGGACATTATGAAAGCACACGCTTGGAGGAGGTGGGTGCCCGCCAGTACTCTTCCTCCTGAAGATTTTGCTTCAGTCATGGAAAAAAACACCCAGAGACAGTTTGTTCTCCTGATCAGAATCCAGGTGCCATATTTACATTTTGTCTGAAATTAATTCAGTCAGATCTCTCTAATGCAAATAGCCAGGAAAGAAATAGCCTTGGATTATTAGGGAGAGTGTATATATGTGTATATATATATAACCTTAATGAAACAATGCAGGAAATTGCTTGTGTTAGAAAGCACCTGCTTGTAAAAATTCAAAAGTATTAAATTCACAGGTTAGTGAGAGATAGTCATGTGTGTTTTTTCTCTTTTTTAATAAATATTGAAAATTGACATTGACCTAATGTCCTACTAATGACCTACTAATCTTGCTATTAAAAGCAGGTGCTTACTCTCTATATTTCCTGGTTGGCTTCTCATAAAAAAAGGACAGAAATGATCAAGTGTCAGCAATGTGTTTACACAACATGTCAAAAATAGGACAGAATCTGGTTATTAGTGCTTTATGCTAAGCCCTGTAACAGAGGCAGCAGTTGTATGCACTTGGCTCTTTGCACTCACCTGGGACAGTTGGAGGCACAACATGGTGCATGTTTTCTGCTCACTGGAATGTCGTGCTCTGTAATATTCATATATATATTTAACAGCAGCCCTGGAGTGCTTTGGAAAGGAAATCATTGTCCATTTTCCCATTTGGTGGAAACTGAGGCACAGGGAAGGGAAATGATCCACTCCCAGCCCTCAGGTGAGGAAGCATCACTGCTGGTGGCTTTCCTGCCCTCTGCCTCCTGCTGCCTCTTTAAACACTGATCTTGTCTTTTTTTTTTCTTTTTTAACCTTCATTCACCCAAACCACCTAGAAGCACAGCAGGTTGTTTCAGCCTGGATGTGCTTCACCAAGTAGATGCCTTTTAACCCAACACACCTGTAATCTTTGGCAACCAAACAAGACCCATGTTCCTCAGGGTAACTGGATCATTAGTGGGAACAGGTGCCTTGTACCTGGCTGCTTGGGGGACATTTCAGGGCACAGAAAGTTCCTTGTACTTGGGAATACCTGGTGCTTTTGGCAGAGAAACAAACATCTCCTACACTGTGATGACAGGGAAATGTGGTGGCAAATAATGTTCTGCTCACTGAAGATGGTATAGGGGGATTGGCTCTTGGAATTCCTTAGGCATTCATAGGGCTGCAAAGCAGGATTCAACAGCCTTGGCATGGTGGAATGGGTGTTTGGCTTTGGACAACCCAGGTGGAGAGGTGTGCTCCTGGGTGCCCATTCCTGTGGCTGCCCAGCAGCCGTGTGGAGGTCGAGCACCTCATGCTCCTTCTGATGCTTGTAATGGGCATCACGATGCTCAGGGTACATCGACCAGCTCATGCACCTGGTTGTCCTCCTCATGGGAACCCAGGTGACTGGGGAGGAACAGCAGTGTTCCTCAGGCTGTGTCCTGGAGGAGTCAGGATATGATGGGGGAAGTGGTGAGCAGCATGATGCAAACAGCTGCAATGACACAGAGGCACATAGGTTTGTTGGCAGTGGTGTCTCACTTCATGTGGTCCAAAAAAAGCCACCAAAAGGGTCAAAGATGATGAGCAACCTTCAGTTTGACTCATCACAGCCGTGCAGACTGCCAGAGCCTGGTTGATGTGAAAATGCCAAGGCATTTGGGTGGAGAAACGTGTGAGGGCTCTGCCTGTCCCAGGCTGTGGCATTTGAGTATGTCAGGGTCCTTGGAAGGTCCAGGATTTTATTTATCCAAGTTTGCAAATGCTAGTCCAAATGTTTTCATGGCAAGAAAAAGTGTTGAGATCCCCAGAGCAGGGTTGTGCAAATTACTGCTCAGAGAATTAAAAACAAGGGTATGTCTGTTTGTCAGAAATGAAAACATCTCCATTTTCTCCCCCAACCTCAACTCACCTAAAGTTCTGTTTTGGTCTGACACAACTTTTTCTGTTTATTTGCTTTTCCATTTGAACAGAATGTTTTGCCATCTTTGGTGTCTAAGAATTTGAAAATGAAAACCCACTTATTTCACTTTGGAGACAGCAGGAAAAGTTGTTTCGTCACATCTGAAGTCTTCTGTCATTTGTTTTTCTGAACCAACCTATTTGATGAACACAGCTAAAGATGGCAAATCATTTCTGTCAGCTACTGATCATTTTCATCAGCAAATAAATTCATCTTGTGAAGCTAATTTGATGAGTCTGTTTGGGAATCCTGACTTGCCTGTTGCTTCTGCCCTGACAGTCAACAGCAGTCATGCAAATATGCCCTGGCTTTCAGTTAAAGGTAATAGGATTTTAATATCACCACAGCTTAAGGTGAAACTAATGCATTTAATTTTTTCTTGGAACAGGACTAGAAAGGAAAAGGAAAATATGAAACCCTCCAGGGACTTCATGATTTTACTCTGTGCCAGTGAGAACCTGAGTGTCACTCACCAGGCAACCTGCATCATTAATACCCAGTGGAAATGAGGAGTCAGAATCATCACAGAATCCCATGCTGGTTTGGGTGGGAAGGGACCTCAAAGCTCATAGAGCTCCAATCCTTCTGCCATGGGTAGGAACACCCTTCACCAGCCAGGTGGCCTCCCCTCTAGTAGCTGAAGGCCATTCCCCTTGGCCTGTCCCTCTTTGTCCTTGGTGCCAGCCCCTCTCCAGCTTTTCTGGAGTCCCTTGAAGGGACTGGAATGAGCTCGGAGGTCTCTCCAGAACCTTCTTTTCTTCAGGCTGAACCAGCCCAGCTCTCCCAGTCTGCCTCCATAGCAGAGCTGCTTCAGCCCTCAGATCATCTCTGTGGGCTCCTCAGGACTCGGTCCAACAGCTCTGTCCCTCTGTCCCTGTCCTGGGCTAGACAGGGCAGGGGTCTACACAGCATGGAGCAGAGGGGTAGAATCCCACCCCCCTAACCTGCTGGTCATGCTGCCAAGGATGCAGCACAGGACACATTGTCTTTCTGGGCTGCCAGTCCCAGGAGTGCAGGATTATTCTTACAAATTAAATTGCTGTGTAAGAGGTTGGCAAACCCAGAGCCTTGGCTCACAAAGTCCTGAAGGTTGACCAAGGTGCTGGAGGAATGAGGGAGTGGGGCCAGCCAAACATATGGACCCTTAAAAAAGCAATTAAAAAAAAATCAAACAAACAAGTGAATGTAGTTGGTAGGCAAGATATAAATCTTTTGGTGTGTCCAGAGGCTCAGTGATGTCCCTATCAGGTCTACCCTAGAGTGGAAATATGCAAAGGGGACTCTTCCTCACTTAAATTAGCAAGTTGGTGCTTGGCTTTAGATTATGAACATGTCCCTGCTAGCATTCCTCAGGCCTCACCCAGGAAATCCTCATGATGTCACCGAATTTCTCTGGTTTAGCAGAGAAGAAACTATCTGCCTAACCAGACTGGAAGCCACCCTCTGTAACCCCAGCCTGCCTGAGCCATGTTCTCTGACACAGGTTTCCATGACTCCTCCAGTAACTGGACCTGGGTTCTAGATCTTGCTTTTTTTCCTTTGTCACCTCCCTGGGTGGATCACAAAGGTGATGAGGAGCAGCTGAGGGAACTAGAGTTGTTCAATCTGGAGAAAAGGAGACTGAGAGTAGTTTGCTCTTAAAAACTACCTCCAAGGAGGGTGTCACCAGGTGTGGGTTGGTCTCTTCTCAGTAAAACATTCATCAAAAGTGCTGTCAATCATTGGAACAGGCTGCCCAGGGAAGTGGTAGAGTCATCATCCCTGAAGGCTTTTAAAAGACCTGTAGATGTGGTGCTTGGGGACATGGTTTAGTGGTGGACTTGGAGGTGTTGGGCTAATGGTTTGACTTTATGATTTTAAAGGTCTTTCCCAACCTAAATGATTCTATGATTCTGATTCTAAAACAATTTCATGCCTTCTAAAAGGATGGGGCAATTTTTTCTCCAGAACCTTTTGCCTGGCTTTGCAACTCCTTCAAAATACTTCGTGCCACAGGAGCAGCTCCTACTCCTCCACTCCTAGGACACAGGTTGCCAAACACTTCAGCTGCTCACAGGGTGAGTTGAGGTGAAGAATGCTTGATCTGAGCTGACCCTGGCATGAATGATTTGACTGACCCAAAGAACTAGAACTCAATACAGCAGTGGGAAGAAAAAAAACTCTGGGAGAGGAGCCAGGAGCTTTGCAACAGGCTTACCATAGAGGCTTCACTGAAAACAGGTTTTCTTCTTGTGCTGTTGTGTGTAACGCCTGCCCTTGGAACCTGAAAACCAGAATGTTTAATAATATTATCTTTTTTTCTGCTAGAAGGAGGATAGGCAGTGCCATTTCTCTCCCAGGCCTTTTTGCTGGACTTAAAAACATGCTGAAAAGCTGCTGGGTAAATTCACAGGCTGTGTTCTTCTTTGTGGTGTCGTCTGAAGTCAGTGCATCAACACTGGGCTTAGAGTGATGCTAATGGGAACAGGATTTTATAGTCAGGCCAAAATCTTATGAAGGAACATTTGTGTTGAGCATGTCCAGGATGTGATACCTGCCTTGGAGAAAGCATCAAACTTTAGAACTGGTTATATAAGGTGAGATGAGTCCTCTAATATTTCTTAATGAGATCCTTTGGGATCAGGATATGAGGCTTTATGATGTCATTATGACTTTAGCTCCATTTCAAGTATCATTTCAGTATCTTTGACTTCTGCAACAGTTTGTGCTTGTAAAAACCTTTTCATTATTGGATCATTTTACAGATATTAAGAGTGTGTGACCTCACACCATGTCTCAACCTTTACATCAGATATACTTCACTGACTTCAAAGCAAAGTCAGGCACCCTGCTAATTTCATAATGACTCTGAGGTAGCTGAATGCTGTAGGGCTCTTTCTGCTGTCAGGGCTAATTAGGAAGGGACTGGACTGTGTCAGGTCTGAAGCTGCAATGAAAAGCCTGAGGTTTGCAAACCTGGGCTATGTTGCAATAGTCAGTGTAATCATCCAGATGTAACCATTTCTGAGACAGTTGCAAAGACAGAAAGCTAAAGCCACTCAAGTCAGAGAAGTTCAAGTGAATCTGATAGCAGTCTGGTTCTTTGCACAAAAGCCAAACCAAATCAATGGGAAAAAAAATCCAACCAAAAAAGTACCCCCCCAAAAAACCCTCATGCTACTTCAATTATTACTTGACATCTTCAAACCAGATCTCCATCAGCCTTCCAGCTTTGGGGTATAGGTATGACCTTCAAAGCTTGTTCTTCTGCCAGGGTAGCTGTCTGCACTCCTCAACGTGGAGGAAATCTCAGTCAAGATCTGAACTTCATGGCTTAGCCCTGGTAGTCAGCTTCACAGAGGTTGCTTGATTTTATTTTTTCAGCACTCAGCTTGAAATTATGTGGTGGGGGGAGGAGGGCTGGAGCTTAAGCAGATGAAAACAGGTATCAAAATATTCATGTAAGCCAATGGGAAAAGGAACCATCAAGTATTTCATGCTCTTGTTTACTACTTCTTCTGAGGACAGAACCACAACACACACAGCAGAAGCCTTAAAACATCTCTCCTGCTCGATGCCATATTCCTTCTGTCCAGTCAAGTGCATTAAAAGGAAATGTGTGGAAAATAGCCCTTATATAAAAGTAGGTTAAGGAAAGAGATTCACCTCTGCATCACAATTCTTTCATGATAATCAAGAAAAAATTTCACGTAGGTTGAGGACCTCATGAATTGAATTATCATAGGAATTGATGCACAAGTCCATCATTGGAATTTCAATCCCCTTCTTGGATCCAGTCTTAGCACTGCAGGATTTCATTTTAACAGTTCATTAAGTGTTCAGGGACATTTTAACTGGGGGAAGAACTTCATCTGGCCAAGAAAATGGCATCTCCAGGGGCAATGAGTAGCTCCACATGAGAAAGTGTTAAGTGTATGACCTCCCAATACTTCAGGGCATATTGTCACACAATTAAGTTATTGCTCTGTTTTCATGCTGGGTACCAGTGGGGTTCTTCTATGGTGTTTCCTGCCCCAATACAACTATCTGATCCCTTTAGTAACCATCCAGTGGATGTGTGTGGTAAAGCAAAGAATCAGCTGTAGGAGAGCACGTACTGGCCCTGGAAACTCATCAGCTCTAGCATGGCAGTCCTTCTTCCAATAAAGATAAAGCTGAAAACCTCTCAATTGGCCCCAAATATTAGACTATATGCTGTTTGGATCAGTGAGCCACTGGTAGTATGACCTTTGCTGTAGAAAAGGTGTGTGGGAGGTGTTACACCATGCTCTGCTGGCTGTGAAAGGATCCATCCTCTCCTGCAGGTCTGTGGATGCACAATGTCACTGTGTTTGGGCTGATGCACAGCTCTGTGCTCATGGATTCATAGGAAGGTTTGTCTGTCCAGCCATATCTCTGACAGGGGCCAAAGTTAGCCTCCTAGGAAAGAGCAGAAGAACAAGATGTGCAATTTCCTAATATCTATTTTCAGCTGAGGGCATTTGTTTACCTAATGCAGTTCTTTATGTGTTTAATAGCCCCCTATGGATTTTTCTCTGAAGTCACAGCATCCTATGGCAGGAGTTTCAGCCAAATTCCATGTAAGGATGCTCATTTCTGTGAAGAAACATCTCCTTTGCTTTGACTTTGCCTTCTGCTTCTGCCTTCTTCTACACTGATTTAATGACCTCTGGCTCTCACTTCAGATTAGGCCCTGAATGATCTCCATGCATCTCACGAATCCCTCCTGGTCAAGGTAACAGTTGCTATCCCTGATGTAAAGTGAGCTCTGATGTGTTCCACCATGGCCTCTCCCTGGGCAGTATTAAACAATTCTGTGAGGGCTTAGAGATCATCATAGATTCAGAGAGAATCAGGGTTGGAAGAGTCCCCGAGACATTATATAAAGCACGCAGTTGTGGACAGACCAACAAGAATGTGTTCTCCTCTCATGCAGGCAGGTGTGAGAAGGTGTTAATTCTTTCTGTAAACAGGTTTATTATGATAACAAGATGTCCAAAAGCCCCTTCCAAGCATACACAGTGACTGATACAAATTCTCCTTTGTGTAAGTGTGTGTTGGTTTTCAAAAACATCTTCCTCATGCACGTAAGGAGACCATATTCCCAGGAGATGCGTGTTCTTGGACCAGTGTTTGCATTTCTAGGACATTTTTCTATTCCCCCAAGTCCCTCAGGGAGCACAGATGTGATGTGCTGGGGTCTGCACAGCCTAGAGCGTTAGTGGCACCAGTCCTATGAAAGAAAAAACAAACGGCCCCTCTCTGAGGTTTCATTCATCCTACTCCAAACGCCTGTGAATGTGCAAGCAGATTTGAGGGAAGGGCTGTTGTTTTCCTTTGAGTGTGCTCAGAGAGCCTGTTGATAAACATTGGCAGCTCCTCTCCATGTCTGAGCCAGCAAACAGTTTGTACCTATGGTCATGATGCATGGAGCCGTTGGGGTTTGAAGGTAGAGACTTACAGGAAAGCACAGCACCGTTTCTCAGATGCTTGGACAGCCAGGGTCACGTCTGGCCTATGATCACTGTGGTGAAATAGGGCAGGTTGATTCGATGCTTAAATGCATTTAGGCTTCAGTTTCTTGTTGCTTTGAGTTTGAACCACAGTTTTTTAATGTAAGGAGTAGACAGGAACAAACATGATGTGCTTAATGACCTCATGGGAGTACAGAATTATTTAACCCTGGAAAAATACCTATGTGGTCACACAAAATCTATTGGGATGCTGGAACAGTTTAAGATGCTCCCACCCTGATAGGTATTGGTGACAACTCCTTTCCTGGAAGCCAAAGCTTCTATGGGTGAGCTGATGGAAGTGGATGTGTCATTGCTCCTCAACCACTTTGATGAAAGTCCATCTATGCTGGTTTTTGAAGACATGTGGGCAGACTTTGTCTTGAGGCAGTTAATAAGCTTCCACAGAATCCTTTCAGTTAATTCAGCAGATTTTACTTCATTTTGATCTCAGAAAGCTCCAGTGACCAGAACAGCATGGTGTGGCTCAGGCACACAGAGCACCATTGCTCTGGCCTGGTCAGATCAATGTCAGTGGGAAAAAGGTCTTGTAAGACAAAAAGCAGAATGTCCAGATCAGAGTAGAAACCTTCTACCCTGGTTTGGATATCCTGGGTAGAAAATGAATTTCCCTAATGCTAGATTTTTTACATTGGCATTCTAACCTCAGTCACCCATTTATTGTCAATGAAGATGCTTTTGGAAGCAGATACATCTCAATGTTTATTCAAATACACCAAAACTATATTCAGGACATCTAATTTGAGTTACTTTTAGCACATAACCCAGAAAATCTCTGAAGAGTGAATGACTGTGGGAACTTTGTCTCACAGCGTTCTCATCTACGACATTTTCTTGATGGGTGATGTTCAAGTGCTGTTACTCCCATGTATTTGCAGTTTATGCAGAATCTTTCTCCTTAATGAAAGGAGAATAGGTATATGGTTTACTGCCACCTCACACCTACTGTATGTTGAAGTGTAGATATTTCTAAGCCATAAGATTAACCACTAATGGAAAAAGACACAGCTAAGATGTGTGTTCATTACTCCATTGATTTAGATGTTATTTTTAGGACAACTGTCCCATAACTGCAGTAATATCTAATTTTGGTTGCAATTTTTTATTTCCTGCTGCATCATAATGAATGGCCAGGAACTTTAAAAGGAAGAGATAAATGCATTTACTAGTGCTCCCTAATAAAATTTATAAATTCAGTGTGAAACAGAAGGATGTAATTTATTTATTCACTGATGTGTATATAGCCTGGAAGAAAGAGTCTAAACCTATAAACCTAGATTAACACAAAAAAAAAAAGTTTCTACACCTAAAAAAAACCTATTCAGAAAAATACTAGAGCAAAAATATTTATTTCTGGAGTAAAAGTCTTTATTAGCAGTATCCAGGTTATGTAAAAACAAATCAAGAGTCATGTTTTAGTTTACAGGAACATGACATAGTAAAGGGAGGAAGAAGTCTACAGTGTTTCAGGTTGCAAAGTGGGTTAAACAGCACTGGAAGGACTGTCTGTCACTTCTAGCATCTTCCACAGAGGATGCAGCTATGTCATTTTGCCAGGTCAAATATGTAAATGAGCAAACGTTTTCTGAATGCATGTGAGGTAGTAGAGCCCAGACTGTGCCACATAATATATCTCTCATGCAGTTGTAGAATGGTCTTCAGACACACATTCTTCATGGACCTAGCACACCAAGGTTTGTGCATTGCAGGAAGCATTTGAGTTGAATGCTTTAACCTCTTTGGAAATTCACTGAAATGCATGAACATGCCTCAATCTCTTTAAACTGGCACAAAATAAATTAATAACTGAAGAGCTGGCAGTCAGGCACAGCCTGCAGGAAAACAAAAATGGGCAACAGTAGTTCTTAAGACTTTTTTAAGAGACACAGTGGTGGAGAACTCAAGTCCATTTGCTTTACAGCAGCTAATCTGTGTTAATTTATTTTAAGGAAGCTTAAACCACTGAGCTAACACCTCACCAACAAACACATTTACTGAGGTGTTTGGTGAAATCCTGGTGCTGCTCTTGCTGTGCTGTGCAGTGCTATACCCCTGGGAAGTGGTCAGTCCACCCTGACAGAATGTGGCGACTTCCAGAGCCTTTAGGTGGTGACCAGATGCAGTTATTGCACAGATGGGTATGTGAGGTGACTTAGTGTTGTGGTTCAGCCCTCAGGCACAGGCTGAGCACCACGAGCTGCTTGCTCACTCCTCTAATGAGGAGAGAAACAGACCAAGCCCTCATGGGTTGGGATAAAAGTACTTGGGGAAGGGAACAATAAAAGAGATACCTGGTGATAACATCGAGTACTTTACAGCCTGATGAGAAGCTAACAGAGGCCACTGTACAGACACGAGGGCCACCTGCACCAACACCTGACTCTGCCCCTCCACCCCCTTTTATAGGGGCTTGATTGATGTCAGGGGGTGTGGAAACAGCCTTGGTTAGCTTGGCTCACTTGTGCTGGATGCTTGGGAAAATCTGTCCTGGCCAGAACCAGGATCTTAGAAACATGCCAACTACAAGGAGTCATGTGTTCATAGGTGACATGTGTGTTATCCATTGCATATGCCCAGGGAGACACATCAGGAGCTCAACTTGGGGACCTTAAGCTTTGGAGATGGACATCTAAGAACTCTTCCAGTCCAGTTCCTGTTCAGATGGAGCCAGCTCTACCCCATGCTTGTCCTCCATTCTGGAAGTGGACAGTAATAGCTTGCAATGTGGGGTGTGGTGGGCTGCAGACCACAGCTAGACACTGGAACACCAGACTTGGGCTTCCCATTGAGGCCACACACCAGCCTGGAGACCATAAAGGTGAGATGATTGTTTTATTTGTACTATTATAATACCCGAGTGTCTCCACTCTGGTAATAGGATGTCATTCTGTCTGGCACCAAAATCAATCTATCTGGCACTCTTAATCAAAAATATGATATTTTAAAGCTATATCCAATTTACAGCTTGACCACATCTTTCATTTGAGGATGATTCTTGAGCTTCTTGCTTAATACTTAAAGCTTTTTCTATAATAATTATGTACATTTCTCCCTCTATTCCAATCTACTTGTTTACCTTACTATCTGTCTATCTTGCGTGTCTATACATTATCCTTTTCTGTATTTAATGCTCAGGAGAGAAAAGAATAAAAGGAGATAATTCAACATGGAGAGATTTTTTTCGCACTATTTCCATCCCTATTATACAGAAAGATTATATCCTGTGAGACAACACAATTCACAGATTTTTTTTTTTAAATCCTAGTGGTTTTGAAAAACTTATGAGGTGTTACAAATCAATTCTGGTTTATTCCAAAGGACTAAACAACTCTAAAGTTTTTCTGAAGTAGAGAGAGATCCCTTTGTGACCACAGTTCTTTGTGGGCTCGTGAAAAGCATAGAAGAATCACTGACTCAAAATACATCCAGAATACATCATATTTAAAGCATACCTGAGTCCCATGTGCATGAATTACTGAATCAGAAAATCTCTGATTTGCATCATAGGAGATGGTAGAGCATGGAATAATAAGAGGCCATTGCTTGCCAGAAAGTACATGACCCTCCTGTAAGTACTGTTGTAAATTGGAATGTTGGAATCAGTGGGGTAGCTCCAGCACAAATAAAACCTGAATATTGCTGTGTCAGCCTAAATTTTTGTTTGCAGAGCTCGGTTTTGAGCAGTGTTGTTGATGTCAGTGCAATAAATCATGATATAAGCCAAAGTGAGCAAGATCAGAAGTAAAAAGCAAGGCAAAACCCAAACATTTGAGTCAGTTTGGGACAATCTGCCTCATTTCTGACAGTGTTTAGTCCACAGACTGCTGTAAAACTGTTGTTCAGCCAGTGATATAGCTATAAACATAGAGTTAATTCTCATGTTTTCATACCTCTCTTGCATTCTGGGAATGCAAGATGAATTTTCAGCTAGAGATGCAGAAGTAATAAAAGCTGTGAGAATTCAGGGAGAGGCCAAGAGCTGATTTCAAAACCTCATTACTCCAACTCCTGTCAGTCGATCAAAACAAATCGAGAGAGTTTGCAGCCAGGCTTCTCATCTCACCTACTTGCAAAACATAATTTAAGCACGAAAATTAGATGGTTTTGGTGAAATGTTTAAGTGTCTCTGTAAACCTGTACACTGGCACCATGACTTAAGTGGTTCGCTGCTCTCTCTAGTGCATTTATCAGATTTTTCCCTGTGTTGGATTGTTGCATACCCATGGGATGCATCAAAAAAGGGAATAAAGGAGAAAAACTGTCCACAGGTGTGGACAACAGTACTGAAGATGTTGGGGAGAGGAATGGGGATGATATGGCTGCTGGATCGTGATCATCAGCCAGGGATAGGTGACTGGGAAAACTGGAGGCCTTAACAAAACTGCCTTCATAGCATCTTTGCTTCTGTCTGTAGGTGGAACAACACTGCAAACATACTTCTCCCATTGCTGTATCATTTCCAAGACTGAGAAGCAGAGGAACCATAGGCAACAGCACCTAGACCAGGGCAAGATAGGCACAAGGGTCCTATTGCCTCACACTCCTGATCTGCAACGTTTTACAGCTGTGATTTAGGAAGACAGATCCTTACTTGGCATGTTTAATGGTTGAGAAAAGGGTCCAGCATCTTGAACTGGTTTATAAGCACCTTCAGGAAGTACAAAGCCATGAAAAAAGTATGAAGATACATGTGGGTGTCTAAATGTTTCCTTCAGGTCCCTGGATTCTTCCAAGTCATTATACCAGGCAACTGTTCTTCATCAGTTCTGCTTCTCATGCCTAGCTCCAGGAGCATGGTGACCTTGGAAGTTTGCTTTCACTGCATTGCACTCCTAAAATTTCATTAAACTATCTCCATGGTGTGCTCTGCCAAAAATGCTTCACCTGGCTTGCTATACATGAACTCCCATTTGTGAATCCAGGCCTGTTCTCTTTAATTAAATCAAAACTTGAGTGGTTTTTTTCCCCCTCGTCTGTCCCTCATCCTTGGTCCCTAGAATCTTTCCCTTTGGCAATGTCAATCTTTACAGGCCTTTAGCTTTGCTCTGTTGTTCCTTACTGCATTTTCCTTTGACAGGTGTTACATACACACGACTTCTGTCCACTGTTAATTTTCTATTTTTTAAGGAAGCTTTTGATGGACCATCTCTCTAGTTCTAGCAGCTCCCTTAGCACCTTTGGCATTTTGCTTGGAGTTTGGAGATTTGACCATCTGGTATTTTTTTAATCCTAAATTCTGAACAGCTCTCTTGACCAGCTATTTGGCAAGAAGACTTCCACAGAATTCTGCCTTTAGAAAATTATCACAGTTTTCCTTTTTCAGGTCTTCTTTTCATGGGAAAGTTATGTCATTAAAGACTTAGAATACCATGGTGTGGGAGATTTGAGAATAGATAACACTGTGGGTCAGGCACAGTCTGGGTTTCTCTCGACACATTAGACCTAACTAGTCCTGACCTAAGTTATCCCTAAGGATAAAATGATGACAGTTATACTCATGGACCTTAAAAAAAAAAAAATTACCAACCTTGATATCATCCTAATAAAAGTTTTAGATGAAATCTAACTGTTATGCTATGATAAAGGGAAAATTACTAGAGATGGGTAGAAGCTGCCCCTTTAGTTCCCTGAGATATTACAGGGAGAAGATTGAATGACCTACCTTACCTTTGTGTCTAGAAGTCAGATGTCTAAGTCTGCCCTGGTCATACTCTATAATCAGTAGTTAGACAATCACACCTCTGCAGCCTGTGTCTTCTTAGCCTGAAACAGACACTGAAGACACATTGGATGAACTAGTACCTGAAGGCTCCTGCTTATTTCTGTTTCCAGAAGGAGCCTTCAGCAATGACCTTAGGGTTAAGGTGTCCAGTCTTGTGAGAGATGACTCTCAGCCTAGAACTCCTCCTAACACTGCAAATCAGGATTAACTTTGGTTAACTTGGGTGTAAGAGGAATCTGAGATCCTATCAGAGATCTCTCAGAAAGGGCTTGTGAGTGAACTTTGTTCACACAAGACCTTGTTTAGGGCATCCCACCAAATCCTGCTGTAAGCATGGATTTCAAACAGGTCTGAAAAGTAAACCAAATTTCAGCCAAAGCCATGATTTCTGGTCAAAGCTCCTGTTCCAAATGCAGCTCCATGCTAAGCAAAGGGCTTGAGAGGCTCAGAAATGTTTCGAATTGCTCTCATCTCAGGTTTTGTTTTTCAGAGAAAGCATTAATTGCTCCAGAAAAGCTTTCATGGATTTGCATTTGAGTAATCTTGTGGCACTTCTGAGGCAATCTCTTTGTCATATGCTGTCTACTCTCTACATTCACTTGCTTTTAATATATCAGTTTCATTCTGGGGACTTTCCAACAAAAGCATGTCATAAAATATTTGATATCCTGTCTTCAGGGAATTAATTTCTACATCTTTTCATTCCTTCATAATATCCTTTATTCTTCTTTTTCCCATCATTCTCAAGATACTGTCATTGCCTGTGCCACATTTTGTCCAACATCTTTGTATCTTACACAAAGACACGACAATTCTCAGATCCATCCTGGCCAGTGCTACAAATCTCACGTGCCTGTTCCCGAGTCTCAGAATGTATTTAACCTTGTGCAGTTTTCAAGCTCTGCAGAACATGCCTCTGATGAAGTAAAGCAACAGAACACAGCACACCCAAAGTTACAAAAGCAAACAAGCTGCCTTTCTAGTTTTTGAGTTTGTTTTTCTTTCTCTTCTATGAAATATTTGCCAAAGCCATCATAGATGGCTTTCTTAGAAGCGAGAGCTGGGCAGTATGAAGTACCTGGGTTTTGTCCTCATCTCAACTGATTGAGCTTCTGAACCCATAAATATATAAATGAATCCCAAACCCTGTATCATACAGTTGAGATCTGGCTAGCCCCATGCTCAAACATTATTCGTGGGGTTTGATGCATTTCTACTCTCTTCACTCCACCCTCTTCAACCACAGAAAAACACTGCTAAATAAATATTGACACATGCAGAAAGATGTTTAGGGAATATAGAACTGGGACACATGATGAGTGGTGTTTTCTTACTCTGAAACCTTATTCTTGCTGGGCCAAAACTTTGGTGACCTTGAGGTACAGATCTGAATCCTATTCCTTCAACACTGCTGCTGACAAAGGAGCTTTGAAGGTACAGCCCAGGCACAGAAAGCCTTTCCCATGCAGCTGATGGACATGCTGGCATTATTGGAGCATCCACCTGTGTCATATTTTGATAGTCTCTACTTCATTTAATAATTTGTCCTCCACAAGGCCTTTTTCATTAAAAATAATTTATCTGGAGGAAGGTCTTGCTTGCAAACTTTGTACTCTGAAGTTTGTGATTTGGTTTGGAGGACAGTTTTCTTGGTGTTTTGCATATATAGGATGAGAGATAGCTCTAATCTCCAGGCACATCTTATTCAGAGGCAGTGAATGATTAGTAGTCCCTGAAAGAAATGGGGATAGAATCCATCCCTGGATGGCCATGCCATTGGAGAGCTACATGTGAGCAACTCCATTAACCCCAGCATAGATGCAGCCTTTGGGACCTGGAGGACCAAATGTGGGTGGTGTGACACCTGAACCCAAATGCTTCAGACTATGTATGTTCATGGCTATCTCCATGGATCTCGAACTGGCACCATTACTGGGACCATTTGCACCATAAATGGATGTGTCTGTGCTGCTTCTGGCAGGTTGGTTTCCACATGGCCACCTGGCCTTCACAAGGAGTGTCCTCTCTCATGGAGTCAGGATCCTGTACTGGAGCATGCAGTGTGTGTGCCACAGAAGGATTGGTGGCTTGCAACATGAGACACATGGGGATGACACAGAACATGGAGCACATGCTCTGCTTCCAGCTTCCTTCACCATGGGATATCTTGGGCTGCCACTTCAGCTACCTGCAAATCAAGAGCTCTTTGGGATCCCCTTCTCAGCTTACACGAACATGTAGCCTTGTTTGCCTTCCAACAGCAGGTAGATTCAGGAGTGAGGGATTTGTGGGTTGTGATATTTTTGAAGGCAACCTACAAATCCTTTGTTCAAGAGTAGGTTTCTTGCACTCTTCAGTCAGCCATTGCAGCAATAAACACAGCATGAAGGCCTGGACACAGGCAGCATTATGGAGTTGCTATTTATGGAGCAGATGCAGTTTGGGTTTCAGAGCAGACGAAAGGCCTTTTGTGCCTGGCTCTGCCCCTGTTGATGGTACAGAGTCCCCAATCTGGAGAGCGACAGCTTCCTGGGATATTTTTAATACTGGTTCATTTAAACAAACACATATCCACATGGAGGGATGCGAAGGTTTAAGTGATTAGAATCTACTGAATAGTCATGAAAGCTATATCCAGACACAGCAGCTCCTCAGAGTGCAAATTGCATGAATATATATGAAGTGACTTATTTAAAAACACTGGCCTTTAATGGCGCTTCTTTCAGTGCATTTCACGCAGAAATAGAAGTGGAGTTTTAAGGTGAAAATCTATTCCCTTTTATGCTGCCATAAATCAAGATAATTAATTCAAAAAGATGTCAAAGTCAGACCCTGGGGTTGTGACTCACCTGGATTCTGCTGGAAAGCATAAAAGGGAGCGTGAGAATAAAAGGGTTTCTTTGGTGAAAAGAGAGTCAGGACCCCAGAACTTAAGAACCAGATTCTTAAAACTGCTCAATGAAAACAATGAAAACAGGGTGCTCCATTTCTAGGAGGAACTGAGCAACATTTTAAAATGAAAACTTGTTTATGTCCTTTACAAAAATATCTACCAATTCCCAAGCAAAGGAAAACACTAAAAAGCTGGAAACGGATGTAAACCCTTTTGTTTTAAGTTGAGTAGTGTTCTTCATTCTGATAAAAGCAGAGTGAGTCATTTTGGATGTGATCATAGCTTGAAATGCATTACTTGTTTTCATCTTTGAATTAAGTATTTTTTTCAATCTCTTGTCATCTAATTTGAGGAAAAAATGATGTCTTTGGTTATTTCATAAGTGAGCACTCTAGATCCATTTTCTTTTGGGAATGAGCTTACTCAGTGGCTCTGATGGTGATGATTTCTTGCAGAAGAGCCCTGTTTTGTTGCAGTCTGTGGGTTGAAGTGGCACCAAAGCCACATTTTCCTGTGAGGGGGGATTCATGGACAGGGGCAGGGTGGGTGTGACATGGACCTGGATGGCAAATCTCCTTCCTGACCTGCCATCACCCTGTGCATAGATAACTCTATGTGATGGCAATGTGAGATGCACAAACATCTGCTTGGGATCCTGCTGAAACCTAGCGGGAGCTTCAGCAGGGTATGAAATCTAGTCCCCAAGGAGGGAACTGGGAGCAGGGATCAATCCTTCTTGCCACAGTTATTTGAAAAATGTGTAATGGGTATTATTTTTTCAAATAGGGAAATTGGCATGGTTCCTGTGGGCTGTGGTGGGGATATATATGCATTCACACATATATTTCTGTATTTCTATATTTCTATATTTATACATGAACATATTTACATATCTATATTTAAATTAACATCTTTAAAGAACACCTTGAATAGGAGTTTAATAGGAACTTGAGAAAGAACACACAGCAAAGGGAAGACACACACAGCAAAGGGAAGACACACACATAAGTTCTCTGCTTTCTGGACATATGTCTAAGGATATGTGGTTGTCTGGTGCAAACATGTAGAGATTACTTGTTCTACATGGGGAAATCAGTGTGGGAAGGGAAGCAGAGCTGGGTTTTCCCAGGTAAGGCTTACTTAGGAAAATGTTTGTTAGGTGTGATTTAAGGTTTTTGGCAGAAGGGGTCTGATTTAGTCAGTGTTTTCACCTTTATTTTGGATATAAATGTGGAAAAAAAAAACCCACCCTCCTAACCAGTCGCTTGGACATTTAAAAATAATAAAGATTGACATGGTGGATGTTTCTGAAAATGAAAATAAGTTAAACGAAGTATTCTGAGTGGTTGGAAATGTTGGAAGGAATGCTGGGGAACAGGCATCTCCCAAGAAAAAAAGGTGACAGGGTCAGATTTACTGGGATGTTCCCACTGGCAGTTCTTTCTGGCCTCAAAGTGATGTGGGTAGCAGACATATTTTTTCCCTAATTTGATCTCTGTATTCCCACCCAGTCCCCCTCATAACATTCATATTGTGCAGGTCATGGATGGAGTTGTCTTCTCAGACACCCATGGAAAAGGGTGGGTTCCCTGATCATTGGCACTAGAAGCAACAAATAGGATGTTCTTGCACAGAAATTCAGAGTGGAATTAAAAAAAATAATTAAAAAAAGAAGTTATCTCAGCAAGCTCTGCCCAGATCCCTTCATCACCTGGGGGAAGTTTCATTCTTGGCAAAGAGGCCTGAAATCAGGAAACAAAAGTGTAGAGGGAACTAGACACTTGTTGGACATGTCTCACCTATCCAGAGACCTGAGAAATCAGTGATGGTTTGAGGAAGGTCATCACAGCCTGGCCCAGGGTAAAAGTCACCATCGTGCTTCTGGATAAGGGTGATTTCTGCTACAGCAGCAGAGTAAATCATTACCAGTTCGATTTCCCACCACCATAACATTTTCCTCCCCTTCCACTGCCAGAAAAGAAACATCCAGTCACTGCTCTAGCAGGGAAGAAGGAAAAAAAAAAGTTAAAAAAGTGAATGAAAAGCCTTGAAAGCCAGCACAGAAACATGCCTTATAAGGGAGTCTTTATTTAAGCTTATGGGTTAAGGGAGTTGGAATCACTTTTTGAGGATGAAGAACTCACCAGGGAGGTTACCATGAAGCCTCACTACAGTCCCCAGCACAAGACCAGGGTCTATGTTACCCAACCCACAGGAGTGCCTCAGAAACAAATCAGCTGTTTTTAAAAAGGTGTGGGGTAGGATTTATGGCATTCCAGCATTTAGTCTGCTATGAAACAGATCTTGTTTTTTTACAGTTACAGTCAAAGCAGAGGGCTGTAGGCTGACAGCGACAGACGCACTGCGTTCATGAGGATTGCCACAAGATAATTTCATTTCTAGAAAGAACCCCAAAACAGACCAATTGTTGAACTTAATGAAGGACCAAAATCTAGTTTGTTGTTACAGGGATGCACAAGTGCAGATGGCATTGCAAAGGCCCCTGCTTCAACCTGTTGGTTGTATACTCAGGGCCTACATCCCATTTAAATTCAGTCAGTTATGCCACAATATGTGTGTATATTTTATATGATTAAAAGCAATGACAGGAACTGAAGATGATCAGGGGGCTGGAGCATCTCTCCTATGGAGACAGGCTGAGAGAGTTGGGCTGATTCAGCCTGGAGAAGAGAAGGCTCTGGGGACACCTAATTGTGCCCTACCAATACTTAAAGGATCCTACAGGGAAGGGGGAGAGGGACTGTTCCCCAGGGAGGGCAGGGACAGGACAAGGGACAATGGCTTCAAGCTGGAAGAGGGCAGGGTTAGATCAGACCTGAGGAAGAAATTCTTCCCTCTGAGGGTGGGGAGGCCCTGGCACAGGGTGCCCAGAGAGGCTGTGGAAGCCCCTGGATCCCTGGCAGTGTTCAAGGCCAGGTTGGATGGGGCTTTGGGCACCCTGGGCTGGTGCAGGGTGTCCATGCCCATGGCAGGGGGTTGGGACTAGATGTGCTTTGAGGTCCTTTCCAACCCAAACCAGTCTGGGATTCTATGAATCAGTGTAGTGAGGAGTAGGAGGAGAAGGAGGAATGTTCTGGGAGAAAAAGTGTAAAGTGCCAAGAAAAATTAAAGAAGCGTTTGCATTCCCCTGTCTCTTGGCTACAGTTTGTTGCCCAATGCTCCTTTACAACTGTTTATGAAAGGAAAGTAGGTTTTCAATGCATTTTTTTTCCTAGATATCCTCTGCTTTCCTGGGAAAGGCTTGATTAAAGAAAGTACCTGGATTCTGCATCTGTATTTATGTTCTTTGAATCACCTACATGCAAATCCCAAGATGTATGGCTTTCCATCTTTCAGGTAGCACAATTGTGGGGCAATGCATGAATTTTAATCCAAGAAAATGCCCAGTAAAGAGAATGAAGGCATGAGGTATGTAATAGATAAGTGATGCATTTTCAATGCCCAATATTTAGATCTTGCACTACACTCACCCCTCATATTAAAAAGCAAAAAATTTTTTTAAAGGGCTTATTTATTTCTGCAAACAATAGATTTTATTGGATTTCCCCGTTTCCTTGTAAGCATTCCATTAGGGACAAATAAATAAATAAATACTGATCTGTTGTCTGGGGACATCCAGGGCAAGCTTTGAACATTTCTGTACCACAGCTGATAAAGTTCTTGCTCATACATTTATAATTAGTTATAAACACAAACACCCCTCAAATCCCTTACTTCATTTACATACAAAACCCCGTTATTTAGTTGTACCTCAGACATGCAGATTAATTCCTTCTGCTTTCATCTTGGTGTTTAGTTCTCTAGTGGTACTGTGTCCCAGGAGCAGACCAGCTCTGAGTCATTCTCTGCTTTCCTCCCCAACAACTTCTGAAGAGTTCATCCATCCTTCCTAAACACACATAGGGTGGAGGAAGGCTCTGCAGACCCATGCAGAGGGTTACCAGGACCAGCTCTAGCAGGATGTCTGAAAGCCTTAGTGTACTAAGCTGATTTTTTGCAAGGTTAAGGATGAAAGTAGAGAAAATAGAAGGAAAGACCATGAGCTGATTTTTTCAGTTAAATCTTTGATTTTCTCAGTCTTGAAAGAAGAGCATCTCTTCTCACTCTCACATGGCAGCTCGCTCGCCCACACACTGTCTGGTCTCCAGGGCCTGACTGAAGTACATGTAATACAGACATCATCTGAGCAGTGTCTCTGGGCAGGAGGTTAGCAGAAATCAGCATCCCAAATACTCCAAGTTTCATTTACACCAAAAAACTTGGTCACATCACCATACAAACCCCTGGAGCCCCCCCAAGGGAATAAATGTGCAAAGTCAGAATCAACATTTACTGCTCAGTTCTGCCCTTCCTCGATGCCTGGGTGCTTTGGATCCAGTGCTTTGGTGCAGGGATCTGTTCTGCAGCACTTCCCACACTGTGGGCTTACAACCTGGTGCACCATCCCTACTGGTGCAGCTACTGATTCTTAAACTGCACCCCACTCCCTCCCCTTTACTGACTGGGACAATGTGCAGATCAGAGGAGTGTTTGTTTTGACTCGTGCTGCCACGTTCACGGTGTCCAGCGCATTCATTGTGAGTGGCACTGCGGCCACTTGTCCTGAAGATCCAAATTCTGAGCTAAAAATTGGCACTGGCACATGGGAATGACAGCAATTCTCACTGTTTGCTTGTTGGACATGTGAAAATGAGTAAAAGAGCAGGAGAGATGACGGCAGATTGAGAGATGACAGGGAACAGAAGGCGAGGAAGGAACCGATGTGCCTCTGGCTGGCTCACTACCTTCACAGCTAAAGAAACAGTTGAGAGCTCTGCACCTCCTTTCCATGACCTGGATTTTGGGAGGCAGACTCTGCCTGGAGTCACAGTGGTGCAAATGGGATGTAACTCAATTAAAACCAGCAGGATGGCCTCATATGCACAGAGCATAAGGTTGGGCTGAATCTACATGGTTTAAAATGCAAACACAACCAGAGTTTGGTCCCAGATGCTTTCTATCATTGACATACGAACTCTATACTCAGTCTTTCTAAACTTCTCAGTGCCCTGATGTAACTGGTTAGGAAAATGAAGTGTGTCTGGCACATCTGGACTTGGAGAGCTAAATTATCATCTGGCGCCTCGCAGCAAAAATCCGGTGCCTTGAAAGCAGCCAGGTTTCTGCTACACTGTAAAATACAGAAAAGAGCCTGTGCTTTGCCTCCCTTTGGCTGCATCCTTCATCTCCCACCTCTCAGCCACACTATAAAGAAACTCCCTAAATCCCAGCATAGATCCTGCAATCACAGCGTTGTCTGTGGGAAGGTATTTGTTTAGATTAAGCTTTTTAAAGATAATGGTGACAAAGGACTACACATTAAACAAGGAAACCTTAATTGACCTAATCAAACATTTGCTAAATTCCTTAGCAGATGCAGCAGCATTTATAAGATAGAAATAAGAATATTATGTTTACTGTAACATAAGAAAAATGAATCTAGTGGAGTAATGAAAGCAATTAATCTTGTATTTTACTACTTAGTAAATTCAGAGTGTGTAGGGAGGAGATTGTACCAGTGTCCTTATGAGACATTAGTGAAGTGAGGCTGTGATGAACCAAGTATTTTGTAATATATTTGTGCATTCTGGAAGTGATGCACTAGGTGGTCCTAATGCTGCTGTCAAGGTCAAAGTGATATGAATGTAATCTGAACCACTGGAATGAGGTCTCACTAAGTGTATCATATGGGATGCAAGACTACATAGCTCATAAATTAGTATGTAAATTGGGGTAGTTTTAGGAGATAAAAGGGCATATTCGAAGGATGTGCTCCGAGAGCTGTTCTCCCAAGATAAGGTCACTGACAACTGCCACAGTCCTCTTGCCGTCAAATCAGCCTGTACCAGAAGTTACCAAAGACTGTGCTCTGTTAGAATACTTATGTGCTCCAGAGTACAGCAGGCACTGAACTTATGTCTTGTCTGCCTTTTCTTTATTGCTTTTATTCCAAACAATCTAATAATTTTCATGTGACTATTGAGAAAAAATGGTATGTAACTGCTCTGTGTTTTCTGCCAGCCAACTATGGAACAGGTTACGCTCTAGAACTGATCAATGCACTCGTATTTAGGGATTTTCATGCAGTTCCATTTCTTCAGTCCAACCAAAAAGCTGTAAGACAACAATAAAAAACCCCACCCTTCTTCCTAAACAAAGAACCTGGCTTCACACATCTCCTTTGTTCGTCTCCCTGCACAATGTGTTGTCTGCAAGTGAAAGTCCAGACTAGCTGTAGTGATGAGATTTCCAGCTTCGTGCAATCAAAAGGCAAGAATCTCATTTGCAGGCTGTCAGTTACAAAGCCCAAAGCTTTTCAGGGCTACACAACAGTGCTAACAAGTGGAGGCAAACTAGGAAAAGCAGAATCTTCTTGTGAAAAAGGAATCCCAAACACCTTCAATATCAGTTCTTATATAGAGCAACTTAGGCCAATGCCCCAAGTGTAAGGAACCCATTTAGGACCACTGCCTACAGCATTTAATCTCACCTTTGATCGTTGCTGTATCTAGCTACAGTTAGAACATGGTACTAATAAAAAGGCAGGATAAACTTGAAAATGGATGACTGAAGAAGTTAATGAAATTTGAAGTTTTGAGTTGTTTCTTTTTAACAAGAATTGGACATTTTTTCAACCGATGTGAGGTCTAACCTATGGCACTTACCACATTACTGGTAAAAAAAATTAACTCTACTGCTGGGACAGATCTCCTGGAAACATCTCCATCACTTCTGTACCTTTCCCCAGAGCTTAGATGATTGCTAGGACTCACTGCATGATGTTTCTATGGACTGGTTAGGACAGGTGAATCTCCTTCTTATCAGATATAATGAATTCCATCTCTAATGAAGATGTTTCTCATCCTCTGGAACATCAGAACTTCTCTTTCTCTATTTCAATAATGGTAATATTATGTGCTTTAACTTCTCTTTCCAACATATCTCCTAACTGAGGAAGGGGCTAAAACAATAATTCTGTGGAATATCAAGGATCTGGTATGGTAAAGTTATTCTATACTGCTCTGTGTAGGGATTTCCTTTTCAGATTTCTACCTGTAAACAGGAAGCCTGGCTGGAAACAAATCCTGCTTCGTTTTTCTTCACATGGGCTAGTGAGCTATATTTATTTCCCAACTTTTCAGCAGGCTAATTTCATTTTGGTGAAAGTTTGGTTTGTTTCTGTATATTATTCTAAAAAAGGGTGCCAGTTTTTAATTTCTTCGTTTAAAAATCTAACGCTGTGAAGCCAATATCGTCGTTACCTTGGACTAGGTTTTTCTGTTATTTCCCACAGCTGCAAAAGAACATTATAGATATGAAATTGTTCTGGGCAGGAGCTAGGAAAGAAAAGCTGGCCAGGAATATAAATGACTTTTCCTTTCATTCATATTGAATTTGCAGTTTTTCTGGCATAAAACTAGAGTAAAATCACTCTTGGTAGAGGATTTACACCATTGACTTAAGTGAGGTTGCTTTATGTTCACAGTCCTGGATTCAATGGAGATAGAATAACACTAATAAAAACACCATAAGGACACCAATAAAATAAATAAGCAGAATTTGACCCCTCAGAAGCACCTTTTAGACAAGTTGGAGCCCTAAGTCATGACTATGTGCAGCAAAGAAGGTAAACCTGAGGCCAGCAAGGAGAGCAAAGGCTGTAGTGTCTTCCTTGCTAGGAGCTCATGGGCCTGTGATGGTGGGAAACCACTTCCCTGGGTGAGTCCAAGGCTTTTCTCTGAATGCATTTAATGTGGTTTTCAAATCCTCCCTCTGAGACATCAATGGGGCTTTCTAGGAGTGTCCTCTTTTGGATTTGAGAGAGCAGCTTCTAGATGGGTGGCCCCTTGAGCATGAAGCTGTCAAGGATTCCCTATGCTCACACACTGACTCTTTGACTTGGCAGAGATGGTAGAGATGCTCCTCTGACTCATACAGGTGTAAATAAGGATTTCTTCCAAGGAAAGCTGCATGTTACACCTACACACCTTACTGGAGCTGGGGGAGTCGCTGCTCATTTTTGCTGGGAAAATCTGGCTCCAAAGATCTGACGACTGGACCACACAGTCCACTCCCTTTCCATCTCTATACTTCATGCACAGTAACACACTTGTGAGGATGATAGATGCTTTCAGCAGATGTTCCCCATGCCGGTATGATGAACACACATCCAGGGTTTTGCACTATGCAACCAGTGCCAGCAGAAAAATGATCTACTAGGCTCAGATCTCAAAGGGTTTTTCCATGCAGACAATCAAAGGTCTTGCCCAGGTATTCTGAGGAACTATCCCAAAATAGAGGCAGTCAGATGCATAGATGGCAGCAGGAGAATCATTTTAAGGAGTTTCCTCTGATCTGAGCTCTTAATAGTCTGAACCATGAAAGAAGAAGAAAAAAAAGACCCCATTTACACATGACACAGCTGGTTTAGAGTAAAAAGCTTTTTCCCTCACAATATTTTTTATCCAAAATTCAAAGAGAAGTTTGCCAAACTTTTCTTTTCACATCATTCTGTGTATCCAGCAGGGAAGGAAACAGATATCAAAACTGGATTGCGTTGCCAAGTGTTGGTTAAATCCAGACCCCCTCCTCAGGTCCAAAGCAGACCTGAAAGGGGATGTGTTGCCAGTATGCAATTCTTCTGAGGTTTCTGGGCTGAATTTCAAAGGCATAAAAGAAAACTTGGAAATAAATGTAACATTTTGGACAGCTACCCAGATCAAAAGGAACTCCCAGCTGATAGGGTTCCTCTATAGCTACTATCAAACATACGTAGCTGCTACTCGCAGAGTACTTCTAAAATCCATGGGAACAGCAAATGAATATGTAAAGAATATATCTTTGTCTGTGTCTCAGAAATTTCCCATTGAGAATTATCACTAGGCCATCCAAACTGTATCCATATAAAATACATCGTCATCAGAGAATTTAATGGAATCTCTGTTCTTTTCTCCTACTGGGCTATATAAAACTCTACTTAGATTTTTCTTGGCATGTGGAGAGGAGAGGATGTGGTAGCTTTGTGTTTTATTCTGTTCTTAGTCTGTGTTGCTTGAGAAGAATGGTTCAGTAATTGCTAGATGTTTTCAGCTATTTTTCTCCTTTTCCTTCACTGAAATCTTGAAAAATATCCAATCAACTCTATAGTTCAACCACTACACTGAGAAGCTATCACAGAAATATCTCTTGTACATTTTAAAGAACTTGGATCAAAAGTTTTAAAATTATTATACATTCCACCCATGGTAATGAAACTCCCTGTGATAATTATGATTGGGTTTTTTTAACCCAGGTTTTGTTTCAATGAAGTTTTGCTTATATTGCTGTTCCTCTAACTTGTATCTAGCTGAAAGATCCCTGATAGAGGAAAGACACAGAGCTGTTGGAGCAAGTCCAGAGAAGGCCATGGAGATAATCAGGGGGCTGGAGCATCTCTCCTATGGAGACAGGCTGAGAGAATTGGGCTGGTTCAGCCTGGAGAAGAGAAAGCTCCAGGGACACCTAATTGTGCCCTACCAATACTTAAAGGGTCCTACAGGGAAGGGGGAGAGGGGCTGTTCCCTAGGGAGTGCAGGGACAGGACAAGGGGCAATGGCTTCAAGCTGAAAGAGGGCAGGGTTAGATCAGACCTGAGGAAGAAATTTTTCCCTCTGAGGGTGGGGAGGCCCTGGCACAGGGTGCCCAGAGAGGTTGTGGAAGCCCCTGGATCCCTGGCAGTGTTCAAGGCCAGGTTGGATGGGACTTTGGGCACCCTGGGCTGGTGAAGGTGTCCCTGCCCGTGGCAGGGGGTTGGGACTAGATGTGCCTTGAGGTCCTTTCCAACCCAAACCAGTCTGGGATTCTGTGATCTATTGAAGATGACATGCCCACTTTTCTTGACTTCAGCTGGAGTTTGTCTGAACAGGACCTGTCCCAACATTCACCACCAAGTTGTTTTTTTTTTTTTCCACATTCACAATCTTACCCACTAAAACATTCAAGCTATTTACATGGTAATTGAATGTTTTAAAAGCAGTCCCACAGAATTATTGTCTCTCCGCAAAAGCATCCTGCTGGAGTAAAATTGCTCAACTGCTGGGTCAGATAATTTCATACAAATTAATAGTTTTGTGGGCAGCAAAGTATCAGCCTCGTGAAATGAGTGCCAGGGTGGCCTTTCCCTTTCTAAGTCATGTGGAACCTAGTCAGTAGTCCAGTGAGGGTGGCACTTGCAGCCAATTCACTGAGTTTTCTTGCAGGATTTTGCCATGGGACATTGATGTCAGAGTTACAGGGTGACAGATGGGTGCAGTTCAAGGTGAGGGTCTTCTTCAGAGGAGAACAAAGAAGGGCTCTTTGTGTAAACCACAGAGCTCCAAACATTCTGTTCAAAAGCAATTCAAAATCCCATTCAAAGACCTCATTAACTCAGTGGGAGCCTGGTCTGACCAAGAATTTCAAGCTTAGACCCTTAATAAGGACAGTCACAAGGGGACAGAGACAGCAGGATGTATTCCATTTGTTTTTAACCACGACAAAATTAATCTCTATGCAGAAAATCAGCTTAAGGACTCTACCCTACTTAAATTCCTGCAAGGCCTCTGTAGTTCACTTGAGTAATCATTGATTGGATTCTTAAGAGATACAGAGAAGCTCCAGCTAATTACAGTACATCTGGGAATAACTGCATTTTTGGTCCTTAGACAGTTCTGAAATTTGGAAGAAAAAACCCAACAAAATCAACCTGAAAGGAAAGTATCAAAAAATGCAGTATCTCGAAAAACAAGATTGTTAAAATCTGGTCAAGTGAAACGTTTTGATTTGATTGCTACAGGGGTTTTATACCATATGCAATGCTGAAACATATTTTCAAGGTCAAATGTTATCTCAGCCTGAGAAGGGGAAATGTTTCATTTTGAAAATGGCAAAACAAAGTGTTCCCATTTGTATATATAATTTGTGGGTGGAGGATTTTAAAAGAAAGAAAAAACCAACAAAACAACAAAACTTTTAATGCATTTGTGTAGGGTTCCAGTTTATCTTTGTCTGAGTTTGGGGTTCAAAGGTGTAGCTCAGACTCCAACTCCCAGAGCCCTTTTCCCTGTGACAAAGCTCCATCTGAAGCACTGGCACAAGAGGGTCTGTCCCTATAGACAGATACATCAGACAGATATGGAGAAAACTGTTCTTATTCTGGCAGAAAAGATGAATGTTGGTGTGATCTACGCACACAAACGGCAGCAATATTTTAAGATCAATGGTAGTGAGGACAGTCACAAGAAAAGACCATTTGCAACCCTGTAAGATTGATGTTTCCTTTCAGGAATGGGTGAAAAACACTGGCAAGATTTCTCTCTACTGTCTTATAAATGCTCCCAGTCTGATCCCAAGCCCTCCAAGCCGACAACCTGATCAGTTGTATTACGGTGACATCAAGAGGCCACTGCTGTGCTGGAGACACAACTGCTCTGCAGAGTTTAAAGTCTCCCCAGAGCAATGAGGATGTTGAGGAGAGCAGTAACTTGCTCAAGGACATCTCTGTGGTCAGGGCATAGCTGAGATGTGACCCAGACTTGCCAAATCCTGTCGCTGAACTGCCCAGCACATGTTGCTTTGCCTGCAGCTGTGGCAGGTTTCTGAGGCTACAGAACAACCTGCAGAGATGATACAGGATTTTGCTGAGAAAAAAAAACCCAAAATACTTAGAAGCTGCAATTTACCATTCCTGAGAGAGACCTGTTGTGGGGTACCCAGCTGAGAGCAGCCTGTAAGGTTGGATTCTGCAGGATCTGGAGTCAGACAGGTCCAGACCTGATGAGACAGAGCAGGGGGCTTACAACTTTGGGGAAATGCCTTCACACAGGGGTTTCTGAGACAAAAAGGAAAGTGTTGGTTCTGCAAAACCATGAATTGCTCTTTCTTTCTGTTTCCTGGGAGATGAGAATGGTGATAGGGCAAGGACCAGTTGGCAAGAACTCCTCCTTTTCTGCCCCACTCCCTGAGCAACAACCTCCAACCCCACCCCATTGTCCCTCTCTGCCACCTCTCCATCTCCTGAAGCTCTTTGCACAGGGGCCACTAGCTACACTGTGCAAACATACTGCTAAATCTCTCATGCTGAAGCATGGCAGCCTCTGCCTTTCTGCATGCCCTGGGATGCAGGAGAGAGTCTGGCCATCAGTCCTGATCCCTGCCTGGCACCAGCCAAGATCCTTCTCTGCCATGGGACATCTGAGTATTTTGATGGAACAACTTTCTCCCACACACAGGAACGTGCTCCAGGATGACTTTCTGGGGCTGAGTGCTCCATATGTAGGTGTGAGACACAGCCTGGTGGCTCTCAGCACCATGTATGCTGGTGTGGAGTGGCTTGTGCATCCTTCCTGCCCAGCAAAGGCTTGGTATTGGGGCTGAATAGTAGAAGCAATACTGAAGGCCAAGAATGCCACAATTATTTTGTGTGAGATTGCTCTTTTGGAGAGGTAAGTTAATTTTAATCATAGTGTTTACTCAAGAAAATGATTTGAGGAGCCAAAATTGGGAAATTCCTTGAAGTGGTGGCATCCACTGGGATTTGTAATGCAGCTGCAATGGCTGTGATTACCTTTGCATTGTCTTGCAAGGCAGTACTGGGGAAAGGCCACCTATCTGGAGGACAGCCCTAGCACAGCTTCCAAGTCCCAGCAGCACACCACTCCTGGTTGAGGCTGGTCCTTTCTCTCAAAGCCATCTCAAGAGTTTCCCTCAAAAGCTTTCTTGTTGACTTTCAAAGGTGGTATCCTGCTCTAGGTAATAGTCCTCCAAACTGGGACCATGAGCAGATAAACTTTACTAAGATGCAGCAAATGTCCTTTCCAATCAAGAAAATGGAGCCTTATGGTCCACACTCGCCCTTCTTCTCTTCACCCCTTAATTGGTGTGACTGACTCTTAGAAGTTCTCCACTTTCCTGAGCCCAATTTAGACTCAAATTGACTTTCACAATGCTAAAGAGGCTTCACTCTACTGTGCAAATCACCCATGTTTTCTTACATTTCTTGGCTATTGTTGTTGGCCATGGCTGGTTTGTTTAAAAAAAAAAAAAAAAACATATTTAGCATTTCTCGATCTCCTGCAAATCACTTTGGGTGGAAAGCTTGAGAGTGGGTGAAGAAGCAGAATCAGCCTCCATACAGGCCCCTATGTACGTGTAAATATTTGAAAGGTCATTCAGTTATTCATACAGTATGTTCTGCCAAGCTTTGTGCAGAAAACACTCACCTTTTTTGGTGTCTCCTAATAAATCTTTTGGGGTTTGCAAATGTAGCAGCAAGCAGTCTTGTTCTCTTTTGCAGCTAAATAATCCATTGTTTGCTTGTTTGTTTGTTTCCTGGGCAAATCAGGCCTAGGAGCAAAAATATCATCAGTGGGAGGTAACTGCAGATGCTTACGGTGAGCAACAGGGCAAATTATGAACAAACCTGAGGATGGAAAATGCAAAAGGGGTAAGATTTTTTACATAGTGACTATGTTCCAGAAATATGTTGTTTTCCTGTTGTGGCAAGCAGCAACCCACTAATTGGGCAAATCTCCCACAGTTTGCAGTGGGCAGGGTCCAGGTCTGAGCTGTGGAACAGGGCTCTCCTTTGCCCTCAAATAAGGTGAATTTGGCTCTGGATGTGAACTGCTCTTGTGGACTGTGCCTCTCTCTCCTGGCCTGACCTCATCCTGGGTTGGCCTCTGTGCTGGAAGAGGACTGGCACTTACCAGCACCCTCAGACCTTTGGAGTACAAGGTGTGTGCTGATGCTGCAGGAGTCTGGAGACACGTTGTTCCAGCAGCACACTGCTGGTGTTTGTATCTGCACGTAGGTGGATCTCCCATGCCTCAGCCCCCTCTCAAGCAGAGCCTCCCAGCGCTGCAGGTGCTCTGAGGCGAAGGGATTGAAAGAAACTCCTCAAAGTCCTTATGTACCCTGATTGTCCTTTCTAGTTTGGAGGTGATTTGGGTCATGATTCCCTCAGTGGCATGGGGGCAGCTCCCACTGATGTCACCGAAGGGATTCCTCTCTGCTAGCAAGCCATTTATTTCTGAGCAGGTACCTAGTCCAAGCTGCTCATCCAGGCTCTTACACACAGGAGAGGAAATCATCCAATTTATTTCAGATTGGACATCCCAAGGTGGGATTTAGCTCCATGTTGAGGAGCAGCATTTTTGTGTTATATGGGGATATCTCTGCTGGAGGTGAAAGTCATTAGGAGATGCAGCCTGTAGAGCCAAGAAGAGGATGGAGCTGGCCCCTTATGAGTGTCTGTTCTAAGGTGACCTAAACAGCTTCAGCTTCCATCATTGGGCCAGATCTTCACAAAATGGTTTGGAAATTTGGATACCTGGCATGCAAATAGCCACCTAAATTTAAGTGTCCTAATAGGAGTTGAATCCCAATTTCAATTTTATGATGTTAGGCCATTGTGGGAGGGATCTCTCCATTAGGAAATCTAGTCTGGTGAAGGTGTCCCTGCCCACGGCAGCGGGTTGGAACCAGGTAATCTTTGAGGTCCCTTCCAACCCAAAGCACTCTGTGATTAATCATTTGCATGAATTACAATTAAACAGCAGTAGCTGTTTATTAATTTGTCCATGTTGGATGACTATCTAGATGAAATCACTGCCCTGTTTAAAACTAAAACTTGTTCTTGTGTAGCATTATGAATAAAAGCTAACACAGCAGCTTCCTCTATCCAGCTGAATGAAAACAATAGTCTTTTACCTCTGTGAGCACTTAAATATACTCAAGATTATTATTTTTATATCTGAGTAAAGCAGAAGACATGTAAAGTAATGTATAAAATATAGTAAGGTATATCTAGAGGGAGGCTGTATGGACATGAAGCATAGAAAACCTGATATAAAATATAATGAAAGAATAAAGCAGGTAACAGGACAGATATAAATCCTGGTGCAATGAATAAAGCATGTCACATAATGGCAATAAAAAAAGTAGCAAATGGCAAAACACACATCAGCATAGACATAAAGCATAATGAACTGATGGATGAAAGTCACATTAATGAATAGACTGCTCTTGTCACTCAGAATAAGCAAAATGATCATTTTGTCTTCTCAGCCCTTAGAGAGTATCTGGCTACATGGGACTATGGGGAGAGTTTCTCGTTGTCTTACTCAGAAACTAATAATATCTGACAATTGCAAATACCTTTCGCTGAATATTACCATCAGGTCTAAAAACCTGTCAGGTTGAAAACCTTTGTTGCTGGGCTTAGTGAGGGTTTGCACAGAGCAGGTGTGGGCTGGAGACCTCGAGAAAAGAGGGGTCAGTGTGGGTCACAGATCTTGGGGGAGCAAGGCTGGGGGTATTATGAAATCCAGCTATGTGATAACCCCATCCACAGCCACACCTGTGGTACTTCACATGCACATGTTCCCCAAATACCTCTGATGAAACAACCTACTCAGCACACATGTGGTAACTTTTTCTCAGATGTTGTTTTTCACCTTAAAAAGAATACTTGAAAGTATTTTTTTTTTCAAATAATGGTGATGTAATTCACACATTATGCTGTAACTGTTTCCAGATGGGAGCTTTCACCTTTTCACCCATGTTCAGAGACAACACACTCTGTTGAGGGAGCAGAGGAAGCAAAGTAACTGCCTCTAGAAAGCAGGACACTGCCCCCTGCCCCCCTGCAAGACCAGCACTGCAGTGGGGTTCAGCTGAACAGGTTCAGGCAGCCGTTGGTAATGCACTGGCTTGTAAAACTCACCAACCACGGAGTATTTTTGCCTATGAGCATCCTTCACCTCAGCCCAAGGTAGGACACCGTGACATAGAACTCTGGGAGTGGCTGGAGAGCAGCCTGGAGGAAAGGGACCTGGGGGTGTTGGTTGACAGCCGCCTAAACATGAGCCAGCAGTGTGCCCAGGTGGCCAAGACGGCCAATGGCATCCTGGCTTGGATCAGGAACGGTGTGGCCAGCAGGAGCAGGGAGGTGATAATCCCCCTGTATTCTGCACTGGTGAGGCCTCACCTCGAGTATTGTGTCCAGTTTTGGGCCCCTCACTTCAAGAAGGA